>CAJNDS010001435.1:107500-150000 GCA_905221605.1 Symbiodinium natans
CCGTAGCTTCGGCTGCCGAATGCGGTTTCCTCCAGGGCTTGGTCGGCTGCTTAGGAACCCTAAACCCTAAACCCTAAACCCTAAACCCTAAACCCTAAACGGGTCCGAAAACTTCACCGGAATTCACAAGGTCGAATGCATCTGGCGACTTGCTCGGCAGAAAGGCTTGTTCCATCAGCTGGCACCGGGTAAAGCTCCCTACCGTCTCAACATGAGTTGTGATGCTGCGTCGCTGTGTTGACATAAACAACCCTCCCTTGTACCAGCAAGCCTGTGAAGTCCACAACTCCGCAATCAGCACCGATTTAGACCAAACACGTGGCTCATCGATCAACCCCCCGGTCGGCCTCGGGTGCTTGGGTGTCAGACATCTTCAGCCTTGCACTGTGCAGCTCACGTCTGGGAAAGGGGCTGCAAGGGGAGGCAACCTTGCGGCGCTCATGTCACGCATCTCAAATGAGATGACCATCCAAAGCCTTCTATAGTGCTTAGGGCGAGGCGCCTCTGGAGGTGAGGTTCGGTGAGACCCGTTTTGGGGCTATGGCTCCTCAAGCCAAGGAACCATGTCGTCATCTCCTCCGCAGATGGCAAGTGCTTCACCGCCAGCGGCTTTCCGTCGATCTCCTTCCTGCCCAAAAGCTTCCACTGCGAAGCAGTGAGGAGAGTCGGTGCCTAACGAGGTGTTATATAAAGCGCATTTTGTTCCGCTGACCTTACTTGTTTCCACAGCGCCTCGTTCAAGCAAATGAAACTGTAAGGTTGCACAGGAAGTTCTTGCTTGTTTGCGTGAACATCCTCATGCGCCCGTGTTTGCACGTGGGGGAACATTGGAGACCCTTGCATTTGTCTCACCATTGCCAGCGGAGAGAGCAGCGTGAAAAGTGACGTATGTCAGAGATACCTCCTGAAAAGTTCAACCCTAAACCCTAAACCCTAAACCCTAAACCAAAGAACCCTAATGCATCTGGCCCACCTCCACATGTAGTCCTTCATGTCATTCAAATCGTAATTGAAAACCACCTGCACCAATCGCTGGGCGCCCGCACTGCCAAAATTCTGAAACTGGGTTTAGGGTTTAGGGTTTGGGGTTTAGGGCTTTGGCGAGCAGGGTTCCCTGTTGCAAAAGCCTGACATACACAACCCCAAAAGTCCTCAACCTTCTCCTGACACCTCACTGCCTAAGCTTTACGCTGCAGGATGAATTCCCGGTGGCGCGCCTGGTTCACCAAGGGCCGTATGCCAGGAAGCATGTTTTCGGCTCGCTGCAGAAAGGGCAGCGTGTCCTCTGGCACTCAAAATCTGCTCTTTGCCTCTCGTACTTGAAGGTTCATGGGTAGGTATGGGTAGGAGAAGAAAAGCATCATTCCACCCAATGTGGTTCCGTCCCGCCGCCCGAAACCTGCCCCGCCGCCCCCCAAGAAGCTTCACAAAGGCTCCAGTCAACCCTTGGGCAAGTGTGCGCCGTGGCCTTTTTTTCGGCTCATTGCAGAGGTGGTAACGGTGTTACCCCACCCCTCAAGTTTACGCAACGTGGGCTCTTCGACAGGCTTCCGGGTACCAGCACATGCGATGCGCGGCTCTGCTTCAGCCCGTCGATTTCGGAGTTGTCGAGACGGATTGTTGACAAGAATCTATAGCAATCGAGAACTAGACTTCTGCGGACCTGCAGGAGTGATGCTCGTGACTAGTGGGTCTGCTACCAAGGTACAGCGAATGGAGCAGCTACAATGGCACCCTCCCTAAGCCTCAAGGCCTTTTAAACCCGAAGCCCAAAAACCTAAACAGCTGAGGATTGGGATGTTCCCCTTTATACTGACCAGCCTTAATAGGGATTATGGTACCCTTTATGATAATCCTTATCAAGGACTGTTAGTGTAAGAGGGCACGTCCGAAGCTGAGGATGGACACAAGCGTCCGCCACGAAGACAGGGCCCAATGTCGGGTGTGATCCGTAGACGAAATCCTGCCCAACAAGTTATGGGGTTTAACATTTACAGCTTAGAGTTTCAGAGTAGCATGCTGTCTGCTACGGGTCTCTTGGGCTCTTCCAGAGCAGTTCCGTAGTGACACGTTCGGGACTTTGGCAGCTGTGCCAGAGAGTCTGCAAGTCTGCAGGCCATGGCCATACTTGAAGCATCTTGAAGCAGCGCAAACCCAAGAGGAAACTTGATGGCAAGGTCACTGTCACAAGGGTGACGCCATGACAACCCGGATCTTGTACCCCTAAACCCTAAACCCTAAGACCTCAAACATCTCAACCCAGTACCGATGTTCCCGAAGGCCTGGTTTCCTCCACAGAGGAGATCCCGGGCGTGAGCTGCCTTGTGCCAAGACTCAGGCCATGACACTGCTGGTGGGGGGAGGGTTAGGGTTTAGGGTTTAGGGTTTAGGGTTTAGGGTTTAGGGTTTAGCGTTTAGGGTTTGGGGTTTAGGGTTTAGGGTTTAGGGAGGTACGCGATGTGCACCCCAGAAGGGAATGGCATGGATTGGCCGTCATGCCTGTCTTAAGGCAAGCGTACCTCGAAACATGCGTACAGCAGCCTTGCTAACACCCTGGTCATCACCTTTTTTCGTGCCTGGAGGGCATTCTCCCAGACGGTGTAGCGAATGAAGATGCCCAGCCCAATGATGAGCCTGGAGACTCCCAAGACTCAACCCTAAACCCTAAACCCTAAACCCTAAACCCTAAACCCTAAACCCTAAACCCCAGCCGCGCCGGACGCTGGAACCCCGGCTTGCTTGATGCTTTTTGTTTTTGCAACCGCATGTGCAAGATCTACTGCGACGGCCGTTGAGTTTCCAAGAACCACGCAACAAACAACAGCAACACCCAACCACGCACTTGCGTCTTAGAGACATGACGCGTGGTGACATTTGAATTTAGGCAATCAGCTTCCGATTCAATTTAGGTGATCAACTTCCGATTCTGGGCCCAAGGGATCTTGGGCAGGGGGAGGGGGAAGCGCAGAGGTGCCAGCCCCAATGTGCAGCACGGGCACGCGACGAACTTCAGAATGCAGGAGAAGTCGACACCTGCTCAGCAAGTCAATAGATCAAGGTCTGGAACGCGCTTGGTTTAGGGTTTAGGGTTTAGGGTTTAGGGTTTAGGGTTTAGGGTGGCCGGAGCCGTGCATACGTGGTCCCACATAGCGGCAGGCTGAGATACATCGGCCGTAAACCCTCAAGCCCTAGACCCTAAACCCTAAACCCCTCCTCCCCTAGTTCTCCTTCCCCCCGCTCTCACGCTCTTGGTCCTTCTTCCTCTTTCCTGCGGAATTGCAGAGAACTTGTTTTTGAGATGGGAATCCCTCCTACAGAAGACTTGCATCGTCAGTCTTTCCCAAACTTGGCACCTTTGCATGGACTGAGGAGGCAACCGCGCGACAGACTTGCTGAGTTGTTGACCCAAGCCCGGTCAACACTGAAGGAGGATCTAAACCTGAAGTATATGGTCAGTTCTCTACGTTAAAGAGCAAAGGGGATACCTTGCCATAGTATGACCTTTCGCATCCCAACATTTGGCTTGCTAGAATCCCTCCCCATCCTCTCCCCAAAGTCAATGGCCTACGTAAGATTTAGGGGCAGGGTTTGTGGGGTGAAGGGTGGCCTGCCCATGTCTTCCGATGGCCGACCTCGAACTCACGGACAGACGCCAGGTACCTTTTGGCTGCTTCGGGCTTGACATGGCTTGGCGGCCCAACTGGTCGAGTCACCCTAAACCCTAAACCCTAAACCCTAAACCCTAAACCCTAAACCCTAAACCCTAAACCCTAAACCCTAAACCCTTTGCTGAGGTTCGTCGCTTGCAGCAGGGTCACTTGATGGCGTGCTTAGGCGCCAGTACCTTGTAGAGGAGGTCATCGATCTCCAAGACGAAGAGCCTCAGAGACTGTAGTTGGTCCGAGTCTGCCCTCCACCAACCCTAAACCCTAAACCCTAAACCCTAAACCCTAAACCCTAAACCCTAAACCCTAAACCCTAAACCCTAAACCCTAAACCCTAAACCCTAAACCCTAAACCCTAAACCCTTGAACCCAGACTCTTGTCCTCATCAGCTCCCCACACCCATGATTTCCCAGACCTTCAGCTCCCCACTCCGATCCCTTTGCCCAGCCGTAGATGCCTGTTGGTTTTCGCAGAAGCCATGGGAGTTGGGGGTTTAGGGTTTAGGGTTTAGGATTTAGGGTTTAGGGTTTAGGGATTAGGGTTTAGGGTTGAGGGTTCCTTTCCGAGAGCTTGTGATTGTGAGAATGCACGTGTTGCGGCTGCATTTCCCTTCTGAAGAGGAGCTTGCAGCTTGTTTTATCAGCAGGAGGAGGCCAGGAAATGCGCTGTGCAACACGTTGTTGCGGCCGGTGTGCGTCTGTGTATCTACCAGCAATGCCTTTGGGATGTTTCCCCTTCTACTAGCAGTCCTCAATAGGGATTATAGTGCCCCCATTATAATCCTTACTAAGGACTGTTAGTCTCAGGGGGAACGTCCCAATTACAAATTGCCTTCAGGTACACAGGACGCCAATCGACATTTGGGGATTTACGATAAAATAGGGGACCCCCGAATTTCGGAAAGCTGGGAGGAAGAACACCTGCATACCTAAATCGCAGCCGGCACCCAGCCCTCAAATGGCAAGGCTGCCGCTCAGGTCTCGAACGCATGACACCACGGATGATGTGTCCAAACCCTAAACCCTAAACCCTGAACCCTGAACCCTGAACCCTAAACCCTAAACCCAAAACTTAAACCCTAAAACCAAGTGCATGCAGAGGAAACAGCGCCACAGCGTTCAGCATGATGTTTGTCACGTCCCGTGTGAGGGCGAGCCAAAGGCCTTTGCCAGCATTGGCGGCTTTGGGGTTTACGGGTTTCAGGGTTTTAGGGGTTTAAGGGCTTTAGGGTTTTAGGCTTTGGTGAGTGTTAGGGTTTTAGGGCTTTAGGGTTAGTTTTAGGCTTTAGTGAGGGTTTTTGGGGTTTATGGGTTTTAGGGTTTAAGGGTTTAGGGGGTTTTAGGGCTTTAGGGTCGAAGCATTGCGACGTTCAGGACAGAGAGCTGCTCTGCAGATTGGGGGATCATCCCCTGGCTTTCTCAGTCTTGCCAGCCCACCTCCACAAAAGCCGAGCATGACGGCAATCCCGAAGCGGGCCACGACAACAAATAGCCTAAGACCAAGGCCACACGGTGAAAGCGGAGAAAGGACTGCAACACCGGGGGGGGGGGGGGGGGGGGGAGGGGGGGACCCTAATGACAGTGAAAGGGACAAGGGTGCATCGTGAGCCATGCCCGCATGCTCGGACCAAGCTGTCGAACCTTGAAGCCAGTCAACTGCTTTGTTGAACCGCCAAGCGCCTGCCTACCAAAGACATGTCCGGGGCAACACCCAGCAACTTACGCATTGCTTATTAATTTGCAAGGCAGACCAGGGCTGTCGCTAAGTACATTGGGCGGTAGGGATTCCTGTGCAGCCAGCGCTGCAGCGAGGTCAGGCGCTGGCAGCTGATGCTCTCAAACACGCGCTCGTCCTGCGAGGTTGTTGGGGCTCAAGCACATGTCCTACTTGGGATTATAAGGGGATTATACTACCCCTAAAAAGGTTTAAGGTTGCCTACTCTCCTACTAGGATGTGCGACGAGAGCAACAACAGTCCTGAATCACTTCTTATTCAATCGACTCATGGGTGCGTCGGCTGGTAGGTGGGTTCGGACAAGTGGAAGCTTTTGACCTGCTTCTTGCTGCTCTTTCGCAGTTTGCGCGGCTCGTGTGCGGCATCCCCGTGGCCGGCCGCGCAGCTTTGGAAGACGGCTTGCAGTCTTGGGGCCTGTGGGTTTTCCCATTAGCTCTTGGTCCGTTTCGTGAATGGCGTCGTCATTTGCTGTTACCTTGCAAGTACGCTTGGGCGTGTCAACGGTGTTCCTTGCAGCGGTCCTTATCCGAAGCATTTCGGCCAGGCTTTCGGTTGCGTGCGTGGGCAGTAAAGAACACTTCTTCCGTTGTCGCATCGTAATTTAGGGGGAAGAGTTTAGGGTTTAGGGCCTCAAGCCTACCTCGTGTAAGCCGCACTCGGCTCTGGGACTACCACGCTGCTCGGATTTGCGTTCAGAACTCACGTGGAGCGCTTGTCGCTTTTCCCCCCCAAACCCAAGGAGTCCTCGCTGATGTAGGTCACTGCGGTCCTACCCCGCGGCAGTCGCAAGATAGATCTGCCAAAACCTGGTTTTGAAGCAGCTGTTAGATGCATCTCAGATTTCAGATCGTCCTGTTTAAAACGCCTTGTGTACCCTAGACCCACCCTCATTGTTGTTCAAAGAAGGAGCCTGTGGCTCGCAAGATGCATTCTCCTGAAACCTCCGGAGGGGGAGGGGGGGGGGGAGGGTTAAAGTGAAAAATTGCCAGAAAACTTTCATTGGGCACTTTCTTGGGGACCCCTAAAGCTAGCACACATGCCCTTGTTCCAGGGCTTTAGGTGTTTAAAGGGTTCCGGTCACATCAGAGAAAAGTGTGCCGAGTTGCTGCCCACGTTCTGCAATTCGGCGGCGATGTGGCAAGCCCAAATGGTCAATGCCATGCTGGAGAGCACCTTTGTCTGACATAGACTCCCAAATAGTAGGCTCTCCTTTTTGTAAGGACCCCAAAGAGGTACCCCTAGTATAAACCCCTATATCTGTACAGCAAGAGGATAAGGGTGGTCGTGCTTGCCGAGGAACCACGCCGACGGTGAAGCCACCACTGTTCGGAAAAAGAGGCGTCAGGTAAGAGTTGACCTGACATGCAGGTGCTCACTATGCTGAGTTGGAAATCTGCTGCGATAAGATCGGGTTGGCACTGGTTCTTGCTCATGCTTGGGCTTCTGCGCTAGCTGTTGGGAGTGGTGCTGGGATCATGTGCTGGGGTAGGCAGCGGAACCTAAACACAAAAAGAATGGGCTAGAGGGTAACGCAGCACAGGGGGGGGGGGGGGGGGGGTCGTGGCTTGGCTATGGATGTCTGCACCGAAGACGAATGTGCTTCTTGCAGAGGCCATATCAAGTGAGACCCTTGTGAATGGCCACGAGACTAAGTATGAAAGGTCACATGGGCGAACTCATGCAACCGTGAAACCTCTGTCTGGACACACTCTGAATGCGTGTGGCTCTCAAACTGTCAATCCAGACCTGCGCTCGAACAGAAAACGCCCGATATCCCGAGCCATCGACCCGTTTTGCTGGTTGATCTCTCGCACTCTCTCTCTCTCTCTCTCTCGCTCTATCTCCTTCTTTCCTTCTTTCTTGCTCTTGGACCTCTCAGTCTCTCACTCTCTCTCTCTCTCATTCTCTGTCTGTTTTGTTTTGCTGTTTTAACTTATTTTTCGCTGTCTGTCTCCATCTCTTTCTCTCCCTCTCTCCCTCCCTCTGGACGGACAGCGCATGGAAGCTATGGGACTGCTACTTCAACCTTTTGGGGTTTAGGGTTTCGACTCTCACACTAGCGCACGCGCAGGCAAGGTTTAGGGTTTAGGGTTTAGGGTTCAGGGTTCAGGGTTCAGGGTTTAGGGTTTAGGGTTTAGGGCTTAGGGTGTAGGGGTACTCTACATCACAAAGCCGCGGCCTCATTCAGAAGCGCATTGTTCCACCACTCGCGCTCGAAGGGCTTCCCCTGGCAAGGCCGAAGACTGTCACAAAAACACCAAAGTCCGGCCGCTTTCCCTTGGTCTTTTTACAGAAGGGTTTTGGGGGTTCAGGTTTCTTTGTCTTGGACGATACTGACTTGGGATTGGAGTTTGGTTTTGCAGCAGCCTCTCTCATTGAACTTGAGGGCCTGTGTGCTTCACACTTGAAAGGTTTTTTTTCTGGGGACGCCTCATCTCTTAATATCTAAGCCCACAGTCTAAAGAACCCTACTTGGTGAACACATTGTGAAAAAATATAGTCACATTGAATATGGAGCTAAATTCACATTTTCCCCACGTTTGTTGGCTCACATCATCTGTTTGTGTGACACTTTCTGTCACATGGTTTTCATATCTTGGGCGCATTTGTTTCTATCATGCTGCTGTCGTCCTAGAATGCCTAGGCAGCGATCTACTGAAGGCCATGCATTGCCAACAGCATCCTCTCTCCCCCGAATTCAGGCAGGGCGTCCGGAGTGGCTGCTCCGCTTATCTACTTATGCCCCCAAAGTTGTGACGAAACCCCACCCGGAGCCTTTTGACCCGAACCCTAAACCCTGAACCCTAAACCCTAAACCCTAGACCCCAAACCCTAAACCCTAAACCCTAAACCCTAAACCCTAAACCCTAAACCCTAAACCCTAAACCCTAAACCCTAAAACCCTAAACCCGAACATGAAAAAAGGGCCAACCATATCTTCCCGAAAAAAACTCTCCCGCCTGGCAGATCTTGGAGACAAAGGAGGCGCCCGAAACCTCGTCATAGAAGCTCACGCTGTGCCCATACCTTTTTGGATGAGAAAGGCTGGGTGTAGGGTTTAGGGTTTAGGGTTTGGGGTTTAGGGTTTAGGGTTTAGGGCTTTGGGGTCGTGGTTAGCAGTTTAGCATACCTTTTGACTTCGGATGAAAGGATAGGTTTTGAGGGTTCGTCTAGGGGATCCTTTTCGATGAAACGATGGGCATTTGGGGGGTTCGCGTTGAGGTCGAAGAGGAGGGGGCGCCCCGAAATGCTGTAGCTACACATCACTCTGAGGCTGGGACATCACGCTTGGGCTAGGGGCTTCTGGGTAGGGCGCTTGGGGGGTTTTGATCTTGGGGACCCCTAAAATAGACCCCCCCCAATAGTAGGATCCCCTTACAAAGAGGACCCCAAGAGGGTACCCCTAAACCCTAAACCCTAAACCCCAAACCCTAAACCCTAAACCCTAAACCCTAAACGCTCTGTACCCCAAATATCGTAAACCCCCAAATGGCAAGGGGAACTCAGTCCCAGCAGCAAGACACGCCATTCTTTCAGGTACTCCAGGTCGTACTTCGAATCGGGGGACAAAAAGGAGCTGGCAATGATCCAGCAGAACCTCAGGGTTTAGGGTTTAGGGTTTAGGGTTTACGGCTTGCAGAGATCAGGTTCTGTTTCGCTCATAGTCCCTCTTAGGGAGGGCAGCGCGATGATGTCATGTGCATTCTTCGAGGTTGCTCCTGACTCCTGAACCCACAGGGTCACGACCGTGCTCAGAGTGGAAGTTGATCGTGAGAACAACGCCCAGTTCTGCCCTGACTTGAGCCCCTGAACTGACATCCTGAATCCGGAGTAGACAATTCTTGGGGCCTGACTTAACTGGACCCAAGAGTAACTCAAGAATGAAAAGGGTGCCCTTTTTGGTTTAAAGGGTCTTAATTACAAGGGAACCTCCCCAAAAAGGGGAATAAGGGCCTACTCTGGGTCCTGGTCAAAGCCTGCCCCCCCCTCGCCCCCCCCTCCCAACAAAACAAAAAAGGAATAAGGGCCAACTCAGGATCCTATAGGCTTATAGTAGGGCCTCGAATCGGGTGCAGGGCTGAGTCTCTTCACGCCCAGGAGCAGGACCTGCAAGCTGAAGCTGACCTTGTGCTGATGTTCGGAATTTTCGGAAGCCCATTTGGGGTTGGGGTTTAGGGTTTAGGGTTTAGGGCTTCGGCTCTGAAAAGGGTTTGGGTTTGGGGCTTAGGACTTGGGTTTAGTGCGATCTCTGCTTGTTTCCGAAGGGCCAAAGGCCTCAAAAGGCTTGGGCTGTGGACCCAACAGCCATTAGTGCCAAAGGACGACAACGCCCAAAGTGATGATCACGGTTCCAGCCGGTCCGATCTCATCAAGGCCTGAGAGCTGCCGACAACTCCCCAAGGCAAGAAAAAGCTCTCAACCAAGAACCCCCCCCCCGCCCCCACCTCCCCAAAAAAACATATTCTTCCTCATAAGGGGTTTTTCAGGGATGATCATGTTTTATTGTTTTGGGGGTTGTGCCCCCAAGACCTGCTCACAAGCTGAGAGCGGTTGCTCCAAGAGCTTTTGATTTCTAAGCCTTTCGATCTTGAGATCCTGTTTTGGACTTACTGTCAGTGGAACGTGGCTTCAGGTCAATTGACTACACGCTCTGTTCTCAGAGGATCGAAACAGGTCCAATGGCTACCTTTGACTGATCTGCGGCTTTCGCCACCTTCCCCCCCCCCGCTTTCCCAGCTCTTGCCGGCAGGAAGCCTGCAAGCAATAGCGCATCCCAAAACGACTCCTGCCACCAAGGCGAGGTCACTGCTGTGGGCTTCTCGAGGGGTTTGGGGTCGATGATGGTCTGTGTGTGCTCTGGGACCCCCGAGCAGTTCTCGCACCATGGAAGGTTTACAAAGTTTACAAGGAGATCTCACCATTCCAGCTCCTGGCGGCCGAACTCACCTTCGAGAACCCTAGGGGTTAGGGTTGAGGGGGGTTGAGGGTTTGGGGTTTAGGGTTGAGGGCTCTTTTCCCACCCGTCTAGCTATATTCCACGGGCTGAGGGCTGAGGGTTTAGGGTTGAAGGCAGCTGGCACCCCCAGATGAGTTCCGATGCCGGATGTCATGTAAGCCCACTTGGCTCCTCCCTACACGAAGCGCTTTCCAGGACTTGAGGCGCTGGGCAAGGATTCCATGAAAACAATGCGAATCGCAAGCACAATCTTGAAGGTTTATGGGCATGATAAGTAGGGACATAAGTACCCTGAATAGGGTGAATAGGGTTCTCAGTCGAGCTACCATACTTATCACCCTAAACCCTAAACCCTAAACCCTAAACCCTAAACCCTAAACCCTAAACCCTAAAGCCAACTACCCATGAACCTCCAAGTATCACACAATGACATCGTGCCGTGCACCCTGCGCCACCTGAAGATCATGGTGCGTCTGGGTGTCGATGATGGACTTGGTGGTGAGCTTCCTCCTGAGACGAGCTTCTTTCAACAGGTGTGATCCTTTCCATGACTTCAAGGGTTTAGGGTTTAGGGTTTGGGGTTTAGGGTAACTCTGATCTCCCTCACCCCCGGGTAACCGCGCAAGCCCGCCCCCTAAGGCGTCCTGTGGTGGGCGTTGGCAGAATCCGCCTTCCAACCGCCTGCTTCCTTGGCTTGAAAATCTCAGGACTTATTGAGGTTCGAAAGGTCGGGTTCGCACCATCTCTTGTGAAGTCCACGACGTGAGCGTTGAAAACCAGATCGTGAACAGGGCGTTGGCCCTGCTGTCCTGAAGCTATCGTGAAGCCTGAGCACTGAGACCAACAGTCCCGGAAGCTCGTGCTTCCAAGGTTCGAGACAGCACTGGACCCCGCCACTCTCTTCACTTGTCTGCAGGGCAGCGCAGATCAACAAGGAACAAAACCGAGACTTGCCAAAAAGTCGTGCCCCTCAACTCTCCCCTGGTGACGCGCTTATCCCAGCAACCTGCAATGTTGCCCAGAGCCTGCACGGATTCGACAAGGTCACGTTGGTCCACAGCAGCTGGCAAGCTTACACGGACGTTCTCCTGTGCACTTCAACCCTCAAGCCAATCAAATGGTCTTGGACCGTGGAACCTCTGCGTTTTGTGTCTGCACAAGCATTGCTTTGATGTCGCTGAAAGGCGGAGGCACTGCTTGATGATGGTGCCGAGAATTGCGGCAGAAAGCACCGAGGTAACCGAATCGCTGCTCTTTGAACCCCTCAAGAAGAAAAAAAGAAGGTTATGGTAGATTCTGAAATTCAGCCCATGCAGCAAAGATCGAGTCAAGTGCACGAGCCATCTTCGGTTCCTTTTCCTACCGCAGAAACCTAGAAGCAGCAACCTCTGTTCTTTTTTGAGGAGGACTTTCCATGCGTACAGTATACGTTTTTGGTGGCTCAGTAAGCACATTAGAATCAGGGTGCCCTTTTGGTTACTTTATAAGGGAACCTTGAACCAAACAATGGGCAAAAAGGGTACCACTCGCCTGCGAGTACCGACCTTTGAATGAACCTGGAGGAGCCCGGGTTCCAAACAACACCGAAGCACTTAGGGTTTAGAGTTTAGGGTTTAGGGTTTATTGTTTAGGGTTGGTGGAGGGTAGACAGGGTTTAGGGTTTAGGGTTTATGGTTTAGGGTTTAGAGTTTAGGGTTTAGGGTTTATTGTTTAGGGTTTAGAGGGTTTCGACTCCCAGCCCCTCCTCGGCGATGCCAGCCTCGAGGATTGGCACAGCAGGCAGGGGTTTCCAGTGGAGGCTTTGGGGGTTTGGAGGCTTGGAGTTTTAGTTCGAGTAATTTCTCAGAGAGCAGATTCGCAGAGAGCGGCAGAGCGTTGCTTGGGCCGCACTCCGGCTGCCAACTTGGGGGCTGCCATCTTCAAAAGGGCTGTGCCCAGCAAGAGTCAGCCAGAAAGCAGGAGCAACTGAGACATGCCCTCGATACCCGTGTCCAAATCTCGACACTCTGGTGCAAGTTTTCAAGGCTTCCATATTCCCATGTAGCCCTTGACCTGAAAGGCCATACAAACTCAGTAAGCTTGACAGTGCTGGAGCTACGACAAGACATACACCAGCCGATTATCTTTTGAACCCCCTCCCAATTGTAGGTTTCGTTTAGATTTTAAGGTTCTTCTGCTGAAGAACCTAAAAAGCCAAAACCGCTGGAGCTTTCCGTTCTGAATGCGCGAGAGGTAAGCGTTGTCAAATGTCTCCCCAAACCCCACACCCCAAACCCTAAACCCCAAACCCTAAACCCTCCTCTCAGAAGTCATGACCACTTTCCTGCCCAGCAGCCGTGCTCTCCAAACCTGCGCGTCGGCGGGCAGAGGGCTTCTGGGTTTATTTAGGGTTTAGGGTTTAGGGTTTAGGGTTTAGGGTTTAGGGTTTAGGGTCCTGAAAATTGCCATCCTCCCGAAAATCCCATGTAAACTTAAGGCCGGAAGCCCCCTCAACAAGCCCGGAGCTTAGGTTCTTCGGATGCCGCGCAGGTTACAGAGGACTGCCGGAAGTGGCTGCAGCGCGTCTTCTTCGGCATGATGTTCTCTTAACAACAGCAATCGCCCGACCTGGGGGTGGGTGCCAGTTAAGGGTCCCTCTTGCAGGGTCCTTACCAAGACACCCTTAAAAGCAACCGAGCTGCTCGCCAGGCGCCCCTTCAGTGATCCCAACTCGGAGCGCAACCTGGGCTACAAAGGTGCTTTATTTGGGGGGCCAACCGCCGACCCACGAGGTGCTTCAGTAAGGCTGTCGTCGCTCAAGCTCGCAGCTTATGCAAGCACATTCTTTGGGCTTTGGCGGCTCGGGGGTTTAAGGCTTTCGCAGCGGGTCAACCTCCAGCAGTCAGCAGCAAGGAGGACCCCTGCTTATACTTACATACAAATTCTTTTTCGCCCCTAGCCGATCCGCCCTTTGGTTCTAGGGGAGGCTGTAGACGGATGTGGGGTCTTACATTGTGGGAAGGGTTTAGTGAGAGGGTCACAGCGCACCTGTGACATCCAATATAGGCGCCTTCAGAATCAAAATAGGGCTTTGGGGGACATTACAGTATAGTTGCATAGGAACCACAAGGGAACGCTATTCGTAACTCGTCTAAACCCTAAACCCTAAACCCTAAAATTGTAGGATGCTGCATGGAGCTGCGCGTTCTCGGTGGCCTGTCGCTGGACCACTTCCTCACGCGAAGCTGTCAAGGCACGGGGCCTAAGCCATTGTTTCGCTCTTCGGGGGTTTTAGGGGCACCCTAAACCCTGAACCCCAAACCCTAAGAAAACAGACGAAACACCAAACCCTAAGAATACACCTAACAATACAGACTAAACCCCAAACCCTAAGAATACAAACTGAACCCCAAACCCTAAGAATGCAGGCCATATGGAGATCCTTGAGTTGCTAGAACATGGAGCCCATGGGCCTCTAGACGATACAAGCGCTGCAGGACCTCCGCAGATGGCGTCTCCATGGCTCGCACTGCAGGAAGCTCTCAGAAGCTGCTTGGCTGCGGTTTAGGGTTTAGGGTTTAGGGTTTAGGGTTTAGGGTTTAGGGTTTAGGGTCGAGGTGGCTCGAAATTCGATCCCGTTGCGGGGTTCGACTCGGACCTTTTCCTTGTATGTCGGAGTGCATATAGGGTACCAAAAAAGGGCCCATGGTTTAGAACAGGCCCCCACGTGCATCGTTGCGGCGCAGATTGCAAAGGCCACAAGTACTTTGGCTTCGCAATTCCTTGAAGGATCTCTCAACCTGCTTGTCTGTTTCCTTGGGAAAGTGGTGCTGGGCAGTGGGTGCTTGCCTGTGCCATCTGCCCACTTCCTGGTCAAACCTTGAGGGTCTGTTTCATCTCCTCATGAAGGAGCTGCAGCATCCTAAGCACCTCTGAAATCCCCTGAATCCTTAAACTAACCCGGAACCCTTTTGACCACAAACCCTAAAACCTAATTCCTAAACCCTAAAGACCACTGAGCGCTGCACAATGCCTCGTTGCGCTCTACCTGACGTCACAGAGCTGCAGGTTAAGCTGGTGAAGCCTTTGGCCCGAAACTCCCAGACATCGCCAGAACAAGCCCGAAGATCTGCACCACGAAGCAGGGGGTATCTCATCATCTCCCTTATTGGGCTTAAGAGGATCATAATTCAGGATTACTTGTTTCAGAGGGTTTTACGGGCTCTCCTAGGAAGCGCCTTCATCTGCTGGACTTCGATCTCCCAGCTTTTGATCTCGGTTTTTGCAGGTATATTTGGTGTGTGGGGTGTGTCCCCATCATGAGGCCAGAGCGTGGCCCGCTACTCAAACTCATCTCATTATGGGTAATGGCTACTGGAGAGCATGGCTTTAAGGTTTAGGGCTTAGGGTTGGGGACTTCAAAGCAACGTGGTAGAGACTACAGCCGCGCCAGGTGGCTCATGAATCCGGTACCATGCGTCGAACTTTCCGACAGGGGGTTCAGCATGACACTGGGGTGAAGCTGCAGTACCTTCTGTCGGCACACTTGCCAGGCGGATGTTTCACGCGCTCTCTTTCCTAAGCCTTCTGTGTCTCTACCCCTTGGGAGTCAGTAAGGATGATTGACAACACACATGGGTTGAGATGTTCCCCCTTATACTAACAGTCCTTCATAGGCATTTTTGTACCCCCTAGTATACCCCCAAGTAAGGGCTGTTAGAAAATGGGGGAACATCCCAACACATGGGCAAGGATTTCACCCAAAACCCAAAACACAAAACCCTGTAAACCCAACCCTAAACCCTAAACCCTAAAGGGAAGAAGCCCACCATGCGAAAGTGGCCCTGTGCACCCTCGGAGCTAGGGAGTCGACCATCTGCTCTTGTGCAGCCTGGCTCTTGTTAGGGTTTAGGGTTTAGGGTTTAGGGTTTAGGGTTTAGGGTTTAGGGTTTAGGGTTTAGGGTTTAGGGTTTAGGGTTTAGGGTTTAGGGTTTAGGGACGACTGTGACTGAGACACCGGGGGCATCTGAAACAGAGCCCAAAGCAGGTCTCCTGCGAATCCCCTGTTAGGGACCTGGTTTCAGCTGTCCTCAGCTCAAGGCTGTCCTGGTGACCTGGAAACTCACTGTGGGTTGAGCTTCGGAACCCCGGAGTTCCCCCACTGTGGACTCCCTACACCCCCAACCCGACCGATAGAGTTCGCAGAGCTCAGCGTACTTCCGGTCTTGACTGGTTTGTGTAACCCTTTTGGGCAGCGGACTTTTTGTGGGTAACCTTAAGCCCTAAACTCTAAACCCTCAACCCTCACAATCGGACGCAGTTCGCACAAAGGTACTTGACGTGCGGCATGGACAGTCAGACTCAAGGCTCACTTTCCCCTGACACTCTCCCTGAACGCACGGCCCCGCAGCTTGCGTAGCTCCTTGGTCTAGAATCAGAAGCTCTAAAATAAACACTCGAGGTGGAGAGGGTGATGAAGGGGCGGCGCAATTCCCAGTGAAAGGCTCCGCATTTTCAAGGCGGAGAGAGGGCGAGGTTCCAGGTTGATTCTTCTCTCCATCACCATAATGGCCATATCTGTTGTTGTTGTGAAGCACCATGACGGTGATGATTGTGTTTGCTAGTGTTAGGTACAGCGTTATTGTTGTGACTCGTGTCATGTTGATTTCTGTGTTTGCCGGGGTGTGGCAAATTTCCGCTTCGTGGAATACGGTTCCTGCTTGCTTTCAACCACGCCTCTGGCGGGTGTGGGTTCGGGAATCTCCACACAAAGGCAAGCTGTTGGGACCGTGCTGGAGTTTGAGCTGGAAAAGCTTTGAGAACGCTGACCCTCATTTGGATTTTGCAAAGAGTGCCCACGGCTACATCTAATTGCTGCGCACTTGTGATTCTACCTTAACTTGGTAGCCCAGCAACCACATCAACATAAGGGTGCCTGTTTTTGGGTTGGTTACTTTAAAAGGGAATCCATAACCAAAAAAGGGGTAGAGGGGGAAACTGGCCTCTTTGGCTTTCTGCTCGCGCTCCTCCTGCAGCCGCGCCGCCTGACGCTAGAAAGGACCTTCAACCCTAAGCCCTAAGCCCTAAGCCCTAAGCCCTACATCGGCTTTCATATCTGGGGGAAGCGGGGGGGGGGGTAGAAGGTGGGGGGCAGAAGTGGGTGCCTTCATGGCCTCCAGTTGCTCCTTCCATTGCTGGGCCTGGCACAGGAGGTGCGGTGAAGGGTTTTTAGGGTTTAGGGCTTCCCCCCCCACTCGTGCAGACAAAAACAGCAAACTACAAAACATGCACTTCTACCCCCCCACCCCCCCCCCCCCACCCCCCCCCCCCCCCCACCCCCCCCCCCCCACCCCCCCCCACCCCCCCCACCCCCCACCCCCCCCCCCCCGCCCCCCCCCCCCCCAACGCCTCTTCCGCGTTGCTCAAAAGCCCAGGGCCAAGTTGAGTTTATTAACGTCACTGTCATATTGGGTGGTTGATCTAAGAGGTACCCTTCAGACACGTGCAAACTTTTACGGATACGAATAAAGTCCCCAAAAGTGGGGGGGGGGGGCGGGGATTCAATTTCACCTTGTGTGAAACTCAGCGTCTTTACTGCCGCACAAAACCTACCCCAAGCATCTTCAAGTCATCGCCCACAGACCTAGTTATCCCTCCCTGGCACCCTCAACGACCAGGTAACGACCAACACCTAATCCTCAACCCGAAACATCGCAGTCCTACACTGCAGACCCTCTTTTTCCCCTTCACTCTGAAAAGTACCCTACATGCCTGGCCTCAGGGAACATGGACCTGAGTCCGTCAAGATGGGAGATTGCTGGAATCACAAGGCCAAGGCAAAGCCCATGTTCTCTTACATCCGGGTAGCCAGATAGTCTTCTGATAGTGCAAGAAAAATGTTGCAGCACGGCAACGCCATAATTAAGCTTGATATTCTTCTGTTGTGGACCAAGGTCTGGAGCTTGGGTTGAACTCCCTGAAGGAGGTGGGCGCAACTTGATTTTGGAGCTGCGGAATTCGCTCTGCTGGGCGTGTCTCGCCCGCTTCACGGTCCTAGCTTGGGCACAGGAGGGCACTTTGCCCTTCCTGCTCAGGAAAGCCGGGATATCAGTTAGATCAGCTGATGACGTGCCACGTCCATAGACCATGCATCACCTAGTGGTGCAGTTATCTGCTCGACCCACTTTCCTTTCATCCTGGCTTTGGCTGAAGGTTGCGTCTCAGCGGTGGCTTTCAAACTTCACAAGTGCCCAAAGGAAGGCACACAACTTCTTTAACCAACCGTACCTAGGAATGGCCCTTAAAACCCTCTTAAAAAAAGTCTTCCTGAATATGATCCTCTCAAACCCAGGAAGGGAACATATAACATGTCCCAGACCCTACCGAGCTTTGTTGAAAAACCTGGCCTTGCCATGTCTGCAACCGAACTAAGACACAAAGTAGGAACTCTGTGTGCCTGAGACATGAGCGAGTCGGGCTCGCAACCCCTGCGGCCCTACGGAAAGCCAGAGAGACTGAGACATTGCCATCGCCAGGCAGTTAGCAGGGGAGAAACTGTCGGAGTGAGCTGAGAGGCAGAGTAGAGGGCTACGAGCGTAGGCCACTCCCCAAAGCGTGTGACATCGTGTGACTAACTTAGTGCCCCAGGACCTTGAACTTTTGAGCGGGCTCTAACATGTTAGCAGCTCACGCATCAACTTCATTACAACTGTGCTGGTTGGTGTTGAACCGTCATCAGATCTGATTTCGTCGCCCTCTCCCTCCCGCAGCCCATCAGTGCAGCCGCATGTGTCGGACACCACCCGTCGCTCTGCAAGGTTCGGAGTCGCTTGCATGTGGGATGCCCCAGTGGGCCCCTACACCCTAAACCCTAAAACCCTACATCCTAACTCCCTAAACCCCCTAACCCCTAGACGCTTAAACACGGAGTCTGGCGCCGGTGGTGCCTCCCAGTTGTGGCCATGTACAGAACTTGTACGCACCTAAAGACGATGCCAAGTGCATCCTGCGCAGGATATAGGACTAAGGCCAGGAGTCCATCTGACGTGGGTAGTTTGGGTTTAGGGTTTAGGGTTTAGGGTTTAGGGAGGGTTTAGGGTTTAGGGTTTAGGGTTTTAGGGTTTCAGGGTTTCAGGGTTTTAGGGTTTAGGGTAGTTTGCCTTACTTGAAGGTTCAGGGGTAGCTATACAGAAAGGCTGCGGGGCCCCAAGTCTTTGCATGCAGGGCTGTAAGCGTGGTAACTATACACTTGTGAGCCTATTTTGGGGGCTTACAACCGTACCTATAAAGTGTCCATGAAGGAAGAATGTCTAAACCCTAAACCCTAAACCCTAAACCCTAAACCCTAAACCCTAAACCCTAAACCCTAAACCCTAAACCCTAAACCCTAAACCCATGCAGGATGTGCCTTCCGTACTCTACACCCGCCAAAGTAGAATCCGAAAGACGCAAAACCCTGCATCTCGGAGTGGGCTTCCCCTGGCCTTCGTCTCTGACCGCAAAAGCTTCACAGATGTGTGCTGAAGGCTGAATCTAGTTCATGGTTGGGAGAATATTATTAAAAATTCGATCATTTTTTCTATTCCTTGTAGGGTCTAAGTACCCTTAAAAAGATCTAAACTGGTACCCAACTCTGACAAAGGAATTGTAGACCAACACAGCTGAGTGCGAATGTACTGAGTACGGATGCTGCAAGTCTCGGAGTCAACTGTGGCTTTGCCTACTGGCGCTCGGGGGCATCTGTGGTAGCTAGCCTATGGGCTCCAGACCCAACCTATCACGCCCAACGCTGGCAGATTTCTGGACTCGACTTGCATGACTCATGTTTTCCGAGTCTCGTCTCCTGGCTGTAGGGATCATCTATGTTTGGGTTCTGCTATTCTTGCCCTAAACCCTAAGCCCGAAACCCTAAATCCTAAACCCTAAACCCTATTGTCATGTGTTGCAGAAATTGTCAGCTGTTTCTTCTCACCGGTCCGGTCGTTCAGGACGTGCTTTTGTCCTGCGGGTGAGGATGTGCAGCTCATCCATGTGGGGAGCAGGTCTCGTGACGCTTAGAGTTCAACGCTTCAAGCTGCAAGTTCACTTCAGTGAACCCCTTTACCCCAAACCCCAAACCCCAAACCCTAAACCCTAAACCCTAAACCCTAAACCCGGTGCTGTGGTTGGGGGTGGAAGTGGAAGGGGCAAACTTGACTGACAATCTCAAGCCTCAGCCGTTTTGCATACAAAGCCCGCCGCCTACTGTGACTCTCAAAGTGGCAAGCAGTGGTTGTGGGCCGCTTGGGGCTCTCGAACCAGGTCGCCGCGCTCCCACTCTGCATTTTCAAGCTAACTCTGAACCCAACCCGTGAGTTTTCGTGACCCCCTCTTCCTAAACCCTGAACCCTAAACCCTAAACCCTAAACCCCCAACCCCAAACCCTAAACCCAGCGCCGTCAAGGGGAGTTCTTCACCCTGGGCTTTGGACCGACCTTGCGTGCGAAGATGCGCTTGGCCGACACTCCATTCGGAGTTGTCACTTCCATGATCATCTCCTCGACAGGGTTTAGGGTTTAGGGCTTAGGGTTTAGGTTTTGGGGTTTAGGGTTTAGGGTGTAGGATATAGGGTTTAGGGTTTAGGGTTATCCTAAACCAGCAGGTTGTGGCTCTGCGCCAACCCAGTATGTTCTGGAGTGGGACGGACCTCTACGGAGCTGAATTTATATCGGGGCCTTAATCATTAGAACAGGTTTTGGGGGGTGATTATAGTATAAAAAAAGGGACAATAAGGGAATACTACTACTGATTATTCCGACCCCTATATTATGTTGCTGCATGGGTGCTGCGCAGCTTCAGCCCTTGAGGTCCTCGTCATGGAGGAAGCGGCGGGTCGTTGGCAAGGCCTTGCCAGCCGTACTCCTGCCATGCAGAGCTCGAACATCAGTGGACTGACCTAGTTCATGGTTGAGATGGTATTTAGAATCTAAGTTTCTATTCCTTGTTGAGTTCAAGTACCCTTAAAATGACAAAGAAACCATTGTCATTAACATGATTAGTAGCACATCAAGGTGTACGACATCAGAACCATCATGTAGGATCGCAGCTGGAGGCCTGATTTTGAATAGACTTGGGCGTCGCAGAGGCAGAAGATTGAGACTTTGCATCGGGTCTTCAAAAGCCAACTCTGAGACTTGTGACCTATGGGGTTATAGGTCGGCTGCTTGGTGTAACGCTTCACAGCTCATCTGGGCCATAAGATAAAAAGCCCAAGACTGGGTCGACGCTATTTCGGCTACCAAGAGCTGGTTGCTCGTAATATGTGGTGCTCCGTTGTGAAAAGCCGGCAGAAATGACAGCTCTCAGACACGATGGTGGAGAAGAAAGTAGGCCTGGCACCTCAGCCCCGAACATTGGCTTCAATCCCATACCAAAGACGCCCCAAGTTCGAGGCAAATCCCGTTGAGTTTGTGAAGACCACACCTTGCGGTCAAGAGGAGGACATCCCCGTCCCACTGTGGCTGGATCTTGATGAGCTTGTCCTGGCTTGATGCGCCCCCCCCTTTTGAACTTTGAAAGCCGGAACCTGAGAGTAAGAGTCTGTAAAGAACCTGAGATTCCCCTAAACCCTAAGCCCTATACTCTAAACCCTGCGTTTGGTTCTTGAGGTCCGGCAAAAGCCGACAAGACCTCGGCCTACCGAGGGACAAGCAAACCCTACTGTACAACAACCCTAAACCCTAAACCCTAAACCCTAAACCCTAAACCTCTGGTCTACACCCTAAAGTAGCCTCAGAAGTTGTGGGGCAACTCTGGGTTTAGGTCATGGCTGCACCATTGTTGGGGTACTATTTTTTGTTCCTTATGGCGCTTACGTATTCATAAATATGCAAAATGATTTTCAACAATGACCCAGATGTACATGCTGAACAACTTGAAAGCTTTTTGTTCAGCAGTTGTTGGGCTCGAACTGAAGGGCTTTTTTAGGAGTTCAGAAGAAGCGGAAGAGGACCAGGGAATCCCAAACCCACTACTTATCGGTGGCCTTTGGAACCCTAAACCCCAAACTTACCCCAAACCCTCAACCCCTGAACCTAAACCCTAAACCCTAAACCCTAAACCCTAAACCCTAAACCCCAAACCCTAAACCCTAAACCCTAACCCTCAAACCTTAACAGTGGCCTCCAGAGGATCTCGTGAGTCCTGCACCAGTGTCGGGAAAGCTGGGGTCCAGGGTTTCGACTCTTACTCTGGGCTGGCGCAAAGTGGGTTTAGGGTTTAGGGTTTAGGGTTTTGGCCACCGGGGGTCCACCTTGCGGTGATGGGGAGAAAGCGCGGCTTACCGTTCAGTGGGGCGCCAAAGGCCAACATGGTAGGCCAGAGGAGGACACCTGACAATACTCGCAAAAGGGACACCCCCCCGCTAGGGTTTAGGGTTTAGGGTTTAGGGCTTGGGGTTTAGGGTTTGCTTTGCCTCCCACAGTTAGCTTGACCGATGGCCTGGACATGACGCGACTGCTTCGGCAGACCCTAAACCCTAAACCCTAAGCCCTAAACCCCAAACCCTAAACCCTAAACCCTAGCCCTAAACCCTACATTGGTCTTCATGCGGCCCGGCAGCCCCTTCACACATCTGCTTGGAGGTTCATGGGTACACTTGCAAGTAGGGTTTTAAGTACCTTGAAGAGGGGTTACGTATAGGGTTACGTACTGATAAAGCTACTTTTCACTACCCCATGAACCGGCAAGTACGATTTTCCTAAAACCGGCTTGAATTTTAGAGGTCGGCTCCCGAGATCACTCTCAGCCGGGGCTATGGAAGTTGTGCCACAGCTTTCCTGCATTGTCCTTGACTGTAGCCTTGAGCGGAATTCTTGTCACTAGGTGAAATGGTGCCCTTTTTGGCTTAACGGGGTTTAGAAGGGAATTGAAGCCACCCAATAAAGAGGAACAAGGCTTGAATAAGGGTACTACTGCGCATCCCAGGTCACCACCTTCACAGGTTTGGCAGTTGACATCAGCACTTTGGCTTGTATGAGAATGTGCATGCAGGTATTTCAACGGTTCAAGTACAAGCAAGGAGCACGCGCCATCTGTGCTGTAGACAGGCTTTTGCCAAATGGCCTACAACCTTGAGCCGTAGCCAGGTCTTAACCCTGAAACCTAAACTGTCACCCCCTTTGCATAGACCCTGTTCTTGACAGCCTCCTTCACACAAATGGGGGCCTCTCAGGCTCATTGAATGGCACATACCAGGACCAAGCGCCGGGACTTCTAAGGTGTCCTGCTTGGGAGTTTACGAGTCCCAACAGAAGACTGTCGATTTTGAAAAACTTGACGTGCAGAAAGCGGCCCAAGTCAGGCCGACGTTCGCTTTGCCTTTTCTTTGCCGGGCTGGGCCAAACTTCGGGGCACTCTCGCTCCTTTGCCGAGGCTCATGCCACACACCCTGGCCATTATCCACGTTCATGCCTGACCCTTCTGTCCTGCTCCTCTCCATTCACGGTGAACTTGGTCACCTTGGCAATTCTCACAGATCATCGCGCTCTTCATTCGTCGTGGCTCCGAAGTTCTATGTTGAGAAGTTCTTGAGAGTCCTGGGTAGGCTCAGGGCACGCTGGCTCTGCGACATGATGTGGTCTACTGCACTTGTGTCCTGTGCCTGAATTACAGCCTCTGTGGCAGTGGCTTTGAAGGTTCTGGGCTGTGCTAGGCATGCTGCAGTGGTCCCCTTTGGGTTCACCATGGTGATGGTCAGCATGTCGCCATCCTCCGTCAGGGGTGAGAGTGGGAATGCAGGCTCACGGGCAAGTTATGGCACGTTGCTTGGCTGTGTCACCTTGAAGCGCTCAGGCAGGGGCAAGCAACAGTCTCTGCCGTTCAAGGATCCCATCTGCCCACTCGTGAGTTAAGGTTCTGGATGCTCTAAGGGCACATCCCTGAAGTCGTTCCTGCTCGATCGTCTGGTGAGTCTTGCCGACCTCAAGAGCTCAAAGCGCAGCTCGCGTGTCTTTGGTGTCAGCTGACATTTCAACCGGAATCACTTTGTCTCCGTTTACGTCAACCAAACTGAGGTTCATGACATGAAAGTCATCGGAGCGACGCTGCTCCGCGATCGGTCGCGCATGTGGCAGTGATAATGCTTGTGAACATCTTGTGCCCTGGAGGCCCAAGTGCAGTGCCGACTCGGAAGAGCTAACCCAACCTTATACCCTTACTCTTAGCTGCTGAGTTCATAAGCCCCCAAAAAGTCTACACTGTCAGTTCTATAGGGAGGGGATTGTAGTATCCCAAAAAGTTTAAAATGTACTCATTCAGCTACTAAGTTACTCAACAACCCCCTCCGCGGCCTATGACACCTAGCCAAGACGGGAGGTTACGGCATGGGCCCTAAACCCTAAACCCTAAACCCTAAACCCGAAACCCTAAACCCTAAACCCTAACCCTAAACCCTAAACCCTAAACCCTAAACCTAAACCCTAAACCCTAAACCCTAAACCCTAGACCAAAGAGTTGGTGCGCTGCCGCCGAGCAGCCCCATAGCCCATCGACTTGGCCATCCTC
The DNA here is from genome assembly GCA_905221605.1 of Symbiodinium natans. Classification (NCBI taxonomy): domain Eukaryota; class Dinophyceae; order Suessiales; family Symbiodiniaceae; genus Symbiodinium; species Symbiodinium natans. The sequence continues at coordinate 131,379 of CAJNDS010001435.1, forward strand.
CGCATCACGTAGCCGTGGCCCTGCCAATGGGGCATATCATTCTCATGACGTGTAGGTTTAGGGTTTAGGGTTTAGGGTTTAGGGTTTAGGGTTTAGGGTTAAGGGATCACTTCTTAGTACGTACCCCCACTTCCTCAAGATTGGCAAAAGGTGCTGCCGCACCCCTGCATTGCCGGGCCCCGCCTGTTCTTGCAGTAAGGCGTCGAAGTCACCTGCCATCTGCTGTTGGGGTTTAGGGTTTAGGGTTTAGGGTTTAGGGTTTAGGGTTGAACCAGGCCATCAGTTCAGGACTGGATTGTTTCTTCGCCCTGAGCTCCTTAAAGCCCCAAAACCCTGGGTGTTAGCCTCCGAACCCCCTTGTACCAGTCTATCAAACCCTAAACCCCCTCTACTGCTAGTAGCAGGAAACCCTAAACCCTAAACCCTAAACCCATGATCCCTTGTACTGCCGGGTCCTTGGAGCCCCTAGGATGTCCAAGGCGGGAAGAGGAAGCACGGATCTGATTGTAAACCCTAAACCCTAAACCCTCAACCCTAAACCTTAAGCCCTAAACCCCAAACCCACGTTGTAGTCCGGGGTCGGGGGTTTTTAGGGTTCAAGATTAAGGGTGACCTCCGGTATGCATCGCCCATCCTCTACGAACCTCTGAGCCCGCGCCTTCCACTTTATGAAGGACCCAGCTGCCCGCAAAATTGGGATGCTCCTGGCTCAGTTGAATCATTCTGACAGGCGACTCACATGCCCCTAAACTGCACCGATGTATCTGGGATGGCCTACAAGGTGCGTGTGGTTCTGCCGGCTGGGCGCCGTGGGGGGCCGCTCGTGTCGGACGACTAGGTGACTAGACATTCGCCCAAGCAGCAGGTATGAGAATCTTGCAGCCGTCCAGAGGCCCCCCCCCCAAACCAGCCAAAGGCCCATGAGATCCCAAGAGCAGGCACGCAGAACAGCATATGGGCCCAAAGTTGGAAGAGCGGCCACTGCGACGGCCAGCTTAGACAAGTCCCTGAAACAATCACTGTATAGAACGCGCCGCCGCGCATCCGCTACAAAGTCCGGCGGTGTTGATGCGTGTGCTGGCCGTCGGCATACAAACAATGCAGTGTACCGACAGCCACTCCTCCCTCACTCACCCGTCACAGACGGCCAAAGTACAAGCCAACACTCTCGTCTAAACAGCCCAATTCTAGACTCTAGACAATTCTGACCCATCCGAAGCGGTTTAGGGTTTAGGATTTAGGGGTAGGGTTTAGGGTTTAGGGTTTTCGTTCGCCAAAACCTTGAAGCCCCACATCTTTTAGAACCCAAACGCCACTGTCCCACCATCCCAAAAGCTCCTTCGCCGGCTCTGGCGGCTCCTTCTGTGAGGTTCATGCAGTTTAGGGTCTGGGGTTTAGGGTTTAGGGTTTGGGGTTTAGGGTTTGGGGTTTAGGGTGAAGTTCTGCGTTGGCCTTTGAACCCTTCGAAACATATTTGCATGTAGGTCCCTTATAAGCCCAAATAAGAAACAGATGAAATGTCCAAATTAGCCAACCTAGGGCCTAGAGTAATTGCGGATGACGGGGTGTGGGAGATGCGAGGCTTGGTCAACTAGGGGCCGGGAGCGCAAGGAGGTTTAGGGTTTAGGGTTTAGGGTTTAGGGTTTAGGGTTCCTTCAATTCTAGGCGGGGAGGGAAGGTTTAACCTTGTATATAAGTAGTCAACTTTGTTGGATTTCAGGAGCCCACCCAAGAGCACCCTAACCGGCCAGGTCCCATGACAGGCACCCAAGAAGCCCCACCAAGTGTAGCGGCTACATGAGAATGTGAGGGTTTGGTCTGCAGCCTGAGAAGCTTGGAGCTAGCAAGAGGTACTGCGCTTGGCCTGTTCCAACTCCATGACCAAACGAGCTACAGATTGCCATGGGGTTTGCTGAATAGATGGTAAGAGAAGACGGCTCACTAGGGGCCCTTCCATCTTTCCTCGAAACTCTCCCCTGCCCCAAGAAACACACCGCCTGCTCCTGCAAAAATGTCCTGGGCCTCAACTGACCCCTAAACCCTAAACCCTAAACCCTAAACCCTAAACCCTAAACCCTAAACCCTAAACCCTAAACCCTAAACCAACCGGTCCTTGGCCCCTGTTGGAGCTGTGGCAGGAGCTGGGTTCTCAGATAGAACTGGTATTGAGCCTGGGAAGAAGGCAGACTGCAATGCGTTGCTCTCAGCCTCCCTTAATCTTCAGCCAATACTCCCCTTAGAGCCTTAATAAACATAATATGTTTAATGCCCCTCTTGGGTTTATATAAACCAACGATTAAAAAATAATTCCAAAGGGGGATATAGAAGCTCTGATCACAGTAAGAACGAAACTGAAATAATCCGAAACCCTAAGCCCTATAAACCCTAAACCCTAAACCCTAAACCCTAAAAGCAACTAGAAGAGGGATGGCCCGAAAGCATCGATTTGCCGTGCGTTGACTCCATGCAGTTGACTCTTTGCAGCCGAAGTGTATGCACTTGGACAAATGTATGCACTTACATGGTTGCATAGTCACTTGTGCACTGCACCTGTCTACTGGACGTGTATGCACTTGAACTGCATGGCATTCAAGTGTGTGGAGTTGAATGCCATGCACTTGTGGCCAACTCTTTACACTTCATCGGCATTGATTACAACGCCGAGCTCCGATGCTTCCACGGTGTACTGCGTTTGTGCTACAAAAGTCGACTTTCCAGGCATGTTTTGGAACCAGCGAATTCGGGGGACCATGCTATTTGCGATGGTTTTGGAACCAGCGAACTCGGTGACCATGGTACTTGCGATGGTTTTGGAACCACGATATTTACGAGGTTTTCGAGGCCCCGGAATTCGAGTCCCACGATATTTGCGAGGTTTTCGAGGCCCCGGAATTCGAGTCCCACGATATTTGCAAGGGTTTCGAGGAATTCGAGTCCCACGATATTTGCGATGGTTTCGACATCCCGGAATTCGAGCCCCACGATATTTGCGAGGTTTTCGAGGCCCGGGAATTCGAGTCCCACGATATTTGCAAGGGTTTCGAGGAATTCGAGTCCCAGGATATTTGCGATGGCTTTGACGTCCCGGAATTCGAGTCCCACATGTCCGTGAATTCGGGGACCATGGTATTTGCGATGCTTTTGGAAGAGCGAATTCGGGGACCATGGTTTTCGCGATGGTGTTTGGAACCAGCGAATTCGGGGACCATGGTATTTGCGATGGTTTTGGAACCAGCGAATACGGGGACCATGGTGTTTGCGATGGTTTTGGAAACAGCGAATTCGAGGACCATGGTATTTGCCATCGATGGTTTTGGAACCAGCGAATTCGGTGACCATGGTATTTGCGATGGCTTTGGAACAACCAGCAAAAGACAAAAACATCCCCGTGTCTTCACGCGCGCGGAAGTCCGTTACCATGCTATTTGCGGTGTTTTCAAGCTCCCAGATGTCGGTTACCGTGCTATTTGCGGTGTTTTTCAAGCGCCCAGATGTCCGTTACCATGCTATTTGCGGTGTTTTTCAGGCGCCCAGATGTCCGTTACCATGCTATTTGCGGTGTTTTCAAGCGCCCAGATGTCCGTTACCATGCTATTTGCGGTGTTTTCAAGCACCCAGATGTCCGTTACCGTGCTAATTGCGGTGTTTCCAAGCGTTACCATGCTCTTTGCGCTGTTCTCAAGCGCCCAGATGTCGAGCGCCCAGATGTCCGTTACCATGCTATTTGCGGTGTTTTCAAGCGCCCAGATGTCCGTTACCATGCTATTTGCGGTGTTTTCACGCGCCCAGATGTCCGCTACCATGCTATTTGCGGTGTTTTCATGCGCCCAGATGTCCGTTACCATGCTATTTGCGGTGTTTTCAAGCGCCCAGATGTCCGTTACCATGCTATTTGCGGTGTTTTCATGCGCCCAGATGTCCGTTACCATGGTCTTTGCGGTGTTTTCAAGCGCCCCGATGTCCGTTACCATGCTATTTGCGGTGTTTTCATGCGCCCAGATGTCCGTTACCGTGCTATTTGCGGTGTTTTCAGACGCCCAGGGCGGTACTACGTCTGTACTACAAAAAGCCGACTTTCCAGCCACGGAAGCACCGGGTGTCCCCGGCGTACTACGTCTGTACTACAAAAGTCGACTTTCCTGCCACGGAAGCTCCGGGTGTCCGCGGCGTACTACGTCTGTACTACAAAAGTCGACTTTCCAGCCACGGAAGCTCGCGGCGTACTACGTCTGTGCTACAAAAGTCGACTTTCTAGCCACGGAAGCTCCGCGTGTCCGCGGCGTACTACGTCTGTACTACAAAAGTCGACTTTCCAGCCACGGAAGCTCCGGGTGTCCGCGGCGTACTACGTCTGTACTACAAAAGTAGACTTTCCAGCCACGGAAGCTCCGGGTGTCCGCGGCGTACTACGTCTGTACTACAAAGTCGACTTTCCGGCCACGGAAGCTCCGGGCGTCCCCGGCGTACTACATTGTACTACAAAAGTCGACTTTCCAGCCACGGAAGCTCCGGGTGTCCGCGGCGTACTGCGTTTGTACTACAAAAGTCAACTTTCCAGCCACGGAACACTACGGTTTTAGCACCGCGACCATGCGAAAACCCGCAGAGGGGTTACGTTTGTATGTCAGGAAACGCAAAAACACGAGGGTTTTGGCACCACGCCAACGCCGAAACCCGCAGAGGGGTTACGTTTGTATGTCAAAAAACGCAAAAACTCCACGGTTTTGGCACCGCGCCAACGCCGAAACCCGCAGAGGGTTGTCTGCGGCCACGGAAAAAAGTTCCAAAAACGACGGTTTTAGCACCGCGACCCGGCGATCACCCGCAGAGGGTTGTCCGCGGACACAAAGAAACGTAAAAAAACGACGGTTTTGGCACCGCGACCACGCCGAAACCCGCAGAGGGTTGTCCGCGCAAATCAAGAAACGTAAAAAAACGACGGTTTTAGCACCGCGACCACGCCGAAACCCGCAGAGGGTTGCAATCCCGATTGGCGATGTCAACCCAGCCCGCCGCCTTAGAAAGAGTAATTTTAATTTAGAAATCTAGGACTGGGTACGAAGGTCTAGTAAATTCTACGTAAATCTAGAAATTTGTATTCACTGATTACTAAACTCTATGCAATTCACTCTATGCAATTCACTCTTGCTCTATGCGCTTCACTCTATGCACTTCGCTCTAAGCACTTCACTCTATGCACTTCGCTCTATGCACTTCACTCTATGCACTTCACTCTATGCACTTCACTCTATGCACTTCACTCTATGCACTTCACTCTATGCACTTCACTCTATGCACTTCAGTCTATGTTGTTGTGTCAGGGGGCTCCGCACGGAAGAACCCTTCGCGATGCTTTCGGGAAAACTGAAATCGGCAGCTTTTTAAGCTGGGGCGCTCTGCACCGGTACCCGGTCCGCGTCGCACGACACCTCCACGATATCGGATCTATCCTCCTGCGCAGGGCTTAGGGTTTAGGGTTTAGGGTTTAGGGTTTAGGGTTAAGGGTTTAGGCTTATTACTGTTCAGGGACTAAACCTTCTGCAGTATGGTTTGCGATATGCCGACCCCTACCCTTCGGTGCGTGTATGGCTGAAAGGCTACTTGTGCCAGCTCGCGGATACCATGTTCGTGGGGGCAAAGTTCTGGGATACATGTCGAATCCATGCGTCATGGCCGGATTCTTTCCTACGGCGAGTAGAATCGCAAGTTTTCCGCCCACGCCTGTTTGCCCACCTCGAGCGTTACCTCTTGCTGGCTGAGCATTTGGCAGCCGCATAGCCACCACATTGCGAGAAGAGCTAAACACTCAACAGCATGCGCTGTACCGCGCAAAGATGTGTGGAACATGTTGTTGGTTCTACCGTTGCAGCAAGTGATTGGCTGCGATTGCTTGTCATGCGAGGTGCCATCTGTCCTCATGGTGGCTGCATGCCGATGATGACTCTGACAGCACAAGCGGTTATCTTGGAATTGAGGGGAAGTCTCCAGCAGAACTAGGCTTGATCGCTTGTTTCAGCGCTCGCCCCAAAACAGTCTGGAGCCACACGGTGGCACGGTGGCAGTGTTTGCCGGGACTGGACTGAAGCTGGCCCAATGCATCCATTTGCATCTATATGCTATGCGTCCTGGCAACAGAGAACTGTTCCACAGAACGTTTCCAACCCGAACATTTCCGGTGCAAACCTTGGTGGAGTGTTTTTTTTTCAGACTGAAGTTCACGAGATTTGGTCGGGCGAAGCCCAAAGGAGAAGGCACGGATCTTAGGATATCCCGTAAACCCTAAACCCTAAACCCTAAACCCTAACCCTAAACCCTAAACCCTAAGCCTAAACCCTTAGACCCAGACATCCTATGGACTCGTATCCCGTCATGGCAAGTACATGGGCTGCCCGGCGGCCGCGTGAAAGGGTCGGCCTTGGCGGCTCCGCTGGCAGTGTGGGTTTAGGGTTTAGGGTTTAGGGTTAGGGTTTAGGGTTTAGGGTTTAGGGTTTAGGGTATAGGGTTTAGGGTTTAGGGTTTAGGGTTTAGGGCTTAGGGCTTAGGGTTTAGGGTTTAGGGTTTAGGGTTTAGGGGGGAGAAAGCAAAAGACTCCGTTGGATCTCGGGCTTCCTTGAGGACATTGAGCTGGATTTGCAGTCCGCCGCCAGCTTTACCCTATACCGTAAACCCTAAACCCTAAACCCTAAACCCTTTTTTGCATCCGGACTCCCATGGGTGCTGCCAAAACCCTAAACCCTAAACCCTAAACCCTAAACCCTAAACCCTAAACCCTAAACCCTAAACCCTACATGCGGATCAGGGTGCGCTTCTCACAAGCTGTGTTTCTGGGTCGAGAGCACACTTCAGGAAGTTCTGGCTGCGTGGACGGAGTGCAAAGGGTCATACTATATAGCATAGGGGCCGGAGCAAGTACGAATGGTGTTGCCTTATGGTCCCTATATAAGTATATACTATAATCACCCCCAAGAGCCAGTTATAATTAAGGCCCCTATATTGCACCGTCCAAGCCTTGAGGTACAGATTTGTGAGAGCAATCGGCCAACGTCTGCCTAAGGCCGAAGCATGGTTGGCCATGGCCGAAAACTCTCGAAGCCGGCTTTGCTGTAGCCGTGCTGCGCTGCACAAGTGACCAAAAATATTTGTGGCCTAGACTGGTCACCTTCGCCACGATGGGACTGCTCTCACGTTGCACGAACCGATCAACCTCCGGATCAGATGCCCGAAGCCCGTAAAACGAAGCATCAAACAAAGGAGTCGGACGCCTTGAGCCAGTGTTCAGCATCTGACCATCTGTCCTTCTCTCTCTCTCTCTCTCTCTCTGCTTATCACCCATGCCTTGTTCTGAGCCTTATTCTCCTTCGCAAGTTCCGCATGCGTCTCCATCTCATGCATCTCCATATTTCTTGACCTCTCTCTCTCTCTCTCTCTCTCTCTCTGTTGCCTCATCTTGGCCTCTGCCCTTGCAGAATGCCTTGGGCCCAGCCTGCCCAGATACGCCTTGCTCTCATACGCAGTGCATCGACCACTACTATTTGCTTAAGAACCCCCAAAGAAGCAAAAGACAAGTGTCCCTATACTACCCGACTAGGCAAGAACATATAAGAACATATAAGAACATGTAAGAATGTATAAGAATGTATAAGATCTACAAGAATGTATAAGAATGTATCAGAACATAAAAGGTATACAGAAGAATATACAAGAGTATGTTTTGCTCTTAGTTCTTGTGCAAACAGTAGATCACGCCTACCTTTTCTGTCCACGGCAACCCGGTCGGTCGCCACGTGGTCGAAGCACATCGGTCTCTGTCTGGGAACATGCGCTGACTATTTGCTGGCCCTAAGCCATGAGCCAGATGGTAAAGTTTAGGGTTTAGGGTTTAGGGTTTAGGGTTTAGTAGAGCCACAGTCATACGGCCTACTTCTCCAGCAGCCAGGCCATGAACAGGTTAAACGGACAAAACATGAAGTCAACACAAATTGAAAAATCAGAAAATATAGGGGTCGGGATGGTTACCAACAGTATTCCCTTATGGCCCCTTTCCAAGTATACTATAATAAGCCCCAAAACCCTATTCAAATTATTAAGGCCCCTGTAGTACATCTGGCCCAGGGGAGGTTTCGACGAAATTCGCCTCGCTGTTCTTCGCTTCGGGAGGCAGCCGAGGAGAGAAGGCAAGGTCTCCGAGGGGGAGCCTTCTGTAGAGTAGAGGGTTTAGGGTTTACGGTTGAGGGTTTAGGGTTTGGGGTTCAGGGTTTAGGGTCAGAGCCTTACAGGACCTCAAATCTCCCTGCAAACCCTGGCTGTTAAGATCCCCCCAGCCCTTCATCAACCCTATGCAAAACCTTCCAGCCCCAAAACCAAACAAACCCAATCTCTGTAACTCTTAATGAAGCCTTCAAACCGACAGCAGAGGCGTCTGCAGAATCCATCTGTAAGTCATACTTCCACAGACCTTCCCTTCTTTGCGGAACTTCGTCAGGTGACAAGGTTGCCGGCCATGCTTTTGCACGTGTGGCCTTGAAATTTGAGTCTGAGCTTGGAATCTCGGGGCTTGGAGCTTCATGCTTCGTATACATGTCGGTTCCCACCCCTTCCATGTGGCGATAAAGACATGGATGCCATTGCCTGATCAAGAGCTGCGATTGCCCCAAACCCTATAATAAACCCTAAACCCTAAACCGTACAGTAAACCCTACCCTGTGCCTTTTGAGAAGACGAGGAGCCCTCCCACACCTGAACGCGCAGTGGCGGCAGTGGGAAGGATGTGTCGACGTTCTGCCGGCATGGCCACGCAAAGTGCGGCCCCGTCCCGTTTTGCCCCTAGGACCTGAAGCCCACGATATCTGGATAAGACACAGCGTAGTTCGGGATCAGTGGGCAACCTTGCAGGTCCTGAGGCGGCAAGCATTCAGAACACCTTTTCTGATGAATTAAAGGCAAGGCTCCGTCCAAACCCCAGAGTGATTCAGGGAGTTTGCGCAACTCAAGAATGCTTCACTCCAACCTCCGCAGTTTAGGATTTCCCTAGACGGAGCCTGATCAAGCTGGCTCAGATGATGCTATCCGCCCTGAGCGAGGGGCAGGCACTGATGCGTGGACTCGCGCTAAGCGCCCCAAACCTCTTTTTGTTTAGGCCATGTCTATACACCCTTCGAAGTTCAAAAGGGTTCTGAGGTAAGCTATGAGAAAAGTGAAGGCTTGGGGTTCTTAAGGTAGTTACCCTTAGGACTTCGGGGCCTTGTCCAATTTCAACCACTCCCGGCCAAGAGCTGGTGCGCAAAGATTTACCAAGCCATCGGAACACGAGCCAAACAGCGCAACCCTAACACCCAACACCCCCAACACCCAAACACCCTGAACCCTACTGTAACACCCCACACCAGGGGCTTCAGGTCAATAACAGGGTGTGTGTGTGTGTGTGGGTGTGTCTCTGAGTTCGGGGCAGCCTGTTGTTTAGGTCGAACTGAAGAGCCTGCTGGTCTCAACGCGTCTTATGGGGTTTCCGAAATTAGGGATACCCTACTGGGTCCTGATTGCAAGTACGGGAATCCTACGGTTTTGGGGTCTATATTGGGTGCCCCTTATTTTCGCAAACCCCCCCCTTATGGCTTTTGTGTAGAAGTACAGGTAGAACACAGCCGATGCTTGCGACTGGGATCTCTTGGACTCTTCGGCGCAAGCAGGTGGGGCGTGGCCGTCTGACAGGTTGCTTGAATAAGGACTGCTGCCCCTGATGCCCTTCCCTACATTCTGTGCAAAGTTAAGGGTTTTCTGACTGGCAACAAGTGGGAGTTCCGACTTGCAACAAGTGTGAACGCATGCATCCGTCTTGAGCATGATCTGCAAACCGGGATCTACGACCAGACACTTTGGGACCTCTAAATGCCCCTCAACCTGAGTCGCAAAGTCCGGTATATCCAGTCTATCAAACCAAGCTGTTGGGGGCCCTACCGGTTTCCGAAGCCTTCAGCCCAAAACTCATTAGACCCCAGAGCCTCCAGGACATCTTCAACCGGGAGCCAGGAGGACACCATGGCGTCCCCTTGCCTTTGTGAGTGCGGCACACTCAAGCGTTGCGTTCAGAGGGTGGGAAAAGGCAGTCGCCTGGGGTCCCACTGCTGTGGGCGCACCAGAACCCTAGATCAAATGTCGATGACGTCGGCTTTGGCACCGAGTTCGTGTTGGCCAAGGGAGGTTGTTCCAAACTAGGGTCTTTTATAGCTTCAAGGCTCTCGGTTCTGAGAGTAACCAGGGAAAAAATGTGCACCTTTTTTGCTTTGAAGGGGCTTCTAAAGGAACTGAAACCCCAAACAAACGGAATAAGGGCCCATTCTGGGTACTAGCCCTAAACCCTAAACCCTTAAACCATTCCCCAACAGAGCCTCCAAAAACCGCTGTTGTGATGAGTTGCCTCTCTAGAGTTTCATCCTGCTCCAAGGGTTTAGGGTTGCTGGCATGGTGCTACACAAACGCCTTCTGGTTTGGAGATGCGACTCAGCGTTAGCAAACTGTTAAGGCGCCACAGGAACCTGTGTGGCATGGGCTTCGCCCAATCTTCAAGTGCCGTGAGCAACATGAAGAGCCAGTCTCGCAACCCTAAACCCTAAAACCTAATTAAACCCTAAACCCGAAACCCCAAGATCAAAGGAGGCCCCCTGAGTGGGTTCCTTCCCCTTAAACTCCAAGGCAGACCTGGAGACCAACTTGCCAGCGAGACCGGGAGAGCGTTTCCCAGAAAGAGTTTGCAAGAGAAGGGCGCAGGTCCTCAACCCTGAGACTCTAAAACCCAAAAGCCTAGGACCTTGAAGCCCGAAAACAAGGTCCCAATAACCTTAAACCCTTTGTTGAACCTGGAAGCTGCTTCATGCCAGGACTGAGCCCTAAACCCTAAACCCGAACCCTAAACCCTAAACCCTATAGACCCTGAGCCCTAAACCCTAACCCTACACCCTACACCCTACACCCTACACCCTACACCCTAAACCCGAAACCCTAAACCCGAAACCCTAAACCCTAAACCCTAAACCCTAAACCCTGAACCCTGAACCCTAAACCCGAAACCCTAAACCCTAAACCCTGAACCCTAAACCCTGGACCCTAGTCAACCTGGGGCCCCCGGACTGGTCAATCACCTCAGAGACCGTTTGGGCCCGGTTAACAGATGCAGTGCAGAGATGCGGTTTAGGGTTTTTGCTGCCACCTGCCAGGGTTTAGGGTTTAGGGTTTAGGGTTTAGGGTTTAGGGCAACCACACTGCAGGGATGCAATTGTCCGTCGATTGTGTGAAGCCGGAGGAAATACTGAAGGAAAAGGAGTTCAGATGTCAGTGCCTACATGAGGTCACCTTTCGAGCATGACGATTCAGTCCGAGCCCCAAACCTAAACCACATAACCATCAAGCAGTGACGAACCAGCCCCACATTGATCACAGTTGGTCGGTGCAAGCAGACCCGTCTGTGACAGGCTCTATAACGGCAAGCTGAGGGTCAGGACACCTATTTCTTCTAAGAAAAGGCACACCCAGGAATATTCCTGGGTTCCAAAAACAGGGTTGAAAAGGGGGCTGGTTTGAGAGTTTAGGGCTTAGGGATTTGAATTAGGGTTTCGGCGCTCACTCTCGCACGGCAAGGTCTCTTGGTTTAGGGTTTAAGAGATTTGATCCGAAACTCTGTTGCGCGGACGCGACGCAGCAACAAGTGAAATGTGGGCGTCTCCGTCTCAGTGTAGGTTTAGGGTTTAGGGTTTAGGTTTGGGGTTTAGGGTTTAGGGCTTAGGGTTTAGGGTTTAGGGTTTAGGGTTTAGTGACAAGAAGACGCAGGGACGTTTCACGTCACTGTATCTCCAAGAGGAGGAGAAAGCATTCAAGCCAAAGATGTGGTCGCAGTGGTCGCTGGAAATCTGATGCCTCCACAGGGTTTAAGGGTTTAACTAGGGACTAGGGTTTAGGGGTTTAGGGGTTTCGGCTTTAGGACTTTAGGGTAGCCAGTCCTCGCATGTCCTCGCAGGCTGCGTGAAGACTGCGCAGGGTCTCGCAAGTCAGGACACCGTAAGAAAGGCAAAGCCCGCCCATGCAGCACCGACGGCGCAAAACCAGACACACCAACATCCTTGGTTGCTCTTTAAGCCCCCGCTCCCTTATGTTGAAATAGAGGAGCCCCTAAAGTTCAAAAGTGATATAAGCTGTAGTTCAGCGCCACCAAGCATCCCCAGCAAGTCAGTCGGTACGTCTCGCGTGGTTGTGAAAGGTTGATCAGGAACGCTATGGCTGTACCGATGTTCAAGAAGATGCAGCCGACCAGTGCAAGCGTCCACCATGGCTGCAAGTCATCTCGGGTTTGGCAGCCTTGCAACAAGAGACTGATGCAGATCAGTACCGCGAGTCCAGGAAACGGTGCCATGGCAGAACCCTGGGTTTGGGTTTAGGGTTTAGGTTTTGGGGTTTAGGGTTTAGGGTTTAGCGTTTAGGGTTTAGGGCTTAGGGTTTAGGGTTTAGGGTTGAGGGTTGAGGGTTTAGGGTGTGACAACTGTGTTGAGATTCTGTGCGAGCACCCCTCTAGGCTAGTTGTTTCTGCCCTAGGTCATGAAGCATGTCGCAAGCACTGGGCACCAAATCCACAGCGTTGGCACTCGCCGAAATAGTTATTTTGTGGTTTGGGGTTTACGGTTCAGGGCTTTGTCCCACTTACTTTACACGTGCATTTCCCTGAGAGTGAGAGGGATTCGTGATCTGCTTGGGTTGTGACTAAACTCGTGACAAGAGCCCTAAACCCTAAATCCTAAACCCTAAAACCCTAAACCCTATGTGCCCCCAGTCCCAGCGCGCAGGCACAGTCCACTCATGGGGGGCACTTGGGGGGTTGATCTAAATTATGGGCCCTTTTCAGTTTAGGGTTTAGGTGGGTTTAGGATTTAGGGCTAAAGGCCCTTTTCGGTACCCTAAACTACCAGGAATATACTAAAATGTAGACCCCAAAAGGGCAAATAAATTTGCTCCGCCCTAGACCCTAAACACGAAACCCGCCAAACCAAATATTGGGCAGTAAGCCATCATCTTGATCAACCCCCACTTCGATACATTCTGGAGATGGAAGCTGCGTTGAGACATGTGTGGTTGGATTTTTAGTAGGGTTTAGGGCGGAATGGTCGAACCAGTACCGTAGCAGCACATGTTTTCGAAGGGGTGGCTTCACATCGAAACCCAGCTTTGAGCACCTAAAGTATGCTCGGCATTGTGTGTTGCTACCCTCCGCTACTGCAAAACCTCATGTGGTGCTTGACTACTTCTTGAAATCCGAACTTAAGAGGAAGGAACCCATGACTGTTGAGACAAACAATAGCTGCCGGTTCAGGGACATTCCAGGACTCTACCCAGATGCAGAACATCGCTTATCTTACCCTCCGATGTGTGATGTGGCAGGCCAATGTCACCTAGGCTGCCGGGCAATGCTTTCGCAAGAGACCTGCCAAGCCCATCAGAACATGTCTGCAGCACGCCCTAAACAAGGGGGAACGGTGTCGCAGAACATGCAGATGTTAAGGCTGCACTCTTGTTCTGAAGCCCCTTTCCGACGTATGCCTCTGGTACTCTAGTATGTGAAGGACCTCTGTCCCAATGCCATAGACCACCAGAGTCACCAGAGACCGCAAACCCATAGCAAGAATGTTCTCAAGGAAGCCCCAGGCAAGCACGGGGTCCGCACCGTTAGGGAGCTCTCTTCTGTCTGGTCGAACATAATGTTCGCTGAAGAAGGCGCTGTTGTTGCTGTAGCCTGCGCTCGGAACTGCTTGGAGGCCCTCAAGCCTTTTACAGCAAACCCTCAACCCTCAACCCTCAACCCTCAACCCTAAACCGAAAAGATGAAGCCTCGAACACACCACGAACTCAAGTCGGACTCGAAATCGCCCTCAGATGCGGATTCGCCCCAGCTGTGCAGGAGGGGCAAAAAACAGAAACCCTAAACCCTAAACCCTAAACCCCTGCAGATGGGAGTTCAGTGTGTAGCGATCATCTCTGAGGGTTGTCGAGGCTGTAGGCCGGTATGGGCTCTCTGTTTCTTAGGGTTTTACTGTTTAGGGTTTAGGGTCTAGGGTCTAGGGTTTAGGGTTTCGGGTTTAGGGTTTCGGGTTTAGGGTTTTTTGCTTCGGGTTTGGGGTTTCGGCACCCACAGAGCTGGACGAACCACTCCGCAGGGATTCCAAGGGGTTTGGGGTTCAGGGTTCAGGGTTTAGTTGCCGTGTTTTACTATTGTCAAGGGCCTAGGGTTTAGGGTTTAGGGTTTCTGACGTCTGCATCGCAGGGTTTTTGGGCTTTGGCACGTTCTGAGGCAAGGCCCCGAGGTGCCCAAAAAAACAAGACAACCGTGGGCCCGCAACGAGCCAGAAAAAACACAAAGCCAGTGGTTTGTGGTTTTGGGGATAGGGTTTAGGGTTTTAGGGTATAGGGTTTTAGGGTTTAGGGTGTAGGGTTTTAGGGTTGTGGGGTTTAGGGCCTTTTTTTCGCCGCCTGCAGAGCTGGAGGAACCACCTCACTGTCCCGGTACCAGCTCTTGGAGGCACCTCCCTGCCCTCACCCTTACTCTGACATGTCGAATACCTTCGTCCGAGAATACGACAAACCCTAAACCCTAAACCCTAAACCCTTACACAGCATCCCCAAAGCCCGAAAACGATGGTTCTTTGAGAGAATGCAGGGGAAGGCAGCTGGTTGACATCAACACAGCCGCGAACATCCGAGAATGTAAGCAAAAAACATGGTCTGAGAATCACACGGACAGTTCTCTAAATTGTGGTCCCGTTTTGGGAACCTGAACAAGAAGGGTCGCCTTATAAGAAGGATCCCAAAAGGCACCATATTCAAGAGAAGTCCACATAGGAGAAAGTGCAGCCCGGCGTTTGTCTGACGTTTGCGCTAAAGAGACCAGCTTGATCCTGGAGTTCATGAAAGTAAAGTGTCCAAGCCGGATCAGCAGGAGGCTTGGATTCCTGGTGCCCGGGCAAATCATGCCCCAATTCCGCGTGAAGTTGCAGGTGGCAGTGTAATGCGCACCATCCCAAAGAAGTTGGCTACTGCACTTGCTTGCAGTGCCTGCATCAACTGCAAGCCCCACAAGTCCTCGCAATTTCGGTCCGAACCCCACAGCCGATGGACGAAATCCAGCTATGTGCCATAATTAGTTGGGGCGTCGATGCTTAAAAACTTCACAAGGGTGATCGAGGGCCCTCCGACTCTGCAGCTGAAGCCCTTTAACAGCAGCAACCAATTCCGAAATCGCCGGCTACTCTCAAGACCCTCACATGCATTCAGCACAACTCTGTTGAACCACACAGCTTCCATCAGCATCCTCCCTTCTGCCTTCTTGAACCTGGATCTCCCAAAGAGGCTGAGCGTGCCAGTGCCTTTGGCTCGCTTGTCTGACCCGTGGGCTTTTGAGTTCGGTCCCTAAACCCTAAACCCTAAACCCTAAACCCTAAACCCTAAACCCTAAACCCTAAACCCTAAACCCTAAACCCTAAACCCTAAACAACAAATTCTGGTGGATGTGGGGCTGTTGATTGCGGGCGCCAAGGGGCTGGTACTCAGGACATGCTCAACTGAGGCTCGCGGTGCGAGAATCAAGGAGAAACAACTTGAGTACGGCTGTCGCAACAGACTTGGTGGTTGATAGTAGGGAATACTACATAGGATTCCTTAAGGGGTTACATCGGAAGATATTAAAAGAAAGTGCCTAAGTCTCTACTAAGAACTATCCAGCTGGCTGAGACCCGAAGCTTCTGGCAGGACACCTAAAACCTCAAAGCCCTCAAAGCACCAACCTACTAGTTGCTTAAGAACCCCCCCCCCCCCAACAAAACATATATGAAAACATACAAGAGAAAAATCCCTATATCACCCCTAATAAGGAAGGATCTATAAGATTTTATTTTTGGGGGGGTTCTGAAGCAAAAAGGAGCAACTACCTGGAGGACCGACTCAGCTGCTTTGAGAACCCGTTGTCCCGAAGCCCGACAGCGAACCCGAACATTTTCTTCAAATGTGCCCTGACCCCTGAACCCCAACAAAGCCGCGATAGCAAAAGCCACCAGACTACCTCGGAACCCCGAGAGCCCGGAAAAAACAAACTTAACTCCCCAACTTCCAACAAACAGCTCTGGGGGTGGTGCCGCTGGGCCCTCGTTCTAGCTCTTGATTCTCCGAAGAACGACCTTTTGAAGAGTCAGGGTTGAGGGATCCCGGCTTTATGTGAAGATTGGCAAGTCGAGCTTGAAAAATAGCACGCGCACGAAAACAATCTCGACAGATGCAATCGCGAGGACAATCACCGATCAAACTTTGAAGCACAGGGGCCAGTGCTCCAGGTCTGGCGCCCTGTTGGGGCGTGGGCTTGCTCAAAGAGCCTTCAACCCACACAACCACAACCCACACAACCCACACAACCCACACAACCCACACAACCCACACAACCCACACAACCCACACAACCCACACAACCCACACAACCCACACAACCCACACAACCCACACAACCCACACAACCCACACAACCCACACCCCCACGAAATGCATCTTCGGACCTTTCGCGGAACTGCAGTGCGCCTAAGAGCGGGCACCTCTGTACCCTACATCCGCTACAGCCCGAAAAGAGTTTGTCTGCGAGTGTGTGTAGTCAGTGAGCGGGGTGAGGGTAACCCTAAACCCTAAACCCTAAACCTTAATTCACTCATGGCTTTGGTTTGGGGGTTAGGCTCCGGATCGAAGAGTTCAGGATTGAAGGGTCCGGGGATGGGTCCTTCTGGGGAGACGTCAGACTTGCGCGGAACTTTCACCTAAGCCCTAAACCCTTTTCGGCAAACCCTAAACCCTAAACCTTGAACCCTGCACCCTAAACCCTCCGCAGCCGGGCTCCGGGCGCTTCTCGACCTCTCCCATAACCACACAGGGGCTAGGATTTTCAAGTTCAGGGACAAAAAACACGGGGGAGCCCGAGTGCGGAAAGATGTGATCTGCGAAGTTCGGTGACTTTGTGTTCTCGCCGGAATGCTTAAGTAGGGAGGCAAGGGTTTGTACCGCACAAGTAAGGTAGAATCGACTGGGAGAGAAACCCTCAAGCCAAATTTGGGATGAAAAGTCGACCTCAAAACTGAACATATCTGGTCCTTGAAGTGGCACCTAGAAAAATCTAAACCTGGAGCCCCGATATCCGCCTTCCAGTTCAGAGCGCCCAGCAGACACAAAGGCGTGAACCCTAAACCCACCCTAAACCCTACCCTATAAGCCCTAAACCCTAAACCCAGATTGCTGTCTGGAGTCTTGGGAGCCTGAGCCTATTGTGGAGCACGATGCCCCCAAGACCGTAAGCCCATGAGGGCCCTGCATGTGGGCCTTAATGTAGGGGTCGGAATAACTACTATTCTCCCCTTACAACTATACTATAATGACCCCCGAAAACCCTATTCGAAAATTAGGTCTTTATAGTAGGTGGTCGGCTAGAGCCACCTCGTCAGGGACTAGGGTTGAGGGTTTCGGGTTTAGGGCTTAGGGATCCGAAAAAACTCAGCATTTCCCGAAGCCCCAACCCAGTGCCAGTTGCTGGCCTCCGGGGCCAGTGTCGCCGTTGCGACGCTCCGCAGAACCTGCATCGCAGGTTAAGCTTGAAAAGAAGAACACCCGCACTCTCTCTCTCTCTCTCACATAAACAACAAAGGACAGGCGTGCTGACAATTCCACAGAACGGCCTTTTTTCGCACTTCGAACACCTTTGGAATCCGACGTCTCCAGTGTGTGGGCAAGGCTGGGCTCCAGGCACACAGCACTTCCACGTGCAAGACATACCTGCGGTAGCTGTGGAGCATTCGAATCACCACCCTCAATCTACCGTCGTCCCCGAGAGATCTGACATCCCACATACTGAAACAGCAACTTCTTAAAACAACACTGCAGAAGAGCCTGGACCTCCAGCAAGATTAAGGCCCCATTGTATGTTGGGTACAGGTCATCGAGCAAAGCCACGTCTTTCTAGAGGGACAATAAAGGGAACATAAGGGAATACTCAGAGTAATTCTTCCACCCCTACATTACGGCCTTTTTTCGAACCGCAGGGTCGCGGGCCAGGACTGCCTGAATCCTACGCGCCCAGCGACTGGTAGTCGCTGTCTTGCCTGGCCCTGGCTCGCTGAGTTCTCTGGCGCAGCGTGAGGCAAACGATCAGCGGAACAACGACGGCGACCATGAAGGACATGATCATCAAGACCTGCAATTCAAGCGATTCGGGTGTTAGAAGTCCTTGTGTAAATCCTCGAAATTCTAAACTTGACTGCCTTCCGACCGTCATTCCAATCTTCCGCAAATCTGCCTTCGTGTTTCATGTCGTGCTAGGGCTCCTCTTGCTGTAGCATCTTTCCATGCTGCTCATGCCCTGGAGCCCCCAACAGTCATCCAATAACACCTCCCCTTGCCCCCCAAAGCACAGCTAGGTTCCACAAATGCGCTGAAGCCGGACAGGAACACTGCAAACCTGTTGACAGCAGCAGCAGCGGCAAGTGTTGGGAAAGTCCAGTGCCTGCCTCTGCAATGGCGATCTCAACACGAGCAGCTACTCCTGGCTGGTTGTAGCCTGGACAGA
>CAJNDS010001435.1:155000-175000 GCA_905221605.1 Symbiodinium natans
CTTTCGGCTTTAGGGTTTAGGGTTTAGGGGACTATGCAGACGACGACTTCTAGGCGGACGACTGCAGTGCAAGTGTCTGGTACCCATTGCAAGGGCCAAAGGTGCAGGACCAGACGTCCGCATCGCATGCCTCCTGATCCCACGAGAACCAGCCCAGCGAGCCTTGGCTTGCCTAAGGTTTAGGGTTTAGGGTTTAGGGTCAGGGTTTAGGGTTTAGGGTTTAGGGTTTAGGGTTTGGGGTTTAGGGTTTAGGGTTTGGAGTTTAGGGTTTAGGGTTTAGGGTTTGGAGTTTAGGGTTTAGGGTTCACTGTTTTTTGTTGGCCCCCTAGGGTTTGGGGTTCCCCCCCCTCCCCCGCCCAATCCCTCCTGAGCCTTCAGCTCCAAAACTCCGTCCTCCACCCCAAACAGCGTTTTTAGGTTTTTAGGCTTTTAGGGGTTCTAGGGCTTTAGGGTTTTCGGGGTTTTAAGGTTTTTTTAGGGTTTTTTAGGGTTTTTTTAGGGCTTTTTAGGGTTTTTTAGGGTTTTTAGGGGCTTAGAGCATCAAAATTGCAAGCTTTCGGAGTCAAGAGGCCGAAGCAGAAGACCCCGCTCTCTTGCGTCCTCATGAGCTTCACCTCCTGCAGCTCCTGTTTTTCAGGAAGCCTACGCGCCTCTGGGTCTGAAGCTCTGCAAATGGCGTAGGGTTTAGGGTTTAGGGTTTAGGGTTTAGGGTTTAGGGTTTAGGGTTTAGGGTTTAGGGTTTAGGGTTTAGGGCTGAGGGTGCAAGGCACCCTGAAGCTGAAGCAGGGCTCGGCATCCTCGACTCTTGGGGAAGAGCAGTTGATGAATGTTGCACCCTCTTTCCGTGGACTCCCACCCCCTCATCCGCCTCATCCCTCCCCCTCTCATTCCACCCCCCTCCCCCCCATGAACAGTCGAAGCGATTTTTTGTGCCTCTTGGATGAGCTTTTGTGATTGGAAAATCAGAGAGAGGCCCGGCGATTGATGTTGAAGCCGCGCCACACGTAATAATCTTAGGGTTTAGGGTTTAGGGTTTAGGGTTTAGGGTTTAGGGTGACTTGACTTCTTGGGGGGGCACCCGCTTCGAACGGTGATCGACCTACATCCTCGGCTCAGGGGGGGATACGCGCTTCTTCCGTCCTTTCAGGTGTATATGGAGGGACCCCCCGAAGGGAGCCTTAACCTATATGTACCCTATACAGTCCTGATATATCTCTAAGTAGCCCCTAAATAACCCTTAAAGAACCCCTAAGGTCCCTTATATCAGGGTCCCTCCTTTCAATCCCTTGAGTCCTCTGGGTGGAGCTGGGCACAATCCCTCCTGCTTGCCCAGGCTGGGCATTCGTATGCATAGACCGGGATGTCGCAGAGAAGCTGCCTGAGAAGACTTCGTTCGAAGCACAGTTGAAAAGCGCAATCTTGTCTTGCTTTTCTGTAAGGAACACGGAACAAGATTCTTTTTCTGTACATACTCATACCACAAGGAACCCCCTAAACAAGAATTGGGGCCTAGGATTTGGGGCTCTTTTTGAACCCGTGCTGAGGCAGATTTGGGGCTTAAGATGCGAAACTCTAAACCCTAAAAGGCCCCAATAAAGTTGCACTGAAAGCTCATCCTTGGGCTGGGGAAAGCAGCGGATTGGGTGGATCGCCGCGGCGTGGATGCATGTTCCAGGGACTTGGCCTTGGCAAAGGGCCCTAAACCCTAAACCCTAAAACCCCAAAACCCTAAACCCAAAACCCTAAACCCTAAACCCTGTACCCTAAACCCTGTACCCTAAACCCTAAACCCTTTTTGCATCCGGACTCCCAACCCTAAACCCTAAACCCACAGGACTCATGGCTCAGGCCTGTCATGAGAGTTGAGAAGCTTAGGATTAGGGGCTTAGGGTTTGGGGTTTGGGGTTTCGGGCTTATTGGGCTTCGGGTTCAGAACAGAGCGTGCGGTAGGTGATAGAGCGGAGGATATAGGATTTCGAGAGGCTTCCATTGCCTGCTTGGAGGTTCGGTGTCAGGCTATGCGTATGGTCACCGTGCTTCTGCTCACCTTAGAAGTATCTATGAGCCAAGTACTTCAAGAAGCTCACGTCTCCTCATGTTTTGGTAGGTCCTCGAACGTCTATGGCTTGTGCTGCGCAATCGCATGCAAAGCATTGGGCATCTCTTTGATTTGTGTTTTGTGGTTGCCGCATTGCATTTCTGTAGGATTTGGGGTCTTTGTTCTGATTTGAAATTTGGGGTCTTTGTTCTGATTTGAAAGCCAGTCCGGTCGGAATAATTACTAATCCTCTTCCCTTATGGTCCCTTTATCATTGTACTACAAGAACCCCCCCCCCCCCCCCCAAACCCCCAAACCCCCAAACCCTGTTCTACTTATTCAGGCTCCTATATTACTTCGTCTTGGGGTGTTTAAGACCAACCCTGACATGGGCGACATAGCGAAGTAAGGAGTGACATCCTGAAGCGGGGCCGTCCGGGATCCAAGAATGCCGTACAGTAAACCCTAAACTCTAAACCCTAAACCCCAAAACCCTAAACCCTAAACTCTAAACCCTAAACCCTAAACTAACTCTAAACCCTAAACCCTACAACCCCACAACCCTAAACTCCAGAAAGTTTGGAACATGGCTTAAGGATGACTAGAGATGGGATTCCCTTTAGTATACCTTTTGGGGTAGGGGGATAGGAATGTTCCAACCTTTTTGGAGTTTACTGTACCCCTTTTCCCTTGCTACAGGAAGACCCACAAAATAGGAACCTTGCAGGAATACATACAGTGGAACCCTAAACCCTAAACCCCAAACCATATAAGGGGCTGCTTCGGGGGCGACTCAGCCCTCAGAACTCTTTTGAGTCTTTGATATGGAAGTCAAGAAAACACTCTAAACTAGAAGCGGTTATTGTCATCCATCTACTCCTGAAAGAGCCCCCTAAACCCTAAACCCTAAACCCTAAACCCTAAACCCTAAACCCTAAACCCTAAACCCTAAACCCTAAACCCTCACAAAAAAATATGGCAACAACCCCCTCCTCCCCCTCCCAGCACAGATGAACAACTTCCACCCAGTCGAGTGCCCGGCCGCACTGTGAACTTGGCATCCTCACGACTCTCACCTGGGCAAGACACGTAGTGCTGAGGCTCGGCACAGCAACAGTCTGAACAAAGAATAGGTCGCTGGTTGCTGGAAAGCACCTACAGTACATAAGCCTCAGATGGGCCCTCTTCATAGTGATGGCTGGAAGCCGAATCCCGAATCGAAGAGAAAGTGCAAAGGCCTCGAGCCACAAAATCCTCGATGCGGCACGGGGATGGGGCCGGGTGGGGGAGCTGTTCAAGACTCCCAACCAAGCTGTTCGAAGGATGGTGATGCTCAGAAAGCGAAGTTCTTGAGTGATGGTAGAGTGTGGATGCAAAACACCTGTGTCAACCAGTTGGGCACTTCCCAAAATAGGGGTACCCTTTTTATATCCCGAATAGAAAAGAAACCCCTTGAAGGGGCCCTAAACCCTAAACCCTAAACCCTAAACCCCTATTGTCGGAAACCCGCAGATCGTGCTGCCGGCGTACCGCCGGGCCGACCATCGAAGCATTGCCCGATCACTTGGTTCCTGAGCCAGCGTAAGAGCAGAAGTATGCATTTATATATATATATATACACACATAATTATTTATATTATTATACATATTATAATATATATATATATAGCAAGTCGCAAGACCATTCTCAGAATCGTGAAACTGATGAATTGGCGCAGGCAGAGCACGGCTGATGCTTGAGGTTGCAGCAATTAGTCGCTCCGTGCTCCGTGAGGCTGTCTCTTTCGGTTTAAGGTTTAGGGTTTCTGCAAGGTTTAGGGTTTAGGGTTTAGGGTTTAGGGTTTAGGGTTTAGGGTTTTGGGTTTAGGGTCAAGCACTGCGAATGCTTGGTCTGGGTGCTCGTGGATGCTGCGCTCGGCCAAGAAGAAATAACCCTCGTAGCCTGACTCTGACAGCACGGAGAATGCACAGGCCCTTGCATGTTCTTGGCATGCCATGATCAGCCACAAAGCCTTGCGCGGATGAAGGAGTGTTCTACATTGGGGTCTCAGCTTAGGGGAGACTGGAGGGGCCCTAGCACCCTGGCTTAGAACAACCCCCACAAGAAGACCTGCAGCGGCGGCCAGGAAGACGGCCAGGAAGAAAAGGTACACCAGACCCACCAGCCAACGTGCACTGGTGTTGGCTGGCATTGCACGCGTGTGTGAACATGCAGATGGTGCTATCTACGTCCTTTTGTTGGCTGCGTGGGGCCACGCCTTTGAACTCCAAAAGCACTCTGTCGAGATTTGGGGGATTACGAAAATAAGGAGCTAATATGAACCCCAAAACAGTAGGATCTCCATATAAAAGGACCCCCAAAAGCGTAACCCCCTAATATCGTAAACCCCGATTTGTGAAATAAAGACGGAGGGCTCGAACAGCTGATTTGCGCTCTCGCAGAACTTATCTCTCAGGTGTTGTTTCGGGGTCTGTTGTCCGTCCGTGTGGGTACGTAGCTTGAGCCCTCTTCACCTCTTGAAACACAAAGAAGCATCTGCCGACATCTACTAGCCCGCACCCTCAGACAACCCAGAAAAAATCACTAGCTTGCCGATGAAGATCAGAGTCTACGAAGAAGTAGATCTCGGCGCCCTTTCTTTCTACTGCTTGCTTAAGATCCCCTCCCGCCCCCCTTCAACAAATTTCAAGAATAATCTCTATATTGCCCCTTATAAGGAACAATGTGTAAGAATGTGTGTCCCCTAAACCCTAACCCTAAACCCTAAACCCTAAACCCTAAGCCCCTTGGGTGGTTCTTCAGCACATGGTAGTTCTCAGGCCTTGATTCGTCGGCTTCCATCGCCTTGATTCGCTCCTGGACGGGGTCCACCGGAACCTGTCCGTGTACGAGCAAAAAGGACCCTAGGATTCCAAGGGTTTAGGGTTTAGGGTTTAGGGTTTAGGGTTTAGGGTTTAGGGTTTAGGGGTGCGAGGATCCCCTAGTAAGGACTGTTCGTAGAAGGGTCCCAAGGCTCTGTTCTAAACTGGAGTCCGGCTTAGAGGTACCTGCACAGTAAGGGCTCCTTACGATGCTCAGCAAGGGACCCAGAGCTGAGGTGGAAGCTGGGGAAAGCTGAGTTGAACAGCCCTAAACCCTAAACCCTAAACCCTAAACCCTAAACCCTAAACCCTAAACCCTAAACCCTAAACCCTAAACCCTAAACCCTAAACCCTCAATTATGAAAGGGTGGAACTCAAATCGTGTAAGACCATTCCCACTCCAAAGGCTTAACAGCGACGATAGCTCCGCACTTCATAAAGCACCCTAGACCTCCAAGAGCGCGATAGATAAACCCACCTAAACCCTAAACCCTAAACCCTGAACCCTAAACCCTAAACCCTAGACAAAGAAGAGGGGGAATAAGGGGCGCGATTCGAATTGGGCGCCTGCTGCGACGGCGCAGGCTTGGTACGAGTGTCCATCAAGGGGGTTGCGATGTTTGTCAATGCGCACACCGCTTAAGGCAAAAGCGACGTCCCCAGTCTGCGCCGCACGTGCCGCGAAAAGAGGCTATCACTTTCCTGTACTCAGTGTCAGTACATCGTAGTTCAAGCGCTGTTCCCTAACCCTAGGCCCTAAACCTAAACCCTAAACCCTAAACCCTGTTCAGGGAAAAGCAGCCTCTAAACTTGCCAACAAAAAAACAAATTGACCTAAGCCCTCAGCTGAACCATCCTGAACCCAACGGGCAGCCCTCAAGAAAACATCTTCCAGCTCGATCACCAAGCAAAAGGCCCAAACTGAAACCTTTTGTGCAGCTTGAAGCTGAGGCTGGACTACCAGACCTCTTTACCCTTACCAAAAACATTTTCTGAACATTTTCAATATTTCCCTGGGTTTTGTATGAACCAAAAACGCAAAACCATTTCTACGGTGGCCATAGTTTCGCTAACCCCGAAACACTTTACATCCAGGGCAACCTTAAACCCATTCGCCTACCGACGTCCAGCTCGGCTGGACCCCTAAACCCCATGTAAACAGCCCCTAAACCCTAAACCCTAAACCCTAAACCCTAAACCCTAAACCCTAAACCCTAAACCCTTTTGAAACCCTAAACCCTAAACCCCAAACCCCAAACCCTAAACCCACCGGCATCGGGCTCTTGCCTTCGGCTTGGCGTGTTGTTTGACGACGGACTTCCTCGACGGCTGCGGCCTCTTCGGGTCGAAAAGTTTAGGGTTTAGGGGGGTTTAAGGGTTTAAGGGTTTAAGGGGTTAAGGGTTTAAGGGTTTAAGGGGTTAAGGGTTTGAGGGTTTAAGGGTTTCAGGGTTTAAGGGTTTAAGGGCTTAAGGGTTTAAGGGTTTAAGGGTTTAAGGGTTTAGGGTTTAGGGTTTAGTCTTGGCGGGTTTACTTGGAGGTTCATGGGTATAAATTAGCTGCTGAGTTCTTAAGCCACCAAGAAGTGTACACTTTCAGTTCTACAGGGGATTATAGTCTCCCAAAAAGTGTAGAGTGTGCTCACTCAGCTGCTAAGATAAGTAGGGTTCTAATAAGTTCCCCAAATTACGGCAATAAGTATAATAACCCTACTCAGAGTTAACCATGCACCTCCAAGTAGGGTGTAGGGTCGGGTTCCTCACTAGCTGAAGTTCTCCAGGGTAAGCAGGGGAAAGATTCAACCTTTGTGGCTTTCGGGATTTCGTACTCTCCCCCCCCCCTCCCCACCCAAAAAAAAGGTTGGTTTAGGGTTTAGGTGTTTTTGGAGAGGGGAATGTGCGCGTGCAGTTTCAAAGCAGACCGCTCTAGGTCAAAAAAGAAGATGATGCGCGCAACTACTTTAAGCTCCGTTGAAGTGTTTTGCCTTGTGCCTCCGACTAGCCCCCAATGATGCCAATCAACATCTCTCGCCCTGAAGAAAGCCCTTCCGTACCCTCAACCCCGAACCCATTTGTAATAAGTCCTTAACCCCTAAACCCTGAACCCAAAAAACCTTAAATCCTAAACCCCAAGCCCTAACCCTAACTGAGGTCCAGGCTGGTCCTTGTCCTCTGGAGGGAAGACAAGGCACCCTAGCAGGCTGACCTTGCCATAGGCTGAGCTTTAGGCTTCACAGTGCCTGGCGGGTTCACTTACAATGTGGGGCCTTTTTGGTTTGGGACCTGCGGGAGTGGGTTTGGGGTTTAGGGCCCTAAGCCCTAAACCCTAAACCCCTAAACCCCTAAACCCCTAAACCCCTAAACCCCTAAACCCCTAAACCCCTAAACCCCTAAACCCCTAAACCCCTAAGCCCCTAAACCCCTAAACAGGGTTTAGGGCTTGCTGGAGGTGCTTTTGGTGTGCTTGACAACACGGCTGTGGCCGCTAGAATCGGTGGGTGGCCACACCTTGCTCCGGACATGGCTCCAAGAGCTCGGGAGAAGGCCCCGGCCCCCATGTTTTTTTTTGTTTTTCTTCGGATTCTGGTTTAGGGTTTAGGGTTTAGGGTTTAGGGTTTAGGGTTTAGGGTTTAGGTTTTAGGGTTTAGGGTTTAGGGTTTAGGGTTCAGGGTTTAGGGTTTAGGGTTTAGGGTGTTTTGGGCTTGATTCTCGCCTTCTTGTTTTTCTGGGGCAGGATGAACATGGCTCCCTTGCTTTGGGCGGCTTCCAGCAAGAGCAACGCCAGACAAACGCACATGACCAATGCGCCGTAGCAGCCATGGCTGCACTTCTCGTAAAGCCCTAATGTGGGTTATAAAGCTTTTTGGGTGCAACATCAACAATGGTGGTAAAAGATCAACAATGCTCTAAAACAGTTCTTCATGAGGCAACAACCTTTCGTTGTTCTTTGTTCCTTCAAACAATGAATCTAAGCCTCAAGCCCACTTCGCACTTGCAAACCACAAAACACCTTCAACGCCATCTGCCCTCTTCAGTGGACTAACAAACAACCTCGAACAAAAACAATGTTGTAAGTGAACCCGTAGGGATCTTTAGGGCTGAGCAATCACGCAACCTATCGGCATTAGTGCTCTGTATCTTGAACCGTCCCCAGATCTTCCAAAACCCCTTAGTTAAGGAATATACCCTAATTTATAATAAGGATCCTTATTATGAATTAGGGTATATTCCTTAATTGAGGGGTTTTGGAAGATCTGGGGTCTTCTGACAAAGCCAATTCGGTCTCAATGATTAGGCTGCGCAGGGAGCCGCAGGGGAAGGGGGGGGAGGGTAGGGTTCGAAATTCATTTCCCAGTTGTGCAGTAACCTGGGGTGCAGCAACCTGGGGGAATTCAAGGTTCACCTGTGGGATGATAAGGGGATTGTACTAACCCAAAAGGTTAAAAGTTACCTACTCTACTACTAGGCCCTCCCCCATGAAAGATGAGGATCACTCCATATTCCGGACGCGCGCCTCCAACCCTTTTGCCGACATTTGGAGGTTGTACTCCTTCTCCTCACGTCCGACACACTTTGGGTGGCAACGTGTCTCGTTTTTACTGACGATCCAAAGACGTTATCCTCCGCCCCGGCTTATACCGTTTCAGCCTGTCTGCCGAGCTCTTTGAGGTCATTTAGACATACAGGGGTTTGTGCTTGTCGCAATCCAGCTCCATCCATCTTTGGGCTTTGACCAGTACACGTCCCTGGCCCCTAATTAGTAAGGAAGAATATTTGTATTTTGGGGTGGTTCTTCAGCAAATAGTAGAAACCTGAGGAAGCAACCTTGACCGTGCAATCGTGCAGGATGTAGCTACCTTGGTGTCAGAGCACATGCGAAGTGCCCCACCAGGAGCATTAAAGGACACAGCTCAACCAAGTCCACGTAGCCGCATACAAAATTTTTGTGTATGCATATGTGTATTTATATATATATATATATATACACATACGCATGTGTGCATGTGCACACACACACACAAATACTTACCTTCTTATCCTTGTTTCAGACAT
Organism: Symbiodinium natans; assembly: GCA_905221605.1. Lineage (NCBI taxonomy): Eukaryota > Dinophyceae > Suessiales > Symbiodiniaceae > Symbiodinium > Symbiodinium natans. The sequence goes on from CAJNDS010001435.1 coordinate 163,951, forward strand.
GCGCGCAGATATGCATACGTGCCCATGCCAATCTCGCTCTCACTCTGGCTCTCTCACGCACTGTCTCACTCTTTCGCCCTTCCAGGTCCCCTGTGATGCGTGCGCCCCCTGTCCATGGCAAACAGAAGTCTTAGAAGGCTCAGTCCCATCGTGTTCCACACAGTCCGCATGCTGCCTCCGCGCGGTAATTTTAATCTGCACTGCGGGACCAAAACGTGCACGGGTGTCTGATCGGCAGGGATATCGATTCTCTCTCTGTCTCCCTCCCTGTCTGTCTATCCCTCTGTCGAGCTGTGCGAGGTTTGCTTCTAGCACCAACTCCTGCTTCTGAGGGCGGCACGAAAAGAACCGAAGAAACCTACGTACCACACCGCTAAGTACAACAACTTCTGGCATGTCTAGGTTGCCCAGTATCCTAGGAATAAAAAGGGCGCCCTTTTGTCTAAAGGGGTTGATAAGGGAACCTAAAGCCCCCAAAAAGGGAATAAGGGCACTACTGGACAGCCTGGTCTGACTGAGCAGCTGAGAGTGCTGAGACTCCAGGCAAAGCTCAGTTTTGGCGAGCCGATCTTTTTCATCTGGCGCGGGTTCTCAGGCGGCCAGAAAAATTTGGGTCTTCATATCCCTTCCTAGGGATTATAAATAGGGGTTTTAATTCAAGGGGTATAGCCTGACATGGGATTGCACATAACAGTTTGGCCAAGCCGGCCGCAACAACAAACGAAGCCGTTGGACGACACTTGGGCTCGTGAGGTGAGGCTGCTCGTAGACAACCCTAAACCCTAAACCCTAAACCCTAAACCCTAAACCCTAAACCCTAAACCCTAAACCCTAAACCCTAAACCCTAAACCCTAAACCCTAAACCCTTTTTTTGCATCCGGACTCCCGTGGGGAAACCCTAAAGCCTAAACCCTAAACCCTGGACCCTGAACCCTGAACCCTAAACTCTAAATCCTAAACTCATATATTCGTTTTTTCATTTATGATTTATGGACACATGGGTCGTGACGTCAATGGACCAGCTCAACCAAGAAGCCTATAGTTTCACAGAGAAGGCCTCCGGTGAATGTCATGGAGCGGGTGTGTGACACTGCCTGCGCGAGCGCTCCAATCACGAAGCCTCTCAGTCCTACTTCTCAGCGGCATTCAGTGGAACATGGGTTTAGGGTTCGGGTTTATATAGGGTTATAGGGTTTAGGGTTTCGGGATGCCTCAACCACTGCAAGCGCCGAATCCTCGCAACAGCCTCACAGCAAGCCCCAGGACTGCGACTTCGCGCTCCAGCCTGTGTGTAAGCTTTGTTGGTGCCTCAGTTCGAGTCAAACCCTTGACCTATATTGCTGTATGCCTTAAGGCCGAAATCCCGTTTGGGCACCTCACCAACCACTCTGAGGGCAGGACTCACGAGGCCTTCTGTGACCACGAAAAGCTGTCGGACGAAATCTTCGGTGTCGAAGATCCCTTGGCAAGTCCGACATGAAAGGGGCGTTTCGCAACTCAAGCCGCGCGACGAATGTTGCGAATCCAAACCAGTTACCTTCCAGTGCATTCGAAACCTCAGCCTTGGGAGCTATATCCCAATTCCTTACGTGTGCAGCTGACCCTTGTGGCCTGCAGCTGACTGAAGCGACTTGTCGTGATCCTTGGTGCGGGTTTGCAATGGTAGTGCCGTAAATATGACAAAGTTTGCAGTGGTTTGCAACAACTTCGGCGGCATCACGAACACTGCACCTGGGCAACCCACTTTCCTGTGCTTGCCTGCATTGTGGTCAAGTTGCCAAAACATTTCAAGACTCACTGCAGGATCGTCATGCAAACCAACAAAGGCGGAATGTGGACCACAACTGCCCGCCTAAACAGATTCCCATGGCCCGAGTTGCTCGGCGCAACTTCGCGTGAATAACGTGAACTATCTTGAGTGCATGTGCTTGTTGTTTGCGGTTCTCCGTGCACGGGACTACTTAGAATTCTGTCAGCAACCCTTCGCCTTATGGGTACAACGTATTGCAAACCTGCTTAACTGCTTAACTGAAAAACATTGCTGTCGCTCGGTGGTGCTGATGTTACAAACAACCATGCGGGACCACATGGTGGACTCTTTTGCGAGCCAACGTGCTGACACAGCCACATCAAATTGCAGCAGCAGTAGTGACAACATACGGAAATTTCCCCTGTATGATTGTGCTAAACGTGCAAATGCTGACTTCACGGTGAAAGCAGCGAAGCACTCCAAACTGCTATCGCTACTTCCGGCTATTCAATCATCCCCCCCCCCCCCCAAGCAACCTCTAACAAGGGGTTTTGGCATTCCACCACTGATTCGTATCTTGCCGTAAATGTGAAGCTTCGCTTTGCTTTTGCCATGCAGCTGCACAACAAATCCAAATTCGGGTGAACACGTGAGAATGGACAGCGGCAACGGTTAAAGTGCATGACTGCCCGTACCTGGAACAGAAAGTGACAAGCAATTTGTGCCACGGTCCTTCCTGGATCCCTCTATTGGCAGTACCATTCGTGGACCTTGCCGGTTTTTGTTTGGCAGGAACAAATGAAACTTCCACATATCAAATGTGTCGCACATGTTGGGATGGACGGATGTCAAGGGCCCACGTCTAGGATAATTCCGCAATTCATCACCGCAAGACAACACGCTGCCGACATATTTTGTGATGGCAATGTCATGAGGAATGTGAGATTACAACAGCCGCGAAGGGGAAAAAACACAAAATTCACAATGAGTGTGCAAAGGAGACGCGGGGATGAAATGTAAAGCAAAGGCATTGACTACCTAAAGACGCGCGACGACCACACGGGTCCCGCAGATCAGAAAGGGAGGCCGGCCACAGCCTCCGCCCATGGCGATTCACGTCCTTGGACTACAGGGTTTGGGGCTTTCAGGGGTTTAGAGTTTAGGGTTAGGGTTTAGGGTTTAGGGTTTAGGGTTCAGGGTTCAGGGTTCAGGGTTGAGGGTTGAGGGTTGAGGGTTGAGGGTTGAGGGTTTAGGAGGGTTTAGGGCCGTTTAGGGTTTAGGGGTTTTCAGGGTTTAGGGTTTGCAGGGTTCAGGGAATTCAGGGTTCAGGGATTGGGTGTGCCCCGTTAGACCAACAGTCCTCAGTAGGGATGATGGTACCCCCTATCCTCATGCCTGTTGCGGACTGTTCCTAGAAGGGGGAACATCCCAAGTTCAGGGATTTTTAGTAACAACCCTAAACCCTAAACACTGGATCTTCCCCTTCATGCTTCTGGGACGCTGGCACGAGCTGGAAACAGGAAGCTTGTCCACAGCCTCACCGTTGTCCTCACGCGCTTCCATGCGTACAATGCGAGAACGAAACAACCGGACATAACAACGTCGCATGCAATAGCATGTCTAATATGCAATACATCATGAACACTGACAGGTATATGTGGTACTACGGAATGTCATCGCGAAACATAGCATACCAAGACGATACAATGACATAACATGAAATGAAACAATACGAAACGATATGGGATGAGATGAAACATAATGAACACTAAAAAAGAATACGAACTATTGTGAACGAATAATACATTACGTGGATTTTGATATTAAACAATGTGAAACAAAAATGAGCTACGAAACGTGGAATAGTCGGCAAAATGAAACGGATGTTTTCGAACCAATTGTCGGCGAAATTCTTTGTGAGTAAGGGCTCCAGCCAAACCCCAGGCTACAAAAAAACAGGTCGCTGCCAAGAGGCGTCAAATCTTTTTTTTTTTTTTTTTTTTTTTTTTTTCCCACGCCTTTTTACGAACGGTCGCCGCGGTCCCTGTGCACGTCAAATCAAATTCATGAATAGGGTTGCGAGCACTTGGAGGAAGATATCTTCATCAAGAAAGCGCGTTCGTGTATGAAAACATTGCCTTCTCAGGTCAAGGGGTCAAAATCCCTCTTGCGTCTTGACAGCGAGGATCAAATTCCCTAAATGATTACACGATTGCACCTATATCCGGGCGAACACCACAAAAACAACCACGCTTGAAGTTTTGCTCGACGCAAAACCCTACCTGTATTTTTACCTCCAAGCGCGGCTTGAAAGCACATTGCTGCCCAGGTCTCGGTTTTTCCGATGGGTTCTGTGCTGCGAAACGATGAAGGTTGCACTTGAATCAAAGACCAAATTCGCGTAACTACATTTTCATTGTTTGATGGCTTCCTTTTTGCGTTTCCACATGAAGTGTTAACCCTGTATTGCCCTCAGTGCATGAAGTGTGAAATGTTGCCTTTTGCAAAATCAGTAGTGGCAACGATAACCGACGATAACCGTAACCGTACGACCCCACTGATCCTTGTCCAGCTGAAAATACTCGACTTGCAGTGGGGGCCTTAGTGGCACGGATGATTGCACAAGTGTCAACCGACGAACGCACCCATCCTCAGGCCAGGGCCGTGGGACATGATGGAACCGCACCTGCTATAACTAGTGCATGGTTGGGAGAATATTGAAAATCTAAATTTATCTTCCTTATTGGGTGCAAGTACCCTTTAAAAAAGTAAAATGGTATCCAACTATGACAAGAATAACATCATTGGTATCGACGGCCTTTGAAGCCGCAAAGTGGTTGCTCTTCGCTTTTCTGGGCCCGCGCAGTGCTTGCGGGGGTGTGAAACATCCATCGTTGCAGGAATGTCTTACACTGTTTGGGGCCTACCGAGGCATAGTCAAAAGAGCACCCCGTCCTCAGTCCTTGATGCAGTTGCCTGAAAGGCGGCTTGGCCCTTCCGCGAGGTCCATGACCTCATCCAAGGCCGGTGCATCAGCATGTGCCAGTCCCGGCATGGCCCGGGCGCGCCTAGCGCCGTATAACCGACGGCTTGCTGCACGGCCACAAAAAGCTCGCTCCAGTGGCGGTCCCGCTCGCAGTGCTGGCGGAAGGCGACAAGCCGCATTTCGGCTGCGTTCCACCGCCTGCCCACTTCGCTGCCGAGCACGCAGAGGGTTTGCGCGCCACCTGCATCGAGTTCAAGGTAGGTGGTCTGCTTGCGCCGGAGGGCGGTGCGCAGCACGGCTGCATCCTGCACGGCCGCGTCAGGGTTAAAATCTTCAGCTCTTCGCGTGCGTGGGCAGGTGCCGTGTTGCAAACTAACCATGCAGGCACGCTTATTGGAATCTCGTGGCGCATGGAACGTGCGCTTGTGCCCCTTGCGAAACGCAGCGAGGCAAGATCAACATCTTCCCGATTTCTGAAGCCAAGCATGAATGAAATATTGAATGATGCACAAACAGCAACAGCATGCCGTGGTGTGAGGGCACTTGCCGCCGCCCGTCAGTCAACATTTCGTGGAGGTTTGGCCCTTCTCCATCAATGCAGGACTCGGCAGCTCAAGGAGGGAGCTGGCCTGTGCATGCATATGCATGCATGTGCGATCATGTGCGTGCTATGCGCCGCCATGCGCCGCCACTGCCAGCAAACCGGCCCAACATTGGTGCCGAGCCCGTGCATCAGCGACGGGCACGTCGCTAAGCGGCAACGCGCCGGAGGTGGCGCACTGCGACCCATGTCGGCCAAGAGGCCGTTGCAGCTGCAATTGTGCTGCACCAACGTCACAGCAAAACCATGGCTGGGTGCAGGGGGTAGCACACAGCGGCATTCGCACAACAACAAGAACAACAACAAGAACAACAACAAGAACAACAACAACAACAACAACAACAACAACAACAACAACAACAACAACAACAACAACAACAACGTCGGGGCCAACAACGCGCCGCATGAATTTTATTCTATTCGATATTTGAAATATTTTTTCGGGATGCGTTTGGCATGGCCTGCGTGGTACAACAACAACTGTAATTAATGGCTGTGTAGATCGTGAATGTTCTGTTGGAAGCATCTTTTCTCCTCACACATCCTTGTGCATCAGCAGTGAATGGCGGGTCGGACCGCGTGGACCGCTTATTCTGCCCTCAGTCGATCTGCCCTGGCCGCTCGCCGAGCAGATCCCCCACCGGAGGCTCTTGGCTGCACTGGCAGCTAAGGCAACGTTTGCACATGAGCGCGCCAGGCTGCCAGCGACACGAACTGGGGTTGAAACGCCCTCCGACCAGCATGCCGAACACGACCAACCGATATCGCCTTGGCCGCCCCGCCCGCAGCTCAGGTTACACTCGTGTTTGCGACCCTCGGCATGGTGGAGCGCGTGCCCGGGCTCAACATCGGGCCCTAGGGGCGGTCCTCTGCACCGGGCTCTAAAGCGTCGTGTCGACGGCGATCTGAGCGCCGCGCTACAACGGCAGGGCCGTGAGCTACGACCTCGCGCGCCGCGGCAGATGCGAGCCGCCACCGCCATGGCATCGTTTGGGCGCCCAGGAGAGCGGCAATCGCAGCCATCGGAGCAGCATGACGCGGTACTCGGCGTCTGGCACGACAATGTCCGCACTGGTCGGCAGTGCGGTCAGGGCACCGCTGGCACCATCCCACCCCCTGCGACAGCAAGATGCAGAACAGCGCAGGAGACGCAGGATCAAGGTCAGTGAAAAGCGTCGGCTACCACAAGCCGGCACTTCCAGGTCAAGCATACGCAGATATCCAACAAAGGGCATCGCAGCATCCAGCATGGGGCGCATCAACTCCGCCAGCGTGCCTGGGCGATGCTCCCTCAGCGCCACGGCGGAGGCCGCATGCTGGCCCAAGGCATATAGGGGCGTGCTCCCGCAATGCATCGTTCATAAACGCCCTGGAGATGTGGTCGTATGCACCTCCGCCATCGAGGGTCCGTTTCCGTGACTACGCGCAGGGCACGCCCCATGGCCTCAGGCCACGCGCACGCTCAGTGAATACTGGAAGGGAGCACAGGCTTGAACTGCTGCGCCAGGGTGCGGGCGGCGAGACGCCGGAATTCGTCGCCCATGACTAGCGCGTGCACGCCGCGCGCGGGTTTAGCCAACGCGACGACTCGGCCCCAGCGCAACGCATGGGTGAGGTCAAGCGCTGGCGCCAGTCCGCGTGGCTCCTACTCTGCTATGCGCGGCTCCCAGGTGCCATTATCTCCGCACGGCGCCACCGACCGCCACGGACGCCTTCGCCACAGCACGATGCGGCCGTGTTGCTGCCTCGCAATCCTGCCATCAGGGGGTCACGAACCCGTATACACATCCTTGCACTGTCGCAACGGCGAGCCAACTTAACAGAGATGTTGTATGCATTCATCGACGATGTGTACATCACCTCCCAGCCCGAGAGACCGGTCCACATGCTGCGCATAGCTCAGAACGCACTGAGCGCGAAGGCTCAGGTCCGACTGCCGGGGGGGCGGCGGAGGCAAAGAGCTCTGTGGAGCGCCGCGATGGCAAACATGCGCGCCTCAACGCGGCGCCTGCATGAGCGAGTCATTGCTGGTTGGGTCTGGGAAGTGCGCAGCGGCGAAACCGGAAAAAACACACGTTTCCAACCCCTGCGGACGAGCACGCGATAGCACACGCCACGTGCGACACAGAGAGGATGTTTGATTGAATGACTGTGGAATGACGTAGAACCATCCCCCTTTGCGAGAAGGGCATCCCAAGCATCGTGCAGGCACGGATGCTTTGGCAGCATGGACATAATCATCGTGCGAGCATGGATCGATGCTTTGGCCGCCAGCACACACGGGTAACACGGACGATCACGGACGTTATCATCGTGCCGGCATGGATGCTCTGGCCAATCGCACGCACAGGTAACACGGACGTAATCATCGTTCGGGCATGGATGCGCTGACCGAACAACGAAAAAGAAGCGAACACGCCGTAACAAAAATAGAAGCTTTGTATACGGACGGACACACACGAAACACCGTCAAAAACGATGTTTTCCACACATGCCGTGGAAATCGCACGTGCCAAAAACACTGACGGATGTGGTGTTTCGGCATGTCAACCACACGCAACACTGCAAATGCCGATGGAAATGGCAAAACGCGCGTTTACAGCACGTCGGGGCCGCCAACAACAACAGCAGCAACAACAACATCAACAGCAAACAACCAACAACAACAAACGACCACAACGGCGACGAGAACGACGACGAAAACGGCGATGACAACGGCGACGACAACGAGGACAACGAGGACGCGGAGGACGAGGAGGAGGAGGACCAGGAGGACGAGGAGGACGAGGACGAGGAGGAGGACGACGAGGAGAACGAGCGACGACGACAAGAACGACAGGAAACACGACGACAAGAACCACCACCACCACCACCAGCACCAGCACCGGCACCGGCACCGGCACCGGCACCGGCACCAGCACCGCGACGACGACGACGATGGCAAGAACGACGATGACGACGGCGGCAAGAACGACGACGACGACGCCGGCGGCGGCGACGATGACGACGACGCCGCCGGCCGCCGCCGGCCGCCGCCGGCCGCCGCCGGCCGCCGCCGCGGATTCGGAATCCATACAACACATGGTTCGGGAAACCGAAAAGAGCAGATTCGGGAAGCTGGAAAAGTTAACGTAGCTTAAGAAACCAAAAATGCGGAATCACAAAATTTCTGAAAGACCCACGACATGAACGCAATCATTCCTGCCCACCCCGACCTTACAGACAGTGCAAAGAAGTGATTTAGTGCACATCCGTGCAAAAACACACATCAGCAAATGCGAGACCTCGATGTGGCGCGCAGTGGAAGCTGAACGTCGGTGTCAACTCGCCAGGGCTCAAAACTCACGATATCTGGCGGACGCTGATGTTTTTGGCCGTTGGTACAACAATTTTGAGTGCCTGTTGGCAGCAAATCCACAGGAGATACTGGTTTTCGTCACTTGTAAAAACCGTCAAAATCCAGCCGTCTCACGGAAATGTTGCTTCCAGTACGATCCTTGTACTACACGTCAAGGAAACAACCTTCCAACCGGCTCTCGGAAACGTCGATTGCAGTGCCCAGCTGGCACTTCATATCAAATCCAGGCACTGCGCTTCAACATGTTTCAACGTAGCGAGCTGCGGTGGAAACCGAAGTGTATTCTGCAGGTTCTCGGTCGCTCAAGACATCGCCGCATACGTCGTCGCCGCATATCTTGCAATTTAGATGTCCAGCCTGGAGTTGATTCTTGGGAGACATCAGCATGAAATCTGCAACTTTGGCCAACTTTGGGCGTTCTTTGGCGTCCGGCCAGGTGCTGCCAGACCGTCTATAGGAATCGCGGAGCTCGTTGCCCCACGGAGAGCTTGGAGCTTGGGGAAGGGCAATGGGGGGAAGTGGGAACGTCAACCGCAATCCTTACAAGCACTCGTGCGAGAAGCAGCGACGCAAGGCGAAGCATCGCATTGCCGTTCATTACCGTCACACGAGGCGCGCGACTTTTGCAACATTGGCTGCTTGCAAGGAGTCTCGGGCTCCCGAAATTTTGCGGCGTGCGTTTTGCAGTTTGTAGCTTGGGTATCCTGCTGGGGGTTTAGGGTCACGCAAGGTCACTCAGGATCTTGCAACTTCGACGCCCCGCGTTGACCCTTGAAATCCGTGCAAGCACATGCGTGTGAAGTCATCGTGCAAATATCGCAGCAGAGCCTTAAGGGGAACCCGGCAGACCCATGCATCCAACACGAAGCGAGATTAGCGAGGGAGACAAAAGGATGCAATAGGATGCATAGGGGAGGCCAAGGGAAGGGACCTGCCAGACCCAACACTGCGGCCAGTCACTCGCAGGCAGGCCGCGCAGCTAAGCTCATTCGATGCGAACAACTACATACATGCCACATTAAGAGCTCACATCGCATCGGCGGAGAATGGCAAGGCGGCGCTGGCGAACATCGAGGGTGAGTCATATCGGCGCCGCTCAATGCGCAAACGGCAACTGATGCAGCTCCCTGGCAGTATTGCACTGCACGGTCGGGCATGCCATCGCCATCTGGCCAACGTATTGTCCGGTCAATCTCATGCGAATACAGCGCCGTCTTCAACAACCAAAGTGCATGAACATGCCAACGTCCGAGTGCGTCTCCCTTGCGACGTCGTGCGATTTCGTCGGTGGCGTGTTGATCGAATTCGCTGCCTCCATTGACCCTAAAGCGTATTTTGCAGTCATGCGCGCGCGACTGGAAGTTCCTGGAACTGCGATAAAGCTGGCAGCGTCCGGTGACGTGGCTCTTCTGTGTGAAGCGCTGTGGCAATATGGGCGTTTCCCAAAATAGGATGCCCGGATAGACCTCGAAATCGTACCTTTAAAGGATCCCCCAATTGGGCTTGGGTACCCTATTTGGGGAAACTCTCCCCTCTCGCACCACTCGGAGAAACCCCCAACTTCGCTTCTGTCGGGTCGAGCGCCGAAAGCTAGTTGCTTCCAAGTGAGGCTGGTACTTTGTTCCCGTGCGCGTTTATCCAGCTGGCGCTGGCCGCGAGCCGCAACCGACAGCCGGAGGAGAATGTCCCTAAACCCTAAACCCTAAACCCCAAACCCTAGACCCTAAACCCCGATACCAAGGTTTTTCAATGTTTGCCTCCTCCTCTTTCGTCACGAGCTCCAAGTACTCATCAACGGCTTGCCTTCTCTGGACAGGGTTTAGGGTTTAGGGTTTAGGGTTTAGGGTTTAGGGTTTAGGGTTTAGGGTTTAGGGTTTAGGGTGTAGGGTCTGCTGAACAAATGCCTACATTGTGTTGAGTGTTTTGGCTGCTTCGGGCGCACTGAGGCTGCTGCTGCGACATATGCCGCGCACCAGATATGGATGACATCGATTCGACTGTCTCTTTGTGCCTGAAGGGAACATGTGCTTGAAGAGCACCTGGAATCTGCCACCGTAACAAGCTGGCCTAGACGAGGTTCGCGGTGCAGCGTTGGCATGTGGGCCTCTCTGCAGGCCAGAGGAAGCACTGCGTCTTGCTTCAGCACTTCACACTTGCACGCGGTGATCATACTTTGTGCTGCGAACAGCAAGTGGGGATGGGAGAGGGCTGAGTGCATGTTGACATGTTTTGGCTTGTTGGTATTATTCTGCTCAGCGGCTCGTGCAAGGCATAGTCGAACACACCGATGAACCTCAGCATCCAACTCTCCTAGCATGACTCCGGATGCCTTTCCGTCTTTTCCAGACTAGCCT
>CAJNDS010001435.1:180000-267500 GCA_905221605.1 Symbiodinium natans
AGCCGACTGCTGCCCAGACTCCAAACCCTGAATCCTCAGCCGCGGCACCCTAAGAGCTCTAAGAACCCTAGACCCTATACCCAAAAGCCAAAAACACCGCCATCTTGGCGCAAGCCTACTCTTCAACCCCAAGGTCATGCGCTACTAGGTGTTGCCTGAGTTTAGGGTTTAGGGTTCAGGGTTTAGGGTTTAGAGAGGTCGCGGACGCCAATTTAGCACCTGAGCCTGTAGGGTTTAGGGTTTAGGGTTCAGGGTTCAGGGTGTAGGGCAAACAAAGCCGAACGCCCCAAAAACCCCTGAGCCCTAGAGAGTTTTTTGCAGTAAGCCTTAATTCAGGGTTTAGGGTTTAGGGTTTAGGGAGCCCTGAGCCCCCAAAGCAAGCCCCCTGATCCCGTAGAGTGTCTTCACCGGTGAAGAATCCCAGGGGCTCAACATACCGATGATGAGGGTTTAGGGTTTAGGGTTAAGGGTTCAGGGTTCAGGGTTTCGGGGTTTAGGATAGCCATCCAATCTGAAGCCCTTCAACCTAAACCCTAAGCCGCCCAAAAAAGCCCTAAGGCCCAATGCCTTTAAACCCTAACCGCTAAACCCTAAACCCTAAGCCCTAAACCCTAAACCCTAAACCCTGATCCCACAAAACGCCCGAAATCGAGCAGACCCAGTCTGCCTCTGCAAGACTCTTCCAAGAACACGTTCGCCGCCCGGGTCTCCTGGTAAACAGGGCTTGGGGTTGGGGGTTTAGGGCTTAGGGGTTAGGGTTTGGGGTTTGGGGCTTGGGGTCACTTTAGGGTTTAGACTTTGGGGTTTAGGGTCTCCCTCACGCGGGGCCGCGGTCAAGACCACTATGACAAACTCTTCAGATCCTGCCGGGGAGCCTAACGAGATGACTTGGCTGGGGTCATCTCATGCCGCCGACCCTTTTCACCCAACGTATTCTTCCCCCCCCCCCCTCCCCTTTGAGCATCATCAGGGCCAAGTCTTAGACTTCTCGCTTTGCTGCGACTTCCGCCTTACCAGGGTGGCCTTGCGGCAGCAAGGCCCCTGGAACGGCCAGCATGGCCGGCATATCTCAGGTTCGGGCGCTCCGAAAACACACGAAGCTGTCGTGAATGCAGCGTTCTTTTTTGCATGATTTCCATGTACTGGCTAGGGTTCGCGAAAAAGGATCACCATCATGAGCGTGAGGGCGCGCGAGGGCGCCGATCTAGATCCCGGGACGGCGCGCATCATGAGCATCAGCTGGGTGGCACCCCCACCACTTCGAATAGGGTCCGGGGCCGCGTGCAGTGTTAGCTGTTTTTGCACAGCCCACGGACGCCCTTCGCCACCCCAAAGCAGGCGTGCATTGTCGTGAGCATCAGCGGCCCTAAGCCCACACCCGGGCGCCCGCAGCAGGAGCATCAGTGCCCGGCTCCCCATAAACCCTATCAGGTATAAGCACACCTCCCGTCATAAGTCGAGATTAACTTTAGCAACCCCGACAGGGGTCCCTTCACCTACTCCTGCACGGCATGTGTTCAGAACCATCCATATAGCACAGCGCAGCAGCTGGCATGAGATGGCACCCTACTCAGCGTGCTCCAAGATCCGCAAGGCTGCCATCATCCCCGCAAGTACTCAAGACCTTGCACCCTGAACGCCGGACCTGAAAGTCCTGTCACCTTAGCCCCATATTAGAGCGAAGCCTCGAGGGCTCTCGCCTCTTCATCGAGGACCTGTGACGAGCTGGAGCTCTACGTTGCTTGGCTTGAGGCTTTAGTACTATGAGGGCATTTGATGGGCTTGAGGCGAGCTTGCCTTTTGTCGGGTGGCTTGGGTGCAGGTCGCAGTCACTCCAAAAGCGAGCTGAAGGATTTCGGATTCACACGGTTGAGGTCCACCCAAACCCTAAACCGTAAACCCTACACCCTAAACCCTAAACCCTAAGCCCTACACCCCAGAACGGCCGTGTGATGCCTGTTCGAGAAGTTGACGCGAGCTGGAGGCGCGCTCCTTCCGCAGCACTCGGCTTTCAGGACTTGTAGGGTTAGAGTTTAGGGTTTAGGGTTTCGGGTTTAGGGTTAGAGTTTAGGGCCCTTTTTGGGCTCATAGAGCTTGTAGTGTTTTTGGGCTTCTTGCAGTTGCTGGAACTCAACTTGGAATGTAAGAGTCGATGGGCCAATTTTTGGACCTTACTGGGACCATCAGCTACTTCGCACCCGAAACCCTAAACTCTAACCTTCATCCCAAACCCGCTGGAGCAAACATCCGCTGCTGCGGATGCCAAGTCGGAACAAACGGGCGCAGCACCACAAGGGAATGTGCAGGGGACCCTTGTTCCAAACAACAGTTAGACAATGTTCGATCCGTCATCTCGTAGCAAGCACCACCTCAGCTCAAAAATCACCTGACCACCTTAATTAAACCACAAGTCCCAGCGAACCTTGATTTAAAAAACAAACAGGGCAGCTCACTCAATATTCCCTCGGGCTTGACAAAAGCAAAAAACAACAGAATTCCCCCTGCAGAGGCTGGAAAGCGGCGAGCCGATCTCAGCCCGCAAGCACCAAGAAAAAGACTTGGAGGTTCATGGACAGTTGTAAGTGGGGTTCTCAAAGTATGGCATCTGTACCTATAACCCGACTTAGGATACTTTAAGAACCCTACTTAAATCAGTACCCAGCAACTGTACCTATAACCCTACTTAGGATACTTTAAACCCTATACTTGCCAGTACCCAGGAACCTCCATTTAACCCTATTTAGGATACTTTTCATCCTACTTAAATCAGTACCCAGGAACCTCCATTTAACCCTATTTAGGATACTTTAAGAACCCTACTTAAATCAGTACCCAGGAACCTCCATGTAACCCAACTTAGGATACTTTAAGAACCCTACTTAAATCAGTACCAAGGAACCTCCATTTAACCCTATTTAGGATACTTTAAGAACCCTACTTAAATCAGTATCCAGGAACCTCCAAGCACACCCTATTTAGGATACTTTAAAACCCTATACTTACCAGTACCCAGGAACCCCCAAGTACACCCTCAGCCTTGTCCACCGCGCCGCTGCAGAAGAGCTCGGTGAGCTGCCGCCGCTCCTGTTGCAAGGAGCCACAGGCTTGGTCTCAGGAACCCCTAAACCCTAAACCCTAAACCCTAAACCCGAAACCCTAAACCCGAAACCCTAAACCCGAAACCCTAATCCCTAAACCCTAACGCAGCGCCGTTGAGAAGGACGTGCTCTGAAGTTTCGGCGGGGGGGGGGGGGGGGTCGCCTTTGTGGCGCGCGCATGGCGCGCCCTGCTGAAATTTATGGTTTTGGCACAGAGATCGCGCGGGACAAAGGAGGAAGGCTCAAATGGTGGCGGAGTATCGATCGCCCCCCAGAAGAGCATTTTTCTCAAGGACGGCTTCTCTCAAGCGCTTACAAAGTGCAGTGGGTGATCATTTGGAAACCCCAAGCCATAAGCCCGAAGAGGAAACCCGCCGAGAAAATGAGCAGGTATTCCCTCTACACTCGCAGCTTTTGCTGCATGAACTTGTACATGCGGGTGTGGTAGTCGGTACAGAGATAAAATAGAAGACGAATATATGTATATCTACATACACACATATACCTATACTATGCCGTAAAATATGTCTTGTATAGCACATAAGCTTAGCATACACTATAACACATAGAATCTGACATGGAGTAGGTCATGAAAAAAGAACACCAGCATCACAGAGAGAGAGAGAGACACACACACACACGCGCGCACACACACACACATATGATATATGATATATGATATCTGATGTATGATATATGTTATATGATATATGATATTTGATATATGATATATGATGCAAAATCTATAGTCGGCACACAGCATCGTATACACATATAGACAGATGGACAGCAGCTTCGGCTCACGGCCATGCAAAAACTTGAACTGGATCGACAGAGTATGCACATGTATGCATGTATGTATGTATGTGTGCGTAGATCAAGCATATAATATACTATGTAACGATTTGTTCACGATCTGTAGTCGGTAAAAAGGTAACGCTATACTGTACCGAAATGAAATACAATGAAAAAACGGATTAGCCAATGTGCTCGTCATAATTCTCAGTATGATCGTTCTTCTCATTAATAGATTACCATGTCGTACATGTACCTTGATCCGGGCTTCCGAGAGAACATACAGAGACACAAGCAAAACAGAGACCTCGGAGGCAGCCCATCACTCATGATGTGGGGTTCTTGGTTGCTGAGCTCAGAAGCCCCTACAAAGTGTACACTTTCGGTTTTTATAGGGGATTATAGTATCCCAAAAAGGGCAAAGCGTACTCACTCAGCTCCTAAGGGTTAGGATTCACGGTCTACAGTTGATGCCACGGTAGCTCACTCACAGCAACATGGCGCACTGAACTAAGCCCAAACCACGCCAGAGCCAGGTCCGAAGCGGGCACTTGGAAAAACAAAGCTGGCACAGTATCTCACAGGCACTTTGCAGGTAGAGGGGCTCTAAACCGGAGCCTTCAAGCCTCTCAACCCTAAACCCTAAACCCTAAACCCTAAACCCTAAACCCTTGCTTACTTAGAGGACTGCGCGACTCCATTGTGAACCCCCTGGCGCCTCCCCAAGTCGCAACAGCTGCTCCTTCGCGGCATGGATCTGCCTGGCACCCGGCAAGGGGGGGGTTTCTGGAATGTAAAAATGCAGGCCGAATAGCCTATTTATCTAATTTAAATAGAGCATAAGGGTTTCGGGGTAATTTTGAACTCTTTATGTTGCCCTAAGGCCTAAACCCTAAGCCCTAGACAAACCCTACACCCTAAGTCCTGAACCCTGCAGCAGAGAGCCTGGCACCCCAAAACTCTCAGTTAAACTCCTAGACCTTCCTCGCATAATCCCAAGAACGCCCCCAAACTAAGTCCTGACCCCAAAACGCTGCACCCAAAACTCTCCAATCCTTAAGCACTTGTACCCTGTACCCGCGAATCCCAGCCTAAACCCTTATATGCCCCAAGAATCTGCCCTTGAATCTCCCCTAAACCCTAAACCCTAACCCCTAGACCCTAGACCCTAGACCCTAAACCCTAAACCCTAAACCCGATCCCTTTAGCCCATATGCGTCCTCTACAAAATCCCAGGGGCGCACCCCTCCAAAGATCGCTCAAGGTCCGTCATTCGCTGCTGGCAGTGGCGAGGGGGTGGGGATTCGGGAGGATTTAGGGTTCAGAGTTTAGGGTTTAGGGTTTAGGGTTCAGGTTCAGGGTTTAGGGTTTAGGGTTCAGGGTGATGATTTGGGGATCCGGGATGTGGGGTGTAGAGAAAAGGGATTTGAGGCTTCGGAATTCTTCAGTTGGGGTGCATGACCATCAAGTCGTGGTCCCTGCTGCCTCAGTACCGTTGCCAAAAATCTACCCGCGAAGGCTCCTTCGACGCTACCTCTCGGCGATCTGTGAGGCTAGCTTGAAACTCTGAAAAAAGCATGTTTCGCGGAGTCTTCCCGCAGACATAGCGATGAATCCGAACTGCAATCTGTAACACAAACTCAGAAATGGATTTTGGATGGGGGTTTGTATTGTTATCGGAACGATACCCGAACGATACCGCGAACGATACTTCGGACCTGTCTTGGCAAG
This sequence comes from Symbiodinium natans, assembly GCA_905221605.1. Taxonomy (NCBI): domain Eukaryota; class Dinophyceae; order Suessiales; family Symbiodiniaceae; genus Symbiodinium; species Symbiodinium natans. The sequence goes on from CAJNDS010001435.1 coordinate 185,625, forward strand.
GCCAAGGCCACTATGTACTCCAACTTATGCGGTGTTTGTTGTTCCTGGTTGTGTCGCAAAACCTGTGTCGCAAAAAGACGCCGCCTGTTACATACCATGGCATTTAAAAAACACTGATGGCACCTAATTTGCTCAGATGCCTGCTCTCGCATTGTTGTGGTACGTGAAACGATCATATCTTCATGCATGCATATCGGAACCCTTATCGCACAAATACAGCATGCAAAACGGCCACATATCTACACCCGGATTGCAAGCGTTCCCTGGCGTTTCGTGTACCACATGCATGCTACAGAACTAGAGCCTGGTAAGCTCCAACGATGCAAATTTTGCTGATTCCGCAGGGCACGCAGCGATTGGGTTATCTTCTGGGCTTGCGTGCTCATAAACCACGTCGACCCAGTAGCTCGGTATTCATTTTTTGTGGGTCTCAACTAGTCTCAACAAGATTGTTTGAATCATCATAAAGAGCCCCAACACCGCGAAAAACACCCTAAACAAACCCTAAACCTTAAACCCTAAACCCTAAACCCTAAACCCTAAGTAGGGTTGAAAAACTCGGGGCCCCACAGCGCTGTACACTCTTTCCTGCCCCACTCCTCATGGACAATGCAGAACTTGGGGTCCATTCTGTACACCTCCAACCCCACCGACACCCCATACCGGCAAAGATCAGAAACCGCCCAAGTTGCCACTAGGGTTTAGGGTTTAGGGTTTAGGGTTTAGGGTTTAGGGTTTAGGGTTTAGGGTTTAGGGTTTAGGGTTCTACTCTTTGCTTAAGACCTCTATTTCCTTATCAGGGAGAATATTTTATTTTCTGGGGGGTTCTTAAGCAATGCGTAGTCTGGAGATCGGCAACACATACCGCGCTGACAACACTCCTCACGCTGAAGGCCCGGAAGCTCAGGCAGCCGAAACCCTAAACCCTAAACCCTAAACCCTGAACCCTGAACCCTAAACCCTAAACCCTAAAACCTAAACCCTAAACCCTAAACCCTACACCCTAAACCCTAAACCCTAAACCGCGTGCCTGGATGTCGAAGGCATCTTTGGCCTGCCAGGGGATGTCAGGGCAGCACGACGACCCACTTCGGATCTATCACGAAGCCTCAGCAACCTCAAGGTCCCAGCCTCAGAAGTAAGGGTTTAGGGTTTAGGGTTTAGGGTTTAGGGTTTAGGGTTTAGGGTTTAGGGTTTAGGGTTTAGGGTTTAGGGTTTAGGGTTTAGGGTTTAGGGTAACCCTAGACCCTAAACAGTAACAGAGACGCTACATGTCTGCCGTGTACCCCCAGGCCTGCATCCGTGAAAGTGAGAGGTCCTGGACAAGCAAAAACAACAAAAACACCCACTCTACTCATGGAAGAGGCTTCCTGAAATTCTGCACGTTATTGCAGTGAAGGATTTGCAGTGTTAGGGCTGAGGGTGGCTTACATCTTGGTAGCTCTGCCGTTGGAGTCCGAAGTCGTTCTGCCCCGCATTAGGATCCTTGCTATCCTGCACCTCATGGGCGTACTGGGGGAGGAAGAGAACAAGGAGGCATCCGAAGATCAAATCTGGCCACTTTGATGCGGGGGGGGGGGGGGGGGGGGGGCCCGAAACTTCAACCAAGCTTGGGGCATGGATCCGAAACCTAAACCGTCCAATATAGGGTTCGGAATAGTTACCAATAGTTCCCTTATGGTCCCTAAAATAAGTATACTAAAATCGCCCCCCCCCCCCCCCCCCTAAACCTATTCTAACTATCAAGGCCCCTACATTGGAGCCCCAAATTTTGGGATGTTCCCCCCTTATACTAACAGTCCTTAATAGGGATTATTATAATAGGTGATACTACAATCCCTATTAAGGACTGTTAGTATAAGGGGGAACATCCCAGCCCTAAACCCTAAACCCTAAACCCTGAACCCTAAACCCTAAACCCTAAACCCTAAACCCTAAACCCTAAACCATCCCAGCCCCAAAAATGCAAGCCTTCTCATGGAAGCGACTCAGGGGCTCCTCCTGCGCTTGATGAACTCGGAGTTCGAGAGGGCCGACCTTCTCGGCAGAATTCCCACCAACCCTTCGAACCCCGAAGTGAAAGGTTTAGGGTTTAGGGTTTAGGGTTTAGGGTTTAGGGTTTAGGGTTTAGGGTTTAGGGTTTAGGGTTTAGGGTTTAGGGTTTAGGGTTTAGGGTTGAGGGTTGAGGGTTGAGGGTTGAGGGTTTAGGGTTTAGGGTGTAGGGTGTAGGGTGTAGGGTGTAGGGTTTAGGGTTTAGGGTTCAGGGTTCCGGGTGCAGGGCTTAGGGTTAAAGGTTTTTAGTTTCCCTAAACCCTAAACACTACTTATCACCTACTTATAAGTACTCATAGAGCCTCCAAGTTAAACTCTGCGATCCCCGAAGCCTGGCCTCTTGTTCGAGCCGATTTGCCAGCGTCCGGTCCGCTGCGACTTCGGCAGCGAGTTGCCTGGCTTGGTTTCCAGGGTTTAGGGTTTAGGGTTTAGGGTTTAGGGTTTAGGGTTTAGGGTTTAGGGCTAAACACCATGTGGTCTACAGAGTCCGCTTTGGGTGCATGGAGGGTGATGGGGGTGGGAGGTTGATGGGCAGCTTGCAACTAGGCGGGTGACCAGTTTGGGCGTGTCAGGTGGGGCATGGGGTTTAGGGAAGTCTGTTACTGGAATCACCCCTGTTTCGAGGTGCACATCTTTCACAGACAACCTATCCTCCTTGCAGGCGAACCCTAAACACCATGATATAGGCGCCTGAATAATTAGAATGCGGTTTTTGGGAGTTATTGTAGTAGAATTACAATTGGACCATAAGTCAATACTATTCGTAATCATTCCGACCCCCGTAATTAGGTTCAATGTTGGACTCCGCTGCTGCCAGGAGCTAGGTCGCGCATGCACGCGGCTTAGTCCTGAAGATAGCCTCCTAAACCCTAAACCCTAAACCCTAAACCCTAAAACAGCCCTTTCAGAACAGCCAAACTGCCGAACCAAAGCCACAAAAGCTTTGCCTTGAGCTAGAGTCACGTCCCTGAAGTCGTCGGAACGGACCGCCAAACATGAGTCCTCTGAATGATCTCACACCCTAAGCCCTAAACCCTAGACCCTAAACCCTAACCCTAAACCCTAACCCTAGACCCTAAACCCTAGACCCTAAACCCTAAACCCTGAACCCTATCCTTCAACTACAAAAAGCCTCAGCACAGAAACAAAAACACAACGAAGCCTCGACAAAAGACCCAAGTCCGGCGGCGCGCGCCCTGCAGCATGCTTCTTTTGCGTTTTGTGGCGAGCACGTTAGGGTTTGGGAGTTTGGGTTCAGGTTTAGGGTGTGGGGTGTGGGGTGTAGGGTGTAGGGTGTAGGGTGTAGGGTGTAGGGTTTAGGGTTTAGGGTTTAGGGTTTAGGGTTTAGGGTTTAGGGTTTAGGGTTTAGGGTTTAGACAACCCAAGGTGAACAAGTAGAGTTGCCATGCTGGGTCTATTCTGTGATTCTGGGCCCGTGACAATCGTCGGATGTCTAGGAACACCTTAGGGTTTAGGGTTTAGGGTTTAGGGTTTAGGGTTTAGTGGCGACCCAGGAATTCTCTCCTGGACACACTCTAACACAAGGCTCGTTCGACAGGTTCTCAGAGACTTTTAGGGTTTGGGTCCAGGGGTAGAAGCCCTAAACCCTAAACCCTAAAACCCTAAACCCTAAACCCAAACCCTAAACCCTAAACCCTAAACCACCCCTAAACCCCGCTTTAAAGTGCGGCCTCTTCTTAGGAATCCGATGGCCTTTACTCACACTTCCGTTGCTGTTCGGACGTCCGGGCTCGCACTTTGCCTGTACATGGCGTGGGTTTGTCTCTCATCCGTTCGCTAGAACAAACATAGCAGAAGAATAAATCGGCAATAAACTATCATAATGGATAAAAAATAGTCATAGTCCATTCTTTAAAGTTTTGGGTACGGACAGCGTCATTGCTGGAACTGTGATACGGCTGCAATGCGAATTTTAGGGTTTAGGGTTTAGGGTGCCGATACAGGCCCAAACTACTTCCGACAGCTTACAGAAGTCTAGTCCTAAACCCTAAACCCTAAACCCTAAACCCTAAACCCTAAAATTGGGAGGTCGGCCTCCTATATCCTCTCCGATGCTGAGTGGTATAGCTCCAACGCCCGAAGCCACATAGGCCCCGAAATTCCTGAAGCCCTGATCGTTCCTTGGGTGGACGGCGGCAGCATCGGAGATCCTACCTGCTCGTGTCTTAGGATGGGGTTGGATTGGGAGTTCTAGGGGGGGGCGTTAAGAACACACTCTAAACTGAGTTGGGCTTCGGGCCCCTGCATGGCTTAAAACAAGGTATGCAGACTTTGCGTCGGAGGCTATGTGGACGCAAATGAATTCATGGCAGAGGAAAGGTGGGCCCAGGGGCATCGCGTACGATCGAACAACGTGCTTGTGCAACGAGGGCGCAGCTGCCTGATGCTTTCATTGCTGCTCCAGCAGCTATTCTGCTACTAGCATCAGATTCAACATAACGGACCCCTCAAGCATTTTGCAAGTGCTGTGCGGTAAACTGCAAAACGCACGGCTGAACGACGAGACTGAAACCTGATTTGCTAGCGGGGGTTCTCCCTATAAAGCCCCAAAAGCCAAAACCACAAACCACTACCTTAGGGACCACATGAACCCTACAAGGGTTTCTGATTCATATACCTTAATTAGGAGAATTATAGGGTGTATGACCCCCTCCCCATTCTAGGGTTCACTTGATCCCCAAGGTCAAAGGAGGCATACTTCTTTGCGCGCGTGGCCCTCCAATGCCTCAACGTCCGCACCTTGTGGCTTGGCTTGAGGACTGGGGTGAAACGCTTGGTAGCCCAGTAACCATATTACAATAAGGGCACCCTTTTTGGGTTTGGCTATTTTATAAGGGAAACCAGATTACAATAAGGGCACCCTTTTTTGGGTTGGCTATTTTATAAGGGAAACCAGAACAAACAAAAAAGAAGAGGGTGAAGGGTACCACTGGGCTACCAAGAACGTGAAGAGAAGCCCCGTCCATCTCAGACGGCCCATTCAGGGGGTGGGAAGACTAGGTTCACACTTACGTGTTGGTGGGTTTAGGGTTTAGGGTTTAGGGTTTAGGGTTTAGGGTTTGGGGTTTAGGGTTTAGGGTTTAGGGTTCAGGGGGTCCCCAAACCCTAAACCCTGACCTGATCGATGGGCAAGGGACGGATCTTCGGGCTTCCTCACTCGCAACTGGCCCGGTCCTGCCAGTTTAGGATGCAGCGGTTTCAGGGCTTGTAGGGCTTAGGCTATTTTGAGGCAAAAAAATGGGGGTTTCCGAAATTATATCGGGTACCTTATTGGGGCCCTTATTGTAAGGGAATCCTGCGATTTAGGGGGCTCTACTAGGGGCCCCCGTATTTTCGTAAGCCCCCAAAGAACTGTATCCAGTCTAGGTTGCTGCGGCAGCAAGTGGCCAGTCGGAAACACTTCGCGGACTGCGCCCATCCTCCTCATGCCCAGCTGCTCAGCAACACCAAGTTGCCCCCATCACGAACACGTGCCAAATGCCCCATGCCCCTCAGAGCCCTCACGAAGCCAAAAAGTTGTAACTCTGAAGGTCCCGCCCGAAATCGCAAGAAGCCCCAAAAAGCCTAAAGCCTAAACCCGAAACCCTTAGGCTGACACCTTAAACCCCCAACCCTGCATCCGAAGAATTCTCCCAAGAATCCTAAACCCTAAACCCCTAAACCCTAAACCCTAAACCCCCAAACCCTAAACCCTAGACCCTAAACCCCATCTGCACTGCTGAGAGCTTGCTTGCGAGGAGCCGCCTCCTTTGCTGGCGGGGCACCAGACGGAATGACAAAGTTGCTGCCGGTGGCTCTACTTGGAGCTTCATGAGTAGCTATAAGAAGCAAAAAGAGTTAAACCACTTTATAATCAGTTATAAGTAAGGTGAAGTTAAAGTCGGTTATAATGAGTTAGAATAGCTTGTAAGGTCGGGTTGCAAGTATGGCAACTATACTTCTAACCCCCTTCGGCTACTCATGAAGTACCGCACTGAGGCAACGTGGGGTTTTCGGGCTACAGTTGAGGGTCGGGTTCAGAAACGGGCTTGCATTTGACATGTGACAAGTCGGCAGAGGTATGGGGGGAATCTAGACAACCCTAAACCCTAAACCCTAAACCCTAAACCCTAAACCCTAAGCCCTAAACCCTAAACCCTTCATTATGTGTAGAGCCAAGGTCCCTGAACAAGCTAAGGAAAACTAGCTGCCCCCCTTCATGGTTGTTTGCATGCTTGGAAACCACAACAGGGGGCGGGTTTAGGGTTTAAGGTTTAGGATTTAGGGCGTAGGGTTTAGGGTCTAAGGGTTTAGGGGGCATCTAAGCACTTTTCGACATGCTCGTACATGGGCAGCGGTCGGGGTTCATAGGGTTTGGGCTGGAATTCATTCTGCGACCCAATGACCGACATGCCTGTCGAGCTTCAATTCCTGAGCCGTGGCTCGAAAAAGAGAGGCGACCTGCGCCCTAAATACGGTTCAGGGTTTAGGGTTTAGGGTTTAGGGTTTCGGGTTTCGGGTTTAGGGTTTAGGGTTCAAGATGGAGCTACAACTGTAGGTACATAAGTTTCAAGTGTGAGCTCTTCGAGTGGAGCTTTCACCGTTTGGTTCTAATTCCCCAAAATAGCGAAACTACATAGACCATAGCCCCAGACCCCAAACCCTTAGAGTTCTGATTCTCGATATACAGGCTAGGCTTGGTCGCCCAGTAATAATCTTACGATAAGGGCACCCCTTTTTTGGTTACTTTATAAGGGAGCCCTTATCCAAACAAAGGGGCAAAGGGGTACCTCCTCGCTACCAAGTAGGTTAGTCGAGCATTCTCATGCGAGTCACCGGCAGCGGCTGCAGTTCCCAGGGGGCTTTGCCAGGGGGATCTGAAAAAACTTCGAGGGACCCCAGGGCTCGCGTAGAACAGGAGGGCTTGGGGTTTAAGGCTTAAGGGTTTCGGGGATTAGGGCATAGTGAGAGGTCCCTCAGTGACCCAGGAATACAGACCCTAAACCCTAAACCGGGTGTCTCTTTGTGGAAAGTGTGTGGAAGGGAACACCCTGTCTGCTTCCTGGACCACACTGCAGGTTGGGGGCTCTATGGCTTGTAGGTTTAGGGTGAGGGTTTAGGGTTTAAGCTTAGGGCTCAGGGCTAAGGGCTCAGGGCTTAGGGTTCAGGGTTTAGGGTTTGGGGTTTAGGGTTTACGGTTTAGGGCTTAGGGGTTGTGCATCAGGGGCCACAAATCAGTGGCCACTTGCCGAGCCAGGGTACCTTCGAGCAAGAATTAGGATGTCGGCAGTTCTCTAAATTCGGGCCCCTTGTATACCTAGTATAGCACCCTGAAAAGAAGTACCCCCCAAAAGGGACCCTAAATGTAGAGAACTACAAGTGTAGCCACTCAGGGAGCCGGCTGTCCCAACACTTTCGCGGCACGTACCGGTTGGGTTTAGGGTTTAGGGTTTAGGGTTTAGGGTTTAGGGGTTTAGGGTTTAGGGTTGAGGGATTTCAGGCTGGATGCTGCGGGAACAGCTTTCTCCTCCCCGGAATCGAAAAGCCGAAAAGCGATGAGGCTTGCGTTCTGACCTCAACCGTGGCGGAACCTTCAGTGTTCAGCTGTTCAAGATCCTGCCTGAGGACGCTTCTCCCCGAAAACCCTAAACCCTAAACCCTAAACCCTAAACCCTAAACCCTAAACCCTAAACCCTAAACCCTAAACCCTAAACCCTAAACCCTAAACCCTAAACCCTAAACCCCTAAAACTAAGCCTCAACTCTGAGGGTCTAAACCCTAACCGTGAAACGTAAACCCCTAAATGCATCATCCCGGAGCCGCTCTGAAAAAATTGGCGGGGGTTTAAGGTTTAGGGTTTAGGGTTTAGGGTTTAGGTTTGTTCCGCCTGGGGCTCCTACTTGTGTACTCCAGGGTTTAGGGTTTAGGGTGCAGGGTTTAGGGTTTAGGGATGCTAAGGGCAAGAAAGGCAGAATGCAGAAAGCCGCCCATTCATTAGTTTAAAGGTTCTGTTTTCTTCGAGTTCTGGATGAGAATTAGGGAGAGTGGGCTCCCCACCGTTCTGGGGGGCTAGAACCCCTCAAACGGACTACCCTAAACCCTAAACCCTAAACCCTATACCCTATGCCTTAAATCCCTCCTAAGAAGAAGGAAGCTTGACGATGCACGCCGCCGGTGAGGTTTGCAGTAGGAACCTGCTTCAACCTCTGACTTAGGGTTTGGTTTAGGGTTTAGGGTTTAGGGTTTAGGGTTTAGGGTTTAGGGTTTAGGGTTTAGGGTTTAGGGTCCGGATGCTCCCGAAACTCGTTACCCGAACCCGCGATAAAGCAGGGGCTTGGGGGAAGTGCCACATCTTGGGCATGTGCCACGTCCTAGCACCAGTATTATTGCATTTAGGGCTTAGAGATTTGGAGATAAGTACATACATACTATATATGTATATATGGGCATACATATGCATATATATATATATTAGGGTCTACACGGGATCTGAGTGGTAATGAATTGTTAGAGGCTCCTGTGTTGCATGGGCTTGCCCGACAAACTCTCTCTTGCAACAGCTTGCGCTCTGGTTCCGTGTCTTCTCTGCTACGCTTGCGCCCCCCTCATTTCTACAGGTGCAAGAAGAACACGGCTGCAGCAACCTTGCTTGATCAGCGGGTGCTTGTCACTTCGGCTCAAAAGAAAGACATGCGCCTCCGCCACTCATGCCCTGATTCCAGAGGATACTCAGCACCCGACATCCTAGATCTCCGCAGGAAAACTGCTGAAAGGGGAGGGACAACAGATTGAAAGGGCCACTGTGAGAAATGAATGCTGTCTGCCTGCGTCTTCTATGTGGCTTCCGAGCTTCTGTCACCCTGACCCCTCTACACCGTAAGCCCCCTAACCCCGAAACCCTCAACACACCTAAACCTAACTTCCCCAACCCCTCCCACCTCCCCAAATTCCAAGACAACTCAAATCTCCAGGTGCTTTCTAACGAAGACCAAGCCAAGCCCCAACCTCTCACTTTGGAAGCCAGATACTTGGAGGTTCATGGGTAGTAAAGATTAGGGTTCGGGTTAGGGTTTAGGGTACCATACTATACTTATTACCGTATTTTGTAGGGTACTTCGAACCCTACTTATATGTACCCATGAACCGCCAAGTACACTTTCTAAGCTCTGTGCCTGAAACCTGCGAGCGAACTCGAGCGACAGAACCCAAACCCGAAAACCCGCTACTTGGAGGTTCACAGGTAGTTAGACGTAGGGTTGCAGTACTCGGACAGCATAGGGCTGTAAGCCCAATCTCCCAACTTCTAACCCAACTTTTAACTCCGAACCAAGCCCTAAACCCTAAATAACCCTAAACCCTAAACCCTAAAGCCCTAAAGCCCTAAAGCCCAAAAACCCTAAAACCCTAAACCTGAATCCTAAGTAGTTTTGCTGCAAGGGGGCCCAAAGGGCCCGTGCACTCGGTGCTCCGGGCCATGCCGCGTTGATGCCTGTAGGCTCCTCGGGCTTCGAGTAGGGGGCCTAAGAGCTTCTAGGGTTTAGGGGACATGCAGGGAGAAAACATGTACATAATGAATAAATAAATAAATAAATATAAATATATATATGTATGTATGTATGTGTATATATATATCTATACATAGACATTGCTATATATTAAATATGCGTGTGTGTGTGTGTATAAGGTTAGGCTTAAGGTTTAGAGATTGGGAATTGGAACTAAGGCGGTGGTGGGAGTGGGCCACCTCGAAAACAAGGGTTCAGGGTTTAGGGTTCAGGGTTGAGGTGTTGCTGCAACTCATATTTCATTCGGTTAGTACCTGTGCATTCAATTTCAGACAATCATATTTCATTCGACTAGCACCTATGCATTCAATTTCAGACATTCTTGCAAGAGATGATAAAGCAACGGTCTAGCCCTATGATAAGCATTTGTAAAACAAGAAATTCGGCTCTGGTCGGCCCAGAAAAATCATTCGAGACTGCTAGGGTTTAGGTTTCAGGCGGATGGTGGGGCTTCGGACGACTTCTCCCAGCTCTCCACAAAAGAATTGAGGGTTGAGGTGTTGAGGGCCCAAGGTTTTGTGTGTTCGGGAGAATTGTTGAAAGAAGCGTGTTGTGAAAGATGAAGGGGTTTAGGGCTTAGGGTTTTGGCCAGCGAACACGAACCGTTCAGCATGTCTGGCAAGACTACGCAAGCTTGATGCAAAAAGGGCTTTGGGCAGGTGCGCTCAGATTGGCTCAGCATGGGAGGCTTATGGCAGCTCGGAAGATTGAGAAGGTCATGCGCCCACAGCTACAGCGCAAACAGCGAAAACGCTGGAAACCCCAAAACGGCCCTGCCCTGCCTGCTCCAGATACGGTTGGCATCCCCTATTTCGCCCTCATCTGGGTCAGATAGAGCCGCTAACAGCTCAACAGCTGGAAACCCCCAAAGTGGCCCTATCTGGGCCAGATAGGGTTGGGAACCCTTTTTCGGCCCGATCTAAGCTAGAAAGGGCTGTGAACAGCTTAAATGGCTAGAAACCCCAACAACAGCCCTATCTGGGCCAGATGCCATAAATACCTTGAAAGGCTGGAGACCCCTCTAGATACGGCTGGAAACCCCATGTCGGGCCAATCAGATACTGTAAGGCTGAAATATCACAAGTCTGGCTTTCTGAACCGGACACAAGAAATCTCTTTCAGGTCCTCACCAGAATTACAAGCTTCCTATTTCAAATAACGATTTAAGCAATATCTCAGAACAGGTCTTGCCAATATCATAATGTATATAAAGTTCGACCGTAAGTTCTCTTTCTCGAGCTTGAGGCTTCCATTCCCAACGACGAATAAGTCTGGGTTTAGGGTTTAGGGCTCAGGGTTTAGGGCTTAGGGTAGGGGTTAGGGTTTAGGGGTTAGGGTTTAGGGTTCTTGGCTCTTTCTTGGGGCAGCTGAAGCATGCTCCTGCGTCGGAGACGTCGTCGTCGTCATCGCAAGGTCCCGGAACACCTGCCACTTTTAGCTTCAGGGCTTGGGCTGCGAGCTGTTGTTTTCCACGGTCACGAGGAAGGAATGTCGAAGTCGAAGCACCACAAAAATAGAGGTATGCTCCGGAAGCTAAGCCCCTAGCCCCTAAACCTCAACCAATCCCCGAAGCCGAACACCTCGAAGAAGCCCTTCAAAGGAAACCCGGACCACCTCCACCGCACCCGTCGGCGAGGTAATGTCGATGCCAAAATGCTTTTCCTGGAGACGGTTTGCTATTATTTGCTCTTAAGAACCCCAAAAGAAATTAAATAAGATATTCCCTAAAGAGCCCTTAAGAAGGAATATCATTTTCCCATTTTTCCGGGTTCCCAAGCAATTGGTCGTTTAGGGCTAAGGGCTCGACTAGACTTTGATCAAGATAAGCTGACCAAGTCGAGGTATCGGTAGGAGTTGAAAGGCTTGGTGTAAGGTGTAAGAGCTTTTCGCCATGCATGGACTTGGACCACCACCCTCACCAGCATCAGCCTCAGCCCCCACCCTCAACATGACCCCATCATCCTTGTTGGACTCATGGTGATGACATGATCACCATTGTCGTCATCGGCCTCGTGATCATCATGGCCGTTGTCAGAACTGTCATCGTCTGAATCGTGGTCATGATCTTGTTTGTCGTCCTCGTGTCATTCGAGTCATCATTCATCATTATCATCGTCACGAGCATGGCGCATCTTTGGCTGACTTTCGCGCGGAAGGCTGAAAGCTGACCCAGAAGCCGCCCTCGAGTGCTGACAATCCACGCGACTATGTCTAAGCCTAAACCCGGAAACTCAAGCACCCACGACCCCAGCAAAACCTACAAAACCTAAAATAGTCCTACAATGCAACCGCAGTCGTCCACAACCACGCTGAAGCTGCGAGCGAGAAGCAGTGACCGACACCCGCCGAACGGGGAGACCTCCCCAGAGAGGATTTCGGGTTAAGATGTCCAGTTCAGGGTTTAGAGGGTGCATAATGCCTAAACCCAGGGTATGTTGTTGAAGGTGCAGGTTTGGGGGGATTTTCGAGGGTTTGGGGAGGGTTCAGGGTCAGGGGCTTCCTGGGTTTCTTCGTGGGCTTCGGGATTTTGGTTAGGAATTGGGGACCAAGGGTTTAGGGTTGAGGATTTAGAGTTTCGGGTGTTGCAAGCAGGGTTGTAGGCATGGTATATAACATTGATATGACCCTATTTGCCCTGAGGCTTACATGCATCGTGAACTTCTAACTATGCTCGGGATGGCTTGCGTGACTTGCCGCCTGTTCTGCCTATATTCTCTGGGTCCTATTTCCAGGCTTCCCTCCGAATCTCGCATGCGCTTCGACACATGCAACAGTTCGTGTCGTGTTTTGAGGCTAGGCACGGGCGTTCACAGCAGCGGTCACCGCAGTCAAGGACATCGAATCCTGATGGCGAAAGGGGTGCACGACTTCTAAAAACAAACTCTGCAGCCAATCTTGCCTGCTGTCTTACACGGAGAAGGGCATGAACTGCCGATCTTCTAGAGCTCTAACTGGCCTGCAGTGGGAGGATCTATATAGGTACTCCTGAATGCAGAAGCCCGCAGAATCCGTCCCCTGCTCAGGCAACGTGCTTTGCGTGTGTACAGCGGGATGACAGTCAGCCATATGGCACCCCCAGGTTGCAGGGCTCACAACTTCTCCCGTAGCCCTTAAGACCCTAAGCCCACATGGGGGTTCAGGGTTCAGGGGTAAAGTTTAGGTTTTAGGGTTGAGGGCTGAAGTTTAGGTTTTTGGGGTTTAAGTGTTAGGGTTTACGCTGCAACTGGCACCTTTAGCACTTTTGACTCTTGAAACCTCATCCGAGTGGCCAGTGCTGCCGCCAGCCCAGAGGCAACGGCTCGGGCTTCCTGTCGCGTTCGACCTCGGGACCCAAGGGAGGTTCAGAGGTGATGGGAGAGCACCCCTCCCGGACTCCTAGAGGGGTTTAGGGTTTAGGGTTTAGGGTTTAGGGTTTAGGGTTTAGGGTTTAGGGCTTATAGGAATTTAGGGCTTTGGGATTTAGGGTTTAGTGCCCACTTTTCAACTCTCAACTCGCTACGCCTCTTCAAAAAGAGAGGGTCTTCTGGGGAGTTTAGATGCTAAAGGCATGATACAGGTGATAAGCTTCACAAAAGCTTAGGCTCCTGTAGGCTGCCATGCAATCCCCTCTCTCACACAAAGAGCTGAAGGCGTGCGCTTCACAAGGATTCAGACTATGGAGTTTAGGACCTTAGAATTCAGAGCTTTAGGTGCTTGGGGTTTTGGGGTCTTGGGGGGCCTACGTCCCGACACCCTCTACCCCTGAAGCATTCTACCCAAAAACCCGAAACCCCAAAACCCCCCAAACCCCCCAAAATCTAGAAACCCAAGACCCCAAGACTCTAAAACTCCAAAGCCCCAAAACCCTGAAACCCCCAAAAACCGGTGGAAAGCTTGCGAAAGCCCACTCGCTTTAGTCCTTCAGCCCCCCGCTGGTCCCTGACACCTCCTTGATCCACAAGCCTTGGGCCTTTTGGAAGGGTCAGGAATTTACGGTCTTCAGGGTTTTTCGGGACTTTAGGGTAATGTAGGGACTGGCTCTTAAGGACTTTAGGGAATGTAGGGACTTTAGGGATTTTAGGGACTCTAGGGTTCGGAGCTGCTTGCAGAAGGAGGGGCGGTAGTCGAGCATCTCAGCACGCACCTGCGCCTCGCCGTGTCATCTTCTTACTGGTTCGTTTTCGGGAATGAGGTCATAGGCTTGCGGGCTTTTTTTCGGGTTTGGGTTTAGGGCTTGAGGGTTTATATTGCTGGTTCGTTATGAATTCACAGGCTTTAGGGCTTATGAGCTTTTTCGGGTCTGGGTTTAAGGGCTTGAGGGTTTAGAGTCCCTAAACCCCTGCGACCCCAAGCTATTGAGGGCCTTCAGACCCCCTACCACCCTACCTTGTGGCAAGACCATGTAAGGGTTCAGGAGCCATAAGCCCTGAAAAGCAAACATATTGCATTCTAGTGAACGCCTACCTCAACAAATCAACAATACGACGCAACCAAAGAAAAAAAGCCTACAAAGGCCCCCCCCTATGTTACTTTTTTGTGGGGGGTAGTCCCTCAAAGCGAGCATTGTAAGGCAGCGGGGCCTCGCGACTCCCAGTATTCCTAAACCCTAAACCCTAAACCCTATTCCTATTCCCTGTGGGTAAAGGTAATAGGGAAGCTCGGCACGCCGTAGCTGCAAGCGGCCAGAAAACCGCCCATCACTGGTGAGTGCCTCCACCCCTACGGGTCTATGGCCAAACCCTATAAACCCTAAACCTGACCTGGAAGTTCCACCCTAAAAAGCCCGAGGCCCAACCCTGATCTCTCTCTTAGATCCTTCAGCCCTAAGCCCACAAGCCCCCAACCGCCGAGCCTGCGTGGAGCTGACCTGTCAGGCTGCAGATTAGGGTTTAGGCTTTTTAGGGCTGGGGTTTAATGCTTAGGGCTTAGGGTTGCAGGTTGAGTCTCGAAGTCGCTGGGCCATGCCCTCGCACCATTTGACCCTCAGCCTCTTAGTTGCTGAGTTCATAAGCCCCCAAAAAAGTTTACACTTTCAGTTCTAGAGGGGATTATAGTATCCCAAAAAGTGTAAAGTGTGCTCACTCAGCTACTAAGGCCTTTGAATCAACTTTTACAGGTCTGCCCAATAAGCCCAAAAACCCTTAAGCGCAGGGACTCCTGCATGTTTTGGTTGCGACTTCAGGCTGCCCCAGGGCTTAAAGGGATTTAGGGTTTCGGGCTTAGGGTTTAGGGTCGAAGCTCTCGTCCCATGTGCGGGTGCCGGAAGGTAACTTCTGTTTCCCAGAGAGATCCCCAAGTGAGAGACTGAGCTTCAACTCCACTGTAGAAGGCATGCCCGGACAAACATGGCTGAACAGCCAACAACAATGAGGAACCCATCAGGTTGAGATCCCAAAGTGGAGTAGGGCTTAGGGACCCTAAACCCTAAACCCTCACCCTAAACCCGAAACCCTAAACCCTAGCCCAACGCAGCCTCTTCGGTGTTGCTGGACAGCGGCCTGTCTAGGGAGATGCTGGGCCCCCCAAAGTATAGGCCACGGATACCCTCAAAGATTATGGCGTTGGGTTTTCAGTCAGATTAGGTGACTGTGGGCAGCCGCATAAAGAACCCTCAGCCCCCTGACACCCTACACAGTCTCATCCATCTAGACCCTCATCGCTACATGATGTGCCCCACCCGCTTGTTGCAAAGGGGAAAAACAGTATGTTTCTGTTCTTTTTTTTCTTTTGGGAGTACTTAAAATGTAGCACAAGGGGTTTCCGAATATAGGGTACCGCCAATCCCCTATTTTGGGAAACCCCCACATAATTCCCAAGGGCACGATAATCCCCTCCCCTAATCTTAAACCCCCCCCTACCCCCTAATGTCAAAGACCCTCCCATATACTACAATGTAGCAGACATGGGAGTTTTAATGTTCGGGGGGTAGGGCGGGTTTAATATTAGGAGCAGGGGATACCCTAAACCTCTAACCTAAACAGGAAAGCACTGGGAGTATTTAATATTTCCCTAAGGGTCCATGCACCAAAGCACACAATAACAACCCCAAACCCTAAACCCTAAACCCTAAACCCGAAACCCTAAACCCTAAACCCAGTAGGGGAGGGTATTAGGCTCAGCTGGCGCGCCTGGGTACAATCACTGCGGAAGTGAGATGTCGTGGCGATCCGGCCTGCAAAAACGGTTGCGAGCACAGACAGCGAGCCGTACAGCAAGGGGTTTAGGGTTTAGGGTTTAGGGTTCAGGGTTAAGGGTTAAGGGTTTAGGGTGGCCAACTGCGCAGAAGGGGCTGGGAAGTTTTCAGGCAAGTAAAGGAGCTGAAATTCAAACCCAATTTTAGAGGGTGTGCCACCAGATCTGGAATCGCCTAGCATTGCTTGAGCATGTTTCGATGGTGATTTGAACTTCAAAGTAGGTGTGGTGTGCTTGTACAAAACCTTAAACCCTTACGCGGGAAAACCCTGGTTCAGAATCTCAAAGGCGGCCTACCATCACCTAGGGTTCGGGGTTTAGGGCTTAGGGTTTAGGACCCGAAATGCCAAGCAACTCCAAACCTGCGCTCCCGCCTGATCGGCGATGATGTCGGCCACCTTCACACGCCAAAAGCAAGGCTGAGAATGCGACCCGTCTGTTGAGCCCTACAACCAATATAGTACCCCAATCAAGTTTAAGGCGGCAGTGCCACCAACCCTAAACCAAAAACCCTAAACCCCAAACCATGAATCGGCAACGGACCCCACAGCGATGGGGACAAGGTCATCTAAGTTCACGGCTGCTGCGCTGCCACCTGGCGTTTCGGCCTTCGAATGTTCAGGGCTTAGCCAAGCTTAAGACGAACCCCCCAAAACATTGACATCAGAATTCCTAGATTGCCCTTATAAGGAATATGTTTTTGTTTATTCATATTTTTCCCTTGTTTGGGGCGCAAATAGTTCTAAACCCTAAACCCTGAACCCTAAACCGTGTTATGCCTGCAAGAAGGGTTTAGGTTCAGGGGGGCTCAGAGCGGGGGTGCTGCCAACTTCGGATACGTGTCGCATGGTTGCGGGTTTAGGGTTTAGGGTTTAGGGTATGGAGCTGAAACTTGTTTTGGAGCAGGCACGGTGCATAGAACTCCTCTAGTACCTTAGGGACCTAAGGAGCCCTAGAAGGGTTTATGGCCCTAAACCCTAAACCCTAAACCCTAAACCCTAAACAGGAATGACATAGTATTATAGGGAATATGACCCCAACTTTAGGGTCCATTTCGTCCTTAAGGTAGAGCTCAGAAGCTGGGAGTCGGCGTAGAGCCTTTGACCCCAAAAGCAAATGGGGTTTAGGGATTAGGGTTTAGGGTTTAGGGTTTAGGGTTTAGTATTCAGAGACGATGGTATCATCCCTGAGTCAGTGCTATCGGCAACCTGCTCACACTCCATGGTGCAGCCATCACAGCACAATGCGCAGAAGGAATTTGAGCCCCGGGCCAGAAGATACCTGAGTGGCCACAGGGGTTTAGGGTTTAGGGTTTAGGGTTTAGGGAGGCATGGGCACAGATGGAGGCTTACGCAGCTCAAGGACAACAGTGTTCTTAGACCATCTACAGAAAACGTGTGCAAAGCAGCTTGCCATTTGCCCTCCAGCAAACTCGTAAGAGTTCGTCTGCAGTTCAAATCTGTGCAAACAACATGCAGAAAGAGATAATGAACATGAAAAGAGGAGGGGTGGCTAGGGCTCAGAGCAACCTCAACCGTTCCTGGGACTTTTCGCAGCGCGTCGGATATTTGATGGTATTGGCTGGACAGAAATCAAAAGTTGGTGCAGGTCGAGACACTTCCAGACCACAATTCTACAGTCTTGGTTGACCCTAGTCGACCTGTCAAAGCTACCAAAAACCCTAAAACAGGTTTCCCTAAACCATCCTAATACCTAAACCCTAAACCCCAAACCCTTAAAAGGAAAGCACCCGAGCTTGGAACATATCTGCACCATCATCTCTGTCCAGAGGGGGCTGGTTCTTGGTACCTGTTGCTTGGCAGCCCATTCGGGACAAAAGCAAGCAGCAGGGGACCCCACACACAAGCATAATTCAGCTTGGTGACAGCGTTTC
Organism: Symbiodinium natans; assembly: GCA_905221605.1. Lineage (NCBI taxonomy): Eukaryota > Dinophyceae > Suessiales > Symbiodiniaceae > Symbiodinium > Symbiodinium natans. The sequence continues at coordinate 203,307 of CAJNDS010001435.1, forward strand.
GCTGCATTCCCCACAGCATCAAAATCTGGTATTCCCAGCTTAAGCAGCTCTTCGCGGAGGGCACGGCTTGCTGCTCTCCGCATCTCTGCTAGCTGGCGACACGTCCGCGGCTATCTCAGACCCGTCCCCTGGTCACAGCATGACAGGCACCTGTCATCTCGGAAAGGCCTGCCGCCAAGAAACTAGCCATGGTCAGCAGTCAGCTTGGACTAATTATGATTGCACATTTTGACTAGGCTGTCACCGAACTCGGTGGCTGCCCGCCTCAGGAAAAAATTCCGAATTCCTTTCTGGAGGGATTTGCAAAGGTCCGGCGTCAAAATTCATGGCTCCACTCTACATCCAGCGAACCACTCAACCCATAATCCAGCTGCTGAGTACGCAGAAAAAAGGAGTCTACGCAATCAAGACACAGAGTGTGAGCCCGCCGGCCCTTACTTTAATTAACCGCCGAGGCCCTCGTTGCGGGCGCGGCAGACCATAGGGTCCAGGATACCGCTTCATATACTTCTTGCCTAAGTCGGGTTGTCGCATTTCAGGCCACCAGCAGGGCCTATCAATTGGCTTCCTTGGTGGCCCAGTAACCACATCATACTAAGGGCACCCCCCTTTTTGGGGTTGGCTATTTTATATGAGGGAACCCATAAAGAAAAGGGTAAAGGGTAATTACCAGTGGCCTACCAAGCTTCAATAAGAGCACTCAGGGCATCATGGTCACTGCCACCAGTGCCTAGATTCCAAGTGCCCTTGACACCCGGGCAACTGCTGAAAATGTGGTCCACTCCCCCGTGGGCATTGCCACTGAAAACACGGTGCATGCGCTCAGACAATTTCTGAACGGTCGGGGACCACGTGGCGGAATTGAAGTCGCCCACCAAGATCACATCATCATTGGAGTCGGACTGCTCACCGATTACTCGCATGATGTTGTAGGCAGTGGCATCGGGGCCACATTTCCCACCACTACTAATTGGAAGCGGGCCGTGGAAATTCAGGAAAATCACTGTCCGACCATTCTGCCTGTGTTGCACGCGAACCCACTGCACGCCTCGTGAGCCATACCACTGCTCCCACCTATCCTCCGCAATGTCAGATTGCCCTCTGCCTAGCTCCTGCCAGGTTGCTGTTCGAAAGGCAACGGCCATTGCATGGGGACCTTGAATCCTGGTGAACTCATTCTGCAATCCGGCATCATGGATGACACGCTCGACGTCATCGCACTCCTTGGGGTAGCAAGCCCTAAACCCTAAACCCTAAGCCCTAAACCTTATAAACCCTAAACCCTAAACCCTCAAGCCCCTAAAGCCTCAAGCCCCTGTAACTTGAAATTATTCAAAAAACCCACCTCGAAACTCCTCGAAACTTTCCCCGGGCCTGAACCCTGAATAATTTCAATACACCCTGAACCCTAAACCCTAAACCCTAAACCCTACCCCCCCCCCCCCCCCCCACCAAGGCTCTTGGAAGCCCATGAAGTCGTAGGGGTCCGGCCACTGGGTCGAGGCGATGAGCCTTCCACCTTTAGGGTTTAGGGTTTAGGGTTTAGGGTTAAGGGTTTAGGGTTTAGGGTTTAGGGCCTTCCACCTTGAGGATCACATGAACCCTAAAATTTGGGGAGGGGGGGTTAGGGTTTGGGGTTTAGGGTTCACGGTTTGGGGTTTAGGGCCATATTCCCTATACTACTATAATTCCTATGAAGGTATATGAACCCCTAGACCCTAAACCCTAAACCCTAGTGTTCATTTCGTCCCCAAGGCACTGCGAGCTCCTTCGCCCCCCCGCAGGCCAAAGAGATTCCACCAGTACCTTGGTGAGGGTTTATAGGGTTTAGGGTTTAGGGTGTAGGGTTTAGGGTTCATAATTATAGCAGTATAGGATACAGGACCCAATTTCAGGGCTCATATACCTTCATAGGAATCATAGCAGTACAGGCTGTAGGACCCAACTTTTTAGGGTTCATGTGGTCCCCAAACCCTAAACCCTAAACCCTACACCCTACACCCTAATCCCTAAACCCCAAACCCCAAACCCTAAGCCCAAGGTACAAGTTGTAGGTCAGCACCTTCGCCCGCAAGCCGCCACCCTTGCAGCTTACAGACCAGGAGCTGTCTGGAACATGCGCACGGCACCACTCATGTCCACCAACCACGGCATTGCCTTAGATGTAGGGTTTAGGGTTTAGGGTTTAGGGTTTAGAGTTTACGGTTTAGGGTTTAGGGTGTAGGGTTTAGGGTTATATACCCTATGCTGTAGTTCCACTATTGAGGTATCTGACCCACAAACCCTTTTAGCGCTCATTTGGTTTTTTCCAAGGTGCTGACATGCCAGGTCTGGGAGGATGTGGCAGATTTCGAGGATGCTAGCGTCCTGAGTAGCCCAGTACCCATGCTATAAGAAGGGTTTAGGGTTTAGGGTTTAGGGTCTAGGGTGGAACCCAGAACCTCAAAAAAAAAAAAAGGGTACCACTGGGCTGCCAATGCTCAGGTTCTTGTGCCCCTGGGCAAGCTTTCCCTGTTCGTCGGCAGTCGCGGCACCGCAGAGCAAGTGCGCTGCAACCAGAAACCTAGTTCATTGGTGGGGTAATATCAAAAATCTACGTCTTGTTTTCCTTATTGGGTTTAAGTACCCTTAAAATTGCAAAATGTTCCCTAACTATGACAAAGAAACTTCCACGCCATGGATCCCGAGGCTTCAGCCAGTGCGAGAGACAGGGGTCACACCGGGCTGACTTCAGCCAAAAATGCTGAGAGTTTGTGTACACTGGCAGGATTTTTTGCGATTGGACGAGAGTTGCGCAAGGGACGAACAAACATCAAGGTTAGTATGGCAAGCCTGCGAAACTTTGAGACCCTGAATCCGAACCGGAAACCTTCAGAAATCAACCCCCAAAATCCCCCTGAACCCTTTTGGCCGCTGATGGCCCCTGTTTCTCATTTCCTCTGGAATTGCCCGACTTGGTAGCATCCATCTCTGGCAAGGGCCCGAAATGCTCCCAAAACATCGAAGCCCAAGAGCCCTAAATGAGGGTTTAGGAAAATAAGGGACTCCGAATATAGACCCCCAAATACTAATAGTAGGATTCCCATTTTAATAAGGACCTCAGTAAGGTACCCCTATTCTCGAGACCCCCCAATGGGAGCTGTGTTTGCAAGTCATCGGGAGTGCTCAGGGAGGTTCAGCTATCAAAGGCACCTTTGCTGCCTTTGCTTACTTCTCCCAAAGCCAACGAATCACACGGCTCGCTTTAGTTCTGTAAGATGCAAAACCCAACCTGACTATCCGCCAATTATGGGGTTCTTAAGGAGGGGGGTTCAAGGGTGGTATGCAACCCAAGGTTCCCTTATACTCCCCACTGCTCCCCAACACTCCCTGATGAACCCCCGCCACCCTATAAGCCAAGGAAGAATGGAAGAACTCGAAGAGCGGAGAACCTCTACTGTGCAGCTGGAGCACGAGTTTCCCGTCACCAGATTTAGGATCAGGACCGTGTGAATTTCAAACCAAGTGCCAGTGAAAGTGGTGGTCCTTGGCCATGAGTTTCAACCCTACACCCTAAAACCCTAAACCCTCAACCCTCAACCCTAAACCCTTTCCCCTTAGCACCTCCTCCTGAAGGGTTCGGGACCTGTCGTTTGAGGACCTCTGCACCTGCTTACAAAAACTGGAAGATCGACACCTTAAGCTTCTACGTAGGCCCTAGGCCCTACATCTAAACCCTCAACCCCTCAAAACCAGTGGGCTCCGCAGCTAAAACGATGGGCGTTTAGAGGTTTGCTGAAGGGCTGAGGGGCTTAGCTCGGTCTAGGGGATTTGCTGGACCTGGAGGCTTTGGCTGGTTCTAAGTAGGCTTCGTATGTATCCTTATCTGTTTAATTTTTAATTTATATGTACTCAAAATGCCATGCTTATAACCCTACTTGTAGCTCTCCAGGAACCTCCCAGTGTAGGGGTGGAGAGGGCGCACCCTAAAACCTTGAAACCCTAAAGCCTAAATCCCCAAACCCTACAAACCCTAGAACCCTAGAGCCTCAAAGCCCTAAACCCTACACCTTAAACTCCTGAAGCCCTACAAGCTCTAAAACCAATCCTGAAGGTGCGCGGGCTTGTGGGCTTACTTTAACAAGCCGCAGCCCTTTGGCTTGTAGGGATCGGCAAAACCCACAGTTTCGGGTTCTTAAGGTAGGGGGTTCATAGGTGGGAGAAGCGGCTGAAGAGAACCAGGATTCTCCAACCCTAAACCCTAAACCCTAAGCCCTAAACCCTAAGCCCTAAACCCTAAGCCCTAAACCCTAAACCCTAAACCCTAAACCCGAAACCCCAAACCCGAAACCCTAAACCCCAAACCCTAAACCCTAAACCGAAAGAGCACCTCACCTTTTCTATGTTGCAATGTCATTCTTATGTCGTAGAACCGTAGCTCCCCCTTTCCGGTGCAGTCAAGCAGCTCTGTTTCCTGAGAGTGAACAAAGGCCACATTCAACGGATGTTGGGTTTAGGGTTTAGGGTTTAGGGTTTAGGGTTTAGGGTTTAGGGTTTAGGGTTTAGGGTTTAGGGTTTAGCAAAATTATGCACCCTTCTTGGGTACCCTGCATATAGGGCTCCGACCATGGTTTAGAGAACCTTCAATATGTAAACAGCACGAAGGTGGCACCCAAGACAACTCCAGATGAGAGAGAGAGAGAGAGAGACAGACAGACAGCGAGCGCAGAACTGACAAATTGCTCCCAGATGCTGAGTAACCTAAACCCTGAACCCTAACCCTAAACCCTGAACCCTAAACCCTAAACCCTGTAACCATGGCGAGAGACTCGAAGTTATGTTCCCGCGCCAAGCCCGATTCAGGTTCTCCATGAAGCAAAATGCTACCAAGCCGCTGTGAGGGTGATCGTGGTGTTCGTGGCCGTCGTTGTGCTGGTGGTGTTGCCTACGGGGCTAGGGGGTGTACGAGCTCGAGAGCCTACAGCCTGCCGAACCATGCTCTAAAGCCAACCCTGGACTCGCAGCGCCTCGCATGTACTCGGAGGCTCATGGAGAGTTCTGTTTGCAAGCATCCGAAGACAGTTTTAACTACAAAGTTCTACAAAGTTCTATACTTATAACCTTATACTTGCAAGTGGAGCCCCAAACCTAAAGCCTCCAAAAGCCCCAATACCGACTCTGGTTCACTCAGGTTTAGATAGGTCGTCATGTTGGGATGTGGGATCCGCTCCCACTCATGGTTTAGGGGCTCAGGGGATTAGGGTCTAGGGGTCTAGGGGGTTTTAAGGGATTTGGGACTTGCAAGTCAGGGCTCAGGGCAATTTTCTACGCAACGAACCCCTAGGCAAATGCATGCTCATTGAAAAAGTACACCCCCTCCATCGAACCCCAAACATACGTTGGCATGGCATATGAGAGTTCTGGTTTAGCACTTCCCCTAAACCCTAAACCCTAGAAACCTAAACCCTTAAGCCTTAGCTTAGGGCCTTTGGGTTGAGGATCCCTCTCTGAATGATGGGAAGCCCTGCGGAAGCTGAGGATGCCAAGATGTGAGCTACTTGAGGCATCGGCTTCCGAGATTTTCTGGCTGGTTCTTAGCAGGGACTGAGGGAATGAGGGACCTATTATCTACCGTTTAAGGGATTTTATAGGGCCTCATTCCCTCATTCCCTACTAAGAACCAGGGGGGTTTGTGTACTCAACTGAGAGGGGAGGACTTAAGGGTTCCCAGCTTCCTCTGAGACCTAAGTACATGAAAGGCGACCTTGTGCAGTCCGGGGTTGCCAGGGAAAGGAACGCCCCCCCCCCCCACCCAAAACCCTAAACCCAAAACCCGAAACCCTAAATACAGTTCATCTGGGCCGCTGATGCTGGAAGTGGTCGTTGTGGAGGTGTCCGTCTCCGTCGTAACCGTGCGCGTGGTCGCAGTCGAGGACGTTTGCGTTTGCGAAGTGGACCTGAATGGGGTTTAGGGTTTAGGGTTTAGGGTGTAGGGTTTAGGGTTTAGGGTTTAGGGTTTAGGGTTTTAGGTTTTAGGGTTTCGGGCTTAGGGTTTAGAGGGTTTTAGGGTTTGCTTTTGGCATTTGCGGCGATGGAGGGCCCGTGAGGGGGCCTGGATCAGGATCTAGAAGGGCCTATAGAGATGTAAGCGAAGGAGCACCTTGAGTCGTTTCGACTTCTGCACTGAGGTCCCCCGCGTGTTGGTTACCACCGTGGTGGAGAGCGTAAAGGATGTTGTTTGTGTAGTACCTTGGGGACCAAACGGAGCCCTAAAAGGGTTTATGGGTCGTGTTCCTCAATAGGAATTACAGTAGTATGGGGTATAAAACCCTAAACCCTAAAATGTAGGCTTCATCTGGTCCCCAAGGTACTTGTGGTGGTGTTCGTCGAGACCGTGGTGCTGGTTGTCGTGGTACCCGACGATGTGGAGCTAGATCCGTAGCTGGTCGTTTTGGACCGTGTGGTGGTCGTCACCTGAGCTTAGGGTTTAGGGTTTAGGGTTTAGGGTATAGGGTTCAGGGTTTAGGGTTTAGGTCTCTGAGCATGGATTTTGGGAAGTCCCAAGGATGGATCTTCAGGGAGGACGAGGTGAGTTCGGCGCCCTTGCAATCCCGAACTTCTGTTCTGCGATGCCTCAGAGCTGCGCGCGATCCGCCCGAATAGCATTCCGACTTGAAAGGCTTAAAGCATAAAGCCTTCACCCAAAACCCTAAACCCTAAACCCCAAACCCCAAACCCAAACCCCAAAATCTTGAACCCCGAACCCTCCCCCTAAGCCCGACAAGCTGGAACAGGACAAGCTCATAGAAGAGTATTAGGGAACCTTGGGTTGCATACCCTAAACCCTAAACCCTAAACCCTAAACCCTAAACCCTAAACCCTAAACCCTAAACCTTAAGCCCTCCTCCCTATAAGTACTGGAACAGGAGAGACTCATAGAGGCTCGACGAGCTGAGTGTGGTGGTTGGTGTGGTGGTTGCGGAAACTGTGAAACCTCAGTCGCCCAGGGATCTCATTGAAATCGTTTAGGGTTTAGGGTTTCGGGTTTAGGGGTTAGGGCTCATAACTGGTGGGTTTTGGGATTGGGGGCGCGCGAAGCCTCGCGACTCCCTCCTCAAATCCCTTCAGCCCAAATGCCCTGAAGGTGCTGGAAAACCCTATACTGATTGCTTAAGAACACCGAAAAAATCTTCTTCCTTATTAAGGGTAATATCGGGATTACTGTTGTGTATTCTTTTGGGGCTCTTAAGTAAATAGTAGTAGAAACCCTGTTTACAAGCCTTTGTTATGAAACCGTAATGAAACCTATGAACCCTGTTTTTAGAATCCCTATAAACCCTGTTGAAAAACCCGTTTTATGAAACCTATAAACCCTGGTTTTAAAACCCTGTAAACCCTGTTTATTAACCCTATAAACCCTTTTATCAACACTTGCAAAAAACCACTATTTTACACATCCTTTTGATAAACCCTATAACCACCATTGATAGACCCTACAAACTCTACTGATAAACCCTACAAACCCCATTGATAGACCCTGCAAACACCAAAAACCCTAACACCCTAAAGCCCTAAAACTCTAAACCCCTAAAACCCTAAAACCCTAAGACCCTAAAACCCTAAAACCCCAAAACCCTAAAACCCTGAAACCCTAAAACCCCAAAACCCCAAAACCCTAAAAACCCTAAAACCCTAAAAAACCCTGTAAAGCCCTATAAAACCCTATAAAACCCGAAAACCCTAAACCCTAAAACACTAAAACCCTAAAAAGCCCTAAAAAGCCCTATAAAGGCCTATAAAACCCTATAAAACCCGAAAACCCGAAAAGCCTAAAAGCCTAAAAGCCTAAAAGCCTAAAAGCCTAAATCCCTAAATCCCTAAAACCCTAAAACCCTAAAACCCTAAAACCCTAAAACCCTAAAACCCTAAAACCCTAAAACCCTAAACCCCTAAAACCCTAAACGCTCCCCCCGAACCCGAGCAGCTGGTTGTCGTGGAGCGGGAGGCTGTGGATGTCGCGGAACTCCTCTCGCTGGGCATGTTTCTCTTAAAGACTTTACAGATAATCACAGACCCCAAACACTAAACCCTAAACCTTGAACCCTAAGCCCTAAGCCCTAAGCCCTAAGCCCTAAGCCCTAAGCCCTAAGCCCTAAGCCCTAAGCCCTAAGCCCTAAGCCCTAAACCCTAAACCCTAAACCCTAGTCGGGAGGCTAATGAGGGCTTTGATGTTTGAAAGCCGTAGGAATTTGGGCGTTTTGGTTGAGAGGCTTCGCGCTCCGCCTTGTGAACGTCGTTGACGTGGTGAACGTCTGAGTCGTACCTTGACGCGATGGCAGAAGAGCCCTAAACCCTGCAAACCTTAGCCCTGAACCTCAGAGCTGAAACACCAATCCCTAAACCCTAGAACCCTAAATCCTAATCCCCTAAAATCCTTAAAACCCTCTATGGTGAGGGGACGCTTGCGCTTCGGGACTCCCTCCGGGGTAAATAGGCACCCCCTCAGGTTGCTTTCAATACTTGCATGGCTTCTAGGGTTTCAGAGTTCCAGGGTTTCGGGTTTAGGTTGAAGCTTCAGAGATATTGGGTTTCAGAAGGGAAAAACGAAAATGCTGCTGCACCTCAAGCCCTTGTAAGAATTGACCCAGAAAAACACCTCTGAATCCCTTAGCGGCTCCCAAAAGCAGAAAACATTTTATGTATAATATATGTATATATCTTTGTATATATTATTTACATTATATACGGTTTAGGGCTTAGGGTTTATGTGTGTATATGTACATATGCAGTATATGCATATGTATATATATATATATATATGCACACACACACACACACACACACACATATCTTTGCAATGAACCCAACAGCCCTCAACCCTAAGCCCTAAACCAAAAACCCTAAACCCGCAACCCGTTAACAATCAGTTGAAGCACCCCGATCGCGGTAAGCAACCCAAAATTATTCTCGGATGCTTGGGCTGTGTGAAAGGCGAAGCCTCAGACAATGTAGCATCCCGACCTGCACCAGCCAAAGCCCCTGTACCTTGTAAGACAGCCCTAAACCCTAAACCCGAAACCCTAACACCCCTAAAACCCCCAAAACCCAAAACCCACAATCCTAAACCCTCAACTGCCCATTGACAGCAAGCCACTGGCTATGCTTGCGTTACTCGAATTTGTCGAGTTCGAGTCATTGTCGTCCTCGACCTGCTCCAAGAGTGTAGGGTGCTTAGGGTTCGGGTCTGCGGTTTAGGGTTTAGGGTTCATGGGTTTAGGGTTTAGGGTTTAGGGTTTAGGGTTTAGGGTTTAGGGTTTAGGGCAACACACAAAGGTCCAATTGCACCATGCGATCAAGGGCCCTGCTGGACTCTAAGGCCGACGAGTTGTGCCACGCAGTGCATCCTAAATTCCAAAGCAGCACATGGATCCATACCGCAAGGTGTAATTAGGGTTTAGGGTTTAGGGTTTAGGGGTTAGGGTTTAGGGTTTAGAGGTTAGGGTTTAGGGTTTAGGGTTTAGGGAATACAGACAAACTTGCTAGTCTCAAGGTGCGAGGGACTGTGGGTCTTGTATCCAGGCCCACGACTGTGACATTTCTCCAGCTCCTGACGGCTCGAGCCCCTACACTACCCGTCTGGAATAGGGCTCTCAGATAACAACTCTGATACCCCAAACTAAACCCCAAAGCCTCAACCCTCAAGCCCAAACCCTAAACCCTAAACCCTAAACCCTAAACCCTAAACCCTAAACCCTAAACCCTAAACCCTAAACCCTAAACCCACTGGGGCCTTAATGCATGTTGAGGGGTTATGTTGAGGGGTTAGTACTCAGCATCTCCGACTCTAAGCCCCCCTCCCCTTGGGGCCCCTGCCCAGTTGCCATCCACGCGGAGTACGCAGGCCTGGGTTTAGGGTTTAGGGTTTAGGGTTTAGGGTTTAGGGTTCAGGGTTCAGGGTTCAGGGTTTGGGGTTTCTTTCCTGCACGCAACACCCTCAGCACAAGTGAGAATGTTCCTACGGTTGCGGTGTCGACGGTGCACATGTTTATGCGCCTATACCCTGTAACTCTTGACTGCCCGAGCTGAGAAAACCCAAACCTCACAAACCTAAACTCTAAACCCTCAACCCTGTAAACCCTCTAAACCCTATAAACCCTATAAACCCTATAAACCCAATAAACCCTATAAACCCTATAAACCCTATAAACCCTATAAACATCTATAAACCCTATAAACCCTAAACCCTAAACCCTCAACCCTAAGCCCTGGCCATCCTACAGACATGCGCTCGAGGCTCCAGAGAAGTTGTCCAACTTTAGTCCCGAAGCTGCGAGTGCACTAGCCCACCCCAAAAAGGGCACGAACAAGTCATAAACCCTTAAGTTAAAGCCTAAGCCGCAAGCAAAAACCTTATAAAGCTTTTTACATATATATAAATATATAGACATATATCAATTCCTAACCCAAGTCCTATAAACCTTACGAAGCCCTATGCACACGTGAGGCCCCAAACTTGACTTGGCTCCCGGGCAGCCAGCACTAGGGTCAGGAGCGACACCCCGCGCATACCATCGGCGACGAGGTCGGCTCCCTCTCACCAAGGCCCGCCCTGAAAGCCTACGAGAGCCTGTTGAAGTGTGAAGAGCTGAGCCCTACAGTCTTTAGGCTACAACCCTACGTGCCTAAACCCATAACCTCTAGTGGGCATCTAGGATGTCGTACTGGGATGTTGAAATAATGGTTTGGCCGTCTTGGGCGAAAAGTTTCTAAACGCAGAGAGTGAGACGGTGACCCAACGAAAGCTCTAAGGCTGAGTTGCGTACCGAAGCCCTTGCCACAAAGAGCCCCTACCTCCAAAAACCGGCCTCCTCCAAACCTTGCCATTAGGCATGTAACCCAGGTGTGGCTACTTTGAGCTTTAGGCAAAGAGGCGGCAGCGCGGCGAATTGCTGATGAGTATCCTAAACCCTAAACCCGAGACCCAAACCCCAAGCCGCAAACCCTAAACCACCTGGCAAAAGGCTGGGGAATCCGCTTTGTGTGCTGCAGAGTGGTAGCAAGTACCGGTGGGGTTGATGTGTACTCTGAGAATTGCCAAGTGTACATATCTGAGGTCATTTAGGCCCTAAACCCTGAACCATGAACCCTAAGCCCTCAACCCTGAACCCTAAAACCAAAGCAAACCCTGTAGGCCCTGGCATGGCGCTTGTGATCTAGGAGGCCTCCTTTCTCCGGAAGAGCTTCAACTCTAGGGTTCAGTGTTAAGGGGGGTGGGATTGGCGGAGGGTTGAAACCCTAAACCCCTGAGCCCTGAACCCTGAACCCTGAACCCTAAACCCTAAACCCTGAACCCTGAACCCTAAACCCTAAACCCTGAACCCTAAACCCTAAACCCTAAACCCTGAACCCTCAACCCTAAACCCTCAACCCTCAACCCTAAACCCCTAAACCCTCAACCCTAAACCCTCAACCCTAAACCCCTAAACCCTGACTCAACCCCAGAGCCGCAGAATGAACTTAGCCCTGCCCATGCCTCCTCGCCAAGATGCTGCTTTAGGCCTGGGGGATGCCACAAAGAGATTTGGGGGTTTAGGGTTTAGGGTTTAGGGTTTAGGGTTTAGGGTTTAGGGTTTAGGGTTTAGGGTTTAGGGCACTGGAGTGGGGATGCGAGGATATCAGGGCGCCGCCTCACAAGATTCACTGTGTCGGGTCAGGACCGGTCGAGTAGAGCAAAGCTAGCATGGTAGTATAGGGGCCTTAGTGATTAAAACTGGGCTTTGGGGGTCATTATAGTATAATTCTTAGGGCCATAAGGAATAACATTCGTACTAATTCCGACCCCTATATCAGTGCACCCGCCGCGGGGAACCTCTTTCCTTCGCTCTCCCCACCTGCAACATCTGATCTCAGGCCAACCTTCACCCTGACCCTAAACCCTGAACCCTGAACCTACCCTAAACCCCTAAACCCTAAACCCTAAACCCTGAACCCTGAACCCTAAACCCTAAACCCTAAACCCTAAACCCTAAACCCTAAACCCTAAACCCTGGAGTTCGAAGACTCCACTTTTGCTGCGCTTGCAGGCGGGTATGACTCCTATTGGCCGGGTCGACTTCCACCGCGGCCGGGGTCGTTCGACGAAGTTCTTCAGGTTCGAGATGTACTCCTACTGTTCCCCTTTAATCTTGGCTGCACTTAGGAGGGTAGTAAGAAATTAAACTTTTAGCTGCCTTAGTAAGAAGCCCAATAAACCCCAAAAGGCTAAGGATCTAAAGTTACAGTAAAGCACCACAAAGTAATATAAGGGATTCAATAGGGTAAGTACTGCAAAGCTTTGTGCAACACCCTTTCAGTGACCTTTCTAACAACTTGAAGTTTCATGGGCAGCTACAAGCAGGCTTACAAGTATGGTAACCATACTTACAACCCTATTTTCGGGTACTTCTACCAATTCATCCTACTTATAAGTACCCTTTACTTGTAACCCTGTCTTCGGGTACTTAGAACTTTCAACCCTACGTGGAAGTACTCTTGAACCTCGACGTAGGATTCGGCACCCTGGCATGCAGGACGAGGCTTCAAGGAGAAGACTGCGGACTTCGGGCTTCCTTTTGCAAGCACGAAGTCTCCGGCGGCTAGAAGCAGGGGTTAGAAGCAGGGCAACTAGACTTAGAACCGTATTTGGTATTTAGGGTCCTTCTAACCTTACTTGGTTTCCGGGTACTTATATCTAAAGGGTTATAAGTAAGGCAACCATGCTAACAACCTGAATTATTTAGGGTACTTGCAACCTTGCTTACAAGTATCCACTGGTAGTACCCACGAACCTCCGTGTAGGCCCTGGCGCCTGGGCCTCCGGAAACGGCAGCCAAACTCTGGCAAAAACAAAGATGGGTCACCCCTTCAGGCCTAACTTGCACTGAACTTAAAATCCTAAACCGAACACCCTGAACGTTTCGGAGACGCCATTAAGCTCGTATGCGGCTTCAAAGCATCCGGTGCTGCTGCTATGCAAGAATATAAGAGTTACACATGCAGCAGGCAGCCCTAAACCCTAAACCCTAAACCCTAAACCCTAAACCCTAAACCCTAAACCCCAGACCCTAAACCCAGAATTCCAAGACCCTGATCGTCACTGCTGCCGCTTCCGTCGGGCCAACGCGACGCCGGCTGCTGTGGCCAGCGCGATGGTGGTCAGGATGAGGGGCCACGGCACCCTGAGGTGGGTTTAGGGCTTAGGGTTTAGGGTTCCGCATCTCAAGTCCAAGCATTCACTAGTCAAGAAATTACTCCAGAAAAATACCCACCCGCCCAAAGAATCCCACAACATTAAGAAAAATGTTTCACTTATGGAACGACCTTGCCCAGTAAAAAAATGATCTTGCCCAATAAAAAAATGACCTTGCCCAGTTATGACCTTGCCCAGTAAAAAATGACCTTGCCCAGTAAAAAAAAATGACCTTGCCCTGTAAAAAATGACCTTGCCCTGTAAAAAAACAACCTTGCCCAATGAAAAAAATGACTTTGCCCAGTAAAAAATGACCTTGCCCAGTCAAGAAATGACCTTGCCCAGTACAAAATGACCTTGCCCAGCAAAAAATGACCTTGCCCACTAAAAAATGACCTTGCCCACTTAAAAAAATGACCTTGCCCAGTAAAAAAACAAACTTGCCCAATAAAAAATGACCTTGCCCAGTAATGACCTTGCCCAGTAAAAAATGACCTTGCCCAGTAAAACAATGACCTTGCCCAGTAAAACAATGACCTTGCCTAGTAAAAAATGACCTTGCCCAGAAAAAATTACCTAGCCCAGTAAAAAAATGACCTTGCCCAGTAAAAAGATGACCTTGCCCAGTAACATCTTTACTGGGCAAGGTTATTTTTTTACTGGGCAAGGTCGTTTTTTTGGACGAAACGACCTTGCCCAGTAAAAAAATGACCTTGCCCAGCAAAAAAATGACCTTGCCCAGTAAAAAAGTGACCTTGCCCAGTAAAAAAAATGACCTTGCCCAGTAACTCCTTAACATTTAAATTATATATGAAAGAGGGGTTTAGGGTTTAGGGTTTAGGGTTTAGGGTTTAGGGTTTAGGGTTTAGGGTTTAGGGTTTAGGGTTTGGGTTTAGGGTTTAGGGTTTATGGTTTAGGGATTAGGGTTTAGGGTTTAGGGTTTAGGTCTTTCAAACTCCTGAACGTTCATCAGTGCCCGTTGCATTCGTTGGGGTGCTTGTTTGGGGGATGTTTTTCTTGCTGATGGTGATGCGTATGCATATCTTGCTAGAAAAATTCCATGCGTGCGTGCTTCTTCTTGGGCACATTCTTGGCACTGGTACTGGGTGTATCCGTTGTCTTGGAGCATCTTGTTGTTAGTGTGGGCATCTACCGTGTGTGTGTGTGTGTGTGTGTGTGTGTGTCTGTGTGTCTGTGTGTCTCTGTGTGTGTGTGTGTTTCTTGTGAGTGATGCAGCACGTCCCTTTGCCTACCTTCCGTAGCAAGAGGCCACAGCATACGTGAAAGTTACTACCGTGAAGTTTCCAGCTGCAAACACATATACATATTAAAGATGCGTTTTCACACAACGAACGCGAAGACACAGAGATCGAAAAGAGCAAGAGCCACGTAATAGCGAGAGAGAGGAACCCTGAACCCTGCACCTTGGCTTTGTCTGCGGCTTGGGCCAGAAATGCTCCTGTGGCAGCTCGTGGGTTCAAGCTTTTTGTGGTTCAGTCGGCTTTAGGGTTTAGGGTTTAGGGTTTAGGGCTTATGGGTTGAACGTTTGAGGACTCAAGGCTTATTGCAGTCGGGGTTGCTTTAGTTGCTTTTGTGGATTAACTCATTGGTGTTGAACGCTTCTTGGATTCCGAGGTCAAAGAAGTGATAGGTGTCTTTGTTTAGCGCGGGGAGAGGGGAGGGGGTGCGGCTTCCATTTGCTAGGGCCCGGTCAGCCTTTCTGTTGAACAAGGAATGTCTATGAATGACCCAGAGCTCCACAGCAAGAATGACAACACAGGGTTTGGAGTTCAGAGGTTACTATGCACGTTCTAGGAGCACCGTAAACCCACACCCTAAGCCCTAAACCCTAACCCTAAACCCCTAAACCCCTGAACCCTGAACCCTGAACCCTGAACCCTAAACCCTAAACCCTAAACCCTAAACCCTAAACCCTACGCTCCACCCTCTTGTCTGCCTTGTCTCGAAGGGCCACCCCGGAGGCCATAGCTTCGTCCACCGGGAGGATGTCCTTGGGGGGAGGGAAGGGGTTTAGGGTTTAGGGTTTAGGGTTTAGGGTTTAGGGTTTAGGGTTTAGGGTTTAGGGTTTAGGGTTTAGGGTTTAGGGTTTAGGGTTTAGGGTTTCATAAAGTGGATATTTGAGGGTATAGGGTCGGACCTAGAGGGCATGTAGCTCGAAAGCACTGCCTAATGGACTGATGTCTTGTGTCTGTGTTTGTCTAGGACCGGGAGTAGGCCCTTATTTCCTTTTTTTAGGGTTGGGGTTCCCTTGTAATCCTTTAAAACCAAAAAAGGGCACCCTTATTGTTACTAGGTTACTCCTGGGTCTAGTTATTCTATACTCGACTACGTCGAGATGCTTCGGTTGCACGAAAGACGTGAGCAAAGGAAATTCTGGTGACACTGTCGAAGGCTCCAAAGAAAGAAACAGTTGCGACGGAAATGGGTCTGCTTTTTAGAAGTGAAAAAAAGACGAAAGAGTCAAAACAGACCTTCGTGCCCAGCGACAGGGCAATGTGCGTGCTGGTCACTTTTGTAGGGAAACACCGGCTCAGATGGCCGGCGGAGGCAGAGGTTCCGGCATGCCAAATGCTGGGGAGGGCAGTGGCGTGTATGCGCTGAAGAGGTGTTGACAAAACAGCAGGCGTCGGGAGCCTTACCCCCCCTACCCGACCTCTTCATCAAGCGGAGGGACTGTCCATTCGCATTCTCCGTAGCCGGCGCTGACGAACCCACACAGGAAGCCGAGGCAAGCCCGCATCGTAAGGAAGAAAGATGGGCAGAGTCATGCTGCAGTCTGATGGGCAGCTACCCCAAAGCAACTTTACCTGCTTACGGGCCCAAAACCCTAAACCCTAAACCCTAAACCCTAAACCCTAAACCCTAAAACCCTAAAATCCTAAACCCTAAACCCTAAACCCTAAACCCTAAACCCTAAACCCTAAACCCTAAACCCTAAACCCCTTCCCTCCCCCCAAGGACATCCTCCCGGTGGACGAAGCTATGGCCTCCGGGGTGGCCCTTCTTTCTTTAAACAGGGGGTCCTCTATTTTGGAGAAAAACCTAAACCCCGCAAAAACCCTGAAAACCCCTGAAACCCCTCAAAAACCCTACAAAAACCCTACAAAATCCCTGCAAAAACCCTACGGAAACCCTACAAAAAAAACCTCTACAAAACCCCTTAACACCCCGCAACCCGAATCCCTAAGCCCGCCAAAACCCCAAGGCATCCGGACCACGAGCTGTGCATCAAAGGGGCGTGCGACGGCCAAATGCCAGTCTTCAAGGAATCCGCATAGCCACGGACCAGGTTCCTGAGGTTTCAGGAATTTTGAGGGGTTTAAGGTTTAGGGTTTAGGGTTTAGGGTTTAGGGCTAGGGGTTTGGGGTTTGGGGTTTGAGGACTCAGTTCGGGTTGGGCTTTACCGCGAAAGCCGGGTGTATTTGTGGGCAACTGTGCCGCATTCTGAGAAGGCCTCTGGTTCTAGGTACTATAAAGTACTAAACCGTAAATGCTACAAAGCTCTAAGCTAAGCCATACATCTTCCCTATCAGGGTTTCGAGTTTGAGTTTAGTAGGTGGGGATGGGGATCGCCACTGTAAAGATTCCAAGGGGGGTTTAGGGTTTCGGGTTTACGGCTTAGGGTTTGGGGTTTCGGGTTTAGGGCCAACACAGAATCCAGGCTCTTGTGGGCGAGAATGGCGTTGGCGGCTCCTCTTGACCAATAGAGGGAATCTACTGGCATCTGAAGGTTCAGGTTTGGGGTTTGGGTTTTCCTAGTCATGTTCGAGGATACATCCTAAATGCGGGTTGATCAATATCATGGGCCATGTTTCCTAGATCATAAGGGCCTTAACCCTAAACGCTAAACCCTAAACCCTAAACCCTAAACCCTTACTATAGCCGGATAATTTCGGACTTTGCCACACGTATCCGGAAGCGAGAGTCCGGGGTTTGCGCGGTCAAGATGGCCACGCCCTCGTAGAGGCTCGGTTTGAAGTCTTGTTTTTGTGGGTTTAGTATTACCTAACATGATGCTTTGGGAAACCCTAAACCCAAACCCTAAACCCTATGTACCCTACACCCGAACATGATGCTTCATACAGGTCTTTCCCAAAACAGGGGGTACCCCTGTTATCCCAAATAGAACAGAATCCCTTAAAGGGACCCCCCCCAAAAAAAAAACAAAAGACAAATAATAAGAATAATAATAATAATAATAATAACAAAAAGTACCCCTATTTTCGGAAAACCGCCAGATACCCAGGGCCACAAGACTAGCGACTGGGAGAGTGGCGTATCTACTGACTGCGTTCTATGTCAGCACAGGGGGGTGGTCGGATCCACAATTGCACCTCCGGCCTTCAGCATCATAGTTGAAGGATCGCAGGCCTGAGGGCTTAGGGTTTATAGGGTTTAGAGTTTAGGGTTTAGGGTTTAGGTTTAGGGTTTAGGGTTTAGGGTTTAGGGTTTAGGGTTTAGGGTTTAGGGTTTAGGGTTTAGGGTTTAGGGTTTAGGGTTTAGGGTTTAGGGTTTAGGGTTTATAGAAATTGTATAGGGTTTAGGTCCGGAGTTTTGACCGAAAGTTTTGACCGAAAGTTTTGACCGAAAGTTTCGACCGAAAGTTTTGAGCGAGCTTTTTTATTTTGCTTTGGACTGAGGCTGGGGCTGGGGGGGGAGGACAGGGGCTGGAGCTGGCTGGGGCGCTGTTGCTGGGGCTGGGGGCTGAACCCTGCGGCTGGGGGCTTGGGGGGGCTGGGGCTGTGGGCTTTGGCTTGGAGGGCTTGGGCTTGGGCTCGGGCTTGGGCTTGGACTTGGGCTTTGGATAACTGTTGCAACTCGGCTTGTCAACTGCGTAGACAAACAACTTGGGAGATTCAGAATGATACAACCACTTTGCATGAACTTACTTAAAGCTCTGCGTGTCAGCTATTTAGACCAATAGCTTGGAAACCAGAGGTTTAAGTGGATTTAATATTTGGCCTTCCGAAGGCGCTGCGAATTCATTTTCTTAAGCTCGGCTTGTCAGTTGTCCAGACAAATAACGTGAGACATTCGTGATGATACCACATACTATTTCTATTTATCCTGGTCTTGAGGGTTTAGGGTTTAGGGTTTAGGGTTTAGTGTTTAGGGTTTAGGGTTTAGGGTTTAGGGTTTAGGGTTCAGGAGCACGCTTTGAGCAGTCAAATGGGCTCCTAGAGACGACCAAGCCGGTTTGGCCATCAACCTCTCATGAGCAGCTGCGTTAAACTTCTCAGAACCAACAAAAATGACCACACGAAGTGCGTCCTTCCCTCTCCACTCTTGCAGAACTAACAAAAAAAACTACACAAAGTGCATACTCCCCCCCCCCCCCCCCCCCCCCCCCCCACCCTTTCCGCACGTCCCCCTACATTCCAGCCGGAAGCAAAACTCATCCCCAACAAGTCCCAGTTTTTTGTTCTGTTTTTTGGCCGAATTGTACTTGGAGCCGAGTAATCATATACAGGGTAGCATTTTGCTGTTGCTTGCTGTATAGAAGACCCAAGAGGACGAAAAGGGCATCACAGCGAGGTCCAACCCTAAACCCTAAAAAAACCCTACGTAAACCCTGAACCCTGAACCCTAAACCCTAAACCCTAAACCCTAAACCCTAAACCCTAAACCCTAAACTCTAAACCCTAAACCCTAAACCTTAAACCCAACCCTAAACCCTAAACCCAAAATGAAACAAAGCCAAGCATCTGATCTTCAGGCCTGCCTGGGATGGTTCCAGTAACGCGTACCTGTCCACGTGCAAGGGCTGCAGGCGAAAAGAATCTTCGACCAGAGTCGCTGAGACCCTAAGCCTGGTCTTGTACATACATATGATTTGAAAAAAAACACAAGTTGCAAAACAAAAACAGTACAAGTAACAAGCCCTGAGGCCCAGGTCTAACTTAGGGTGTAGGGTTTAGGGTACGATGACTTCAATCTTTGTGTGCGACCCCAACAAGAAATGCCACTGCAAAAAGATCTCGGCAGAAAAGACAGCTGCGGCCATTCCTTCGACAGTGAACCTGCCAACGTGGGTGATAAATTGCAATGCACCCCCCCCCCCCATTCATATTTGCTTGGATTTCTGGACTGGGTTTATTAGGTTGTTTGTGTGCTTTCATTTGATTCGCGAGATCATTGCTTTCACGCGTCCTTTAGTAACCAGAAACTGCACCAAATTCGATAGCTAATGCAATAGCTGAAACAAATGTGAAACGAGCAACACAAAGCCCAATGAACGGTACTAGTTGCATTGCTCAATGTTTTGCTCGTCTTTTTTCTCGATCACTTAGCGCTCTTCTTCATAGTTGCGCATTGCTGGGCTTCTTCCTGCGAACAAGAAGCTACCGCTCGCTCCTTGAAACAAAGGCTGGCATCTCAGATTGCAGGTAATGAACCAAAAACCCCACCCTCATTGTTGAGAGCCCGAGTTTGAATGCATTCTGAACACACATGGGTTCTATAGGGCAACGGGAGTTCACCATATGTCGGCCCTCAAGATTCAACCTCGAGGGCGCACCAGGCGCGTTGGGTTCCGTCGTTCGCCGGCATGCCGATGACCCCGGCGTTTAGCCAGAGTCTCGAATCGTCCCCCTGCAAAGCAGGGTTTAGGGTTTAGGGTTTAGGGTTTAGGGTTTAGGGCTTAGGGCTTCGAGCCATTCAGAGGAAAGGAGCCCTTTGTCGGGTGCTACTGGGGCGTCCTTTAGGGCTGAGGGCTTGGGGTTTGAGGCTTTGCTCTTGCTTGCTCTGCTTGTTCTTGCTACCGGAATGTGCTCCCTGAACTAACACGGGCTTCGGTACGGAAACTTTGGGGCAGCTCGACGATTTCAATTTCTGCCGGGGCTCCCAGAAAGGGCGTTTAAGCCCGAACAAGAGGAGTAACAAAACCCCAACAAGCACTCTTGCAACCGAAAAGCCTACAAAACCCTAAACCCTAAACCCTAAACCCTAAACCCCAAACGCTAGACCCTTATACTTCCAGGCAAACTGAAGGTAACGAAGTGTGGCATCCTCAAGAAGTGTAGTGCAACAGTCACAACGAAGCCTCAAGCTCTGAGAGGACAGAACCGCAAGGCCATAATGTAGGGTTTAGGGTTTAGGGTTTAGGGTTTAGGGTTTAGGGTTTAGGGTTTAGGGTTTGGGAAACCCGAAAGGTGAGACAGCCTTGGCACTCGGGATCAGGCGCGCGAAAGGAATGCCACTGTGACCTGCAGCACCAGCCCTAAACAAGATGCTCTTACAGACAACAAGAATATGGCAGATGCCTAGCTGGCCACCAATTCACAAAAAAAGGCCCTAAACCCTAAACCCTAAACCCTAACCCCTCAACCCTAAACCCTAAACCATCATGGTTGATGGGGCTTCTGTTCCCGGATGCTTTCGGTCTACAGCGGAGTTAGGTTTAGGGGGAGGGGGGGGTAGGGTTTAGGGCTTAGGGGTCCAGGGTCTAGGGCTTTAGGGCTCATAGGGTTTCAGGCTCAGGGTTTCGGAGTAAAGCTTTGGGGCTTTGCAGGGCTAAGGGTCTGGTCAAGGCTTCGTAGCTTGAGATCAAGATCTTGGGATGTTACCCCTTAAACAAGTACAGTCCTGAATAGGGATTCTAGTACCGACCCCAAACCTTAAACTCTAAACCCTAAACCCGATTAAGAACTGTTAGAATCAGGGGGAACATCCCAATCAAGATCTGTAAACCAGAGCGCGTCGCCACTGCAGGAGACTTCAAGAGGCCTTCAGGGAACCCTAAATCCGAAAAAAAACCTTCTTCAGACTCGCACCCCTACGGTCTAGGGTTTAGGGTTTAGGGTTTAGGGTTTCGGGTTTCGGGGTACACCTAAGAGGAGCTGAGCAGCAAGCCGGCGTAGCTCTTAGGGCCTAGAATGGGCTGTTTCGACATGGGGCACTCGTTTCGATGATCTGCCGATAAGGACCCCTGATTCAACAGAACCCCCACGGTTCAATGGTTTTTGGGTTTAGGGTTTAGGGTTTAGGGTTTAGGGTTTATGGGTGCTACTAGTAAAGAGCATGTGTTTGTGATCAACCATTCTAGCCGTCTGGGCATTCAATGTTCAATGTACACTTGCTACACGACATCGCGCAGAAGTGGGAATTCGATGCGGACATGGGTCAGCATCAAGCTCCAAATGCCCGAGCCCCCAAAGCACACCCAAAAACCCGAATCGCAAACCTCCTCACAGACGTTGCGAAGAAAGCGCTGCCAAGCCGCCACAAAGCACCCCATCCACAGACCCCACGGGGGCCATTAGTGCGGCCAGCTCCTGACAAGTAACATCCCTCATACTAGCTGGTTTCCGAGATTCGGGTGTGCCTTATTGGGGTCCTTATTATAAGGGAATCCTCTATTTGGGGTCTATTTTAATTAGGTGTCCCCGATTGTCGTAACCAAATGTTCCTGTAGCAGATACGTAACTGGCCACTAAGGTATCAGTTTCCAAAACGACTCTCCTCCCGACACAAAGTGTCCATCCCTGACGATTGCGCGCCGAAGTCACAAACTCAGACTCCATTCCCAATCCCTAAGCCCCACTTCCTGAATTCTCTCCCTAAACATAGCCAAAACCGATTGGCCCGAAAAAGGAATCCCTAACCCTATCAGCCTAAACCCTGAACCCTATACCCTAAACCCTAAACCCTAAACCCTAAACCCTAAACCCTAAACCTTGAAACGGAATCCAAGGAAGGGGTGTCTCCTCATCGCTGCAGGAGGGCCACACAAACTCGCTGATGCCTCGCGAGTGGAATGGGCAACGCCGACAGTTCTGTGTGCAAGGGTTTAGGGTTTAGGGTTTAGGGTTTAGGGTTTCGGGTTTAGGGTTTAGGCTGGTTTGGGGTTTCGGGTTTAGGTTGGTTGGTTGGTTCTCAGTCCAGAAGGACTGCTTGCGGGCACAAGCGGTGATGCCGTCTAGCAGGGGCCAAATACGTGAGGCCAGCCATTCCCTGCACCGCAGTTCTAGGGCGAGGCTCCCTTCACGTCACCTGCAAGCACTTTTCACGTCTGCCACCCCCAGAAGTTGTCCGCTCGCGCACAGATGTCCTCAGCTAGCTGCACCACTTTGGAGTGAGCATCGTGGCAGACCGATGTTGCCAGCACGCGCAGGCTAGAGAAATCTGCCCCCAAGGCTAGACACTCTTTTGTCATTGTTAGCGTGAGTATTATCACCATCATCATCATCATCGTCGTCATCATTATCATCGTTGCCATCACTATGTCCCTGTGCATCGTGGTGGACAAAGATACCACAACGCTGCAAATGCCAGTGTTTTGGGCATGTTAGCGGAAGGCAGGCAGGCTTGTGACAGCTCGTCTTGTTCTGGAATCCAGTATGCTGTCTAAAAAACGCAGCAAATACTGGTGTTTTGGGCATGGCCGCCACTAGAACCGACGTCATTATCCCGCCCACCCACCCACCCACCTCCCCACCACCCACCACCCAGCCCGCGCTCCTCACCCCACCCCAACCCCACGGAATCATCCGAAATGCCCAGGAAATGCTACAAACACAAACTACCGGGCGCTCTACGCGTCCGCCCCCAACTATTTCGCAGTTATATGAAAGCAACTTTGTGTTTTCAACGTTTTGGGATTCCATGGGTGGGAAGGTATTTTCCTGTGAACAAAGTACACTGCTCGCCTAGTGATTTCTTAGCCGAGCAAATCATAAAGTCCTAAACCCTAAACCCTAATCCTAAACCCTAAACCGCAAGCCCAAACCCTAAACCCTAAACCCTAAACCCTAAACCCTAAACCCTAAACCCTAAACCCTAAACCCAAAAAAGAGTCTCAGCGAAGCAGTCCCGCATCCCGGCAGGCCTCGTGGGCTGCCGTGGACCACAGCAAGGCGCCGACCTCTTGGGCTTTTGGGAGGGTTTAGGGTTTAGGGTTTAGGGTTTAGGGTTTAGGGTTTAGGGTTTAGGGTTTAGGGTTTAGGGAGTTTGGATTTAGGGATATTAGGGGTTCTTGAGGGTTGTAGGGCTATCGGGTTGTTGGGTTTCTGGGGTTAGAGGGTCCAGGGTTTGGGTGGTTTTCGGGTTCAAGGAATTTGAGTGTGTGGGGGCAGTTAGGGGGGTAAGGTATAAGGTTTCTTCGCTCTGATGCCTGCTCTTTGAAAGACCTCCGGCAGTAAGCCATGCAAGGGCCACCAACTCCCCGTATGAGCCACGAACCACCTGCTCACCGTAAAACCGAAAAACCCAAACACCGTGAGCATGATTTGCTAAGCTTGGTAGCATATCCCTAGGGCTCCAAGTGGAGAAATAACACCTACATTGGGGTCTAAAGTTTGTAAACAGTACCTACTTTGGGTGATTTGGAGCCTTGGGGAATTGTTGACACATGATCCATGGTTCCGACGCACGGCCTTCACCCTGCAAGTCTGCAGTTCCTAGGTGAGAAACAGAACTGAAACAAAGAGGGCCGTAAGTCAGCAGGATAAGGTTTAGGGTTTAGGGTTTAGGGTTTAGGGTTTGGGGTTTAGGGCTTATAGGATCCCTTGGGCCCATAAACCCCAGCCAAGTCCCAGCACCGATATCACGCCGAAACGCGACATGCAGTGCGCTTACAATCCCCAGAAACTTTCTGTAGGCTACGAAGTCCCCCCCCCCCCCTGGCCTGCTACCTCCAAGTGCATCTGGCGCGGCAGGCTGCCCATCCAGTCAGCAAGGTCCTGTGGAAGGCGCTGCTACGCATCCACAATTTACATCTAAGGTCGAAATCCTAGAACTGAAACCCTCGAAAACCTTTTAATCCTAAACCTTGTACTTAAGCCTTCCAAAAGACCGACGGAGCACTATGCGCTGAAATCAACATTCTTCGATCGCGAGATTGATGTTCTGAGATCTGCTTTCGGATGATGGGCGACAAACCCTGCACCTTGCAACGATACACTTTCCAGTGCTTCGTGCATTGCAGTGGTGCTTCAACATGTGTATGCTCCCACTGATCAAACCCTAAACCCTAAACCCTAAACCCTAAACTCTAAACCCTAAACCCTAAACCCTAAACCCCTACCAACGCCGTGCATGCATCCCAAAAGGGGCACCTTGCGCCCCTGCAGCTGCTCTTGCACATGTGCGTACCAATTGAGGCTGTAGGTGTTGCCTTGGAGGAGGCTTGGGGTTTAGGGTTTAGGGTTTAGGGTTTAGGGTTTAGGGTTTAGGGTTTAGGGTTTAGGGTTTAGGGTTTAGGGTTTAGGATCCCTAGGGTCTAGGGGCATGATGGAACTTTGAGGCTGCAAAACTTGCAGGAGCTCTGACGCGTCGGCTTGAACTCACAAGGCATTAGGGGTGAGTGTGTGAGGAGGAGGGGCAAGTGTAAAGGGGCCCATGTGGCCCCTATTGAGGCTCAGTAAGGGTTTTGAGGTTAAGGGTTAAGGGTTGAAGGACTCACTATGCGCTAAGACCTTCTCCCCCCCAGGTTCCTGCTATGGGCCTGTTCCAGCCCCGTCAGACGCCTAGGTTTCCGCGGCCTTATCAGGAGAAGTATGGAAAAAGCCATCCCCTTGAACACAAAATAAAAACCTAAACAACCAATGAAACCCTTTCAGCCCCCCAAACCCTCAATCTTTAATCCCCCGGACGCTCAACCCCCTGAACCTGTCAAGCCTGCATCGGGACATGATAGGGTTTAGGGTTTATAGGGTGGTTTTGGGGTTTAGGGTTTAGGGTTTGGGGTTTGGGGTTTAGGGTTTAGGGTTCAAGCCCAGCAGCAGGCGCTGTCTTCTGGGAAGCCGCAGCCGCAGTCGCCTTTGGCCAGGCCAACACTCTCCTCCAGCCCAGGGAAGACGTCTGCTGGGTTTAGGGTTTAGGGTTTAGGGTTTAGGGTTTAGGGTTGAGGGTTGAGGGTTGAGGGTTGAGGTTTTCCCAAACCCCCGATTCCCAAAACTCCCAAAACTGTCAACAGCAAAACCGAAGGCCTCATGGGTGTTTAGTCGGCCCTAGTCGCTGCTGTATTGCTCTCGTGGAGCCTTCTAGCCAACATCCTAAACCCTTAAGTCTAAACCCTACTGTTCAGGATGCGGCTTCACGATTTGGGCCAGATATCTGGCCAGATAGGGATGGAAACACTATTTCGGCTTATCTGGGCAGATGGGATCGTAAACAGCGCAGAAGGTTGGAAACCCCGACAGGGCTGGAAACGCTTATTTCGGCGCTATCTGGGCCCGATTGGGCTGCAGAGAACAATTCTGGCTCTCTAAACCGGATAGGTCCAACCAAAACAGAACTAGAGAACTGAAGGCTCCGGGGAAACAGTAAATCTCTTTCAGGCCCTCACCAGGATTCCATCTTTATTTCACTCTAGACAAGTCTTGCGCTCTTCTTCATACAAAGTTCGACCGTGCACTAATTAAAGTGAAAGGTGGATGCCCAGGAAATGCAGCAACTCCAGATCCACCCCGCCACATCCCAAACAAAACCCAACCAGAGTCGGCCTCGCAATTGCCCATGAGGCACCTTCAACAAGGTCAGGCGTTCCATCTACTATATGGAGCTACTCTGTGTATGTATGTATGTAGGTACGTATGTATGTATGCATGTACATATATATATATATACATATGTACACACACACAGTTCTTTACTTGCAAATACACATAAATGAATAAACAGTTAATACATAAGATACACGAACAAGTACATGTGCACAGGCTATGGAGCATAAGAGATTGTGGCACCTTTTCGTGCTGAAGTGTTGGTCAAAGGCCTCCCGACAGCTTCAGAATCACGCTCCCACTCCTTCGGATTTTTCCTGTCCGGCCCTAGCAGACCCAAGGCGGACAACTAAAAGCGAGTCAACATCAGTGACTCCACACACCCCAAGCACCCCTAACTCTTGACACTTGATGCAGCTCGACTGGAACTCCTGTAGAAAGCAAACCGCAGAGTGCGGCTTAAGCTTAGACGGTTTAGTTCGGGTTTCGGGCTTATAGGGTTTACAGGCTTTCCAGGGTTTGCAGGGTTTACAGGGTTTGCAGGCTTTACAGGGTTTATAGAGTAGGGTTTATAGGTTTAAAAGGGTTTATAGGGTTTATCGGGTTCAGGGCGCGCCTCACGCCACTTTGCCTCAACAGCTCGGTGGTTTCCAGCGGCTGCCCGCAATAGGCGACCACGTCGCCGGTGTGGATGGTCCTTCTTTTGGGGCTCGAACGTGGGATTCTTGCTCCCCCTTATACTATAGGGATTACAATTGGGGGGGGTACTAGAGTCCCTATTCTGGACTTGCATAAGGGGGAACATCCCAAACTTTAACCCAAAACCATAAAAACCCCATCAGCCCTCCGCCCTCCCACAAGAGCCAGGGTGTGTTGATGGGACGCTTCTTTGCCATGGTGTCCACCCGTTGACCGTCTCATGTCGGCACAATAAGCACCAAGCACTGATGATCTGGGGCTTCGGGTGTATGTCTTTGGAAGCAGAGAGCAAGCCATCCCTCATCCAAACTCTGCCGATTTAGCCCCGGCAGCCTCGCTGGAGGAATATTCAGGTCTTCGCGTGCGATGCGAAGCATCTCCTGCAGTGCCTGACACAGAGGGTCGGCTTGAAAATTGGGTGTTGGTCTTGGGAATCAACCATTCATCGGTCAGCGGCGCTTAAACGGCTCTAGTTCAAGGGGGCACCCCTCCGCCACAAACCCAGCGATCCCGCACCAGTGCCTGGAGGTTTGAGTAGGCGCCACCTGGGGTCCAAAGGCACGCAGCTTGGGGGAAACCTGCAAAAGTCCTTTGGTTCTTGGTTTTTGTTCTCTTTGAGACCTCGGGAAGTACTTCCAAGGGGGTTTTGGGGCTTATAGGGCTTGGGGTTGCAAGGTGCCACCTTCAAGGCTTCGCTCTCAGAGAAGCCCAAGCTAAGCCTGAACCCGCTTCGCAACTCTCCTCTATATGGTCATTTTTCTAAAACATGGTCCATTTTTTGGGGTCCTTATTACAAGGCGGCCCCTCTTATTTAGGTACCCAAAGAGAACTGACCATATTAGTTAAACATGTGTGTAGATGTGTGGCGCCAATGCAGGGTCCTAAGCTCAGAGCCTGCAAGGCTAAAAGGACTATAGATCTTCAAGCCCAGACTCCAATACCCCTTAATTTAGGAATATTCCTTAAACCATATAAGGAACCCCCATTACAATTTAAGGAAAATTCCTAAATTAAGGGGTACTGGGAACCCGGGATGAGGGTTTATAGGTGTAGAGAGTGGGAGACTGTCAGGTCCAGTGAGTGAAAAGCTTTCGGTAGTTCAGGGTTCGGGGCTTGACCAGCAGCCTCTTGACTCAAGGCTTCGGGAGTCTATGGGGTGAGGAGTTTGGAGTTTCAGAGGGTTCAGATACCAGATCCTGACAAACGTGTAGGCTTCATTCTAGGACGCTGGCTCCTGAAGCGCGCGTCTACTCCTTCAATCAGCATGCCGAACCCCAAAACATGACATTTCAATCGGTCAAGCGGCCGAACACGAGGACGGGGCCCTCCAACCTACAAAGCAGTTTAGGGTTTAGGGTTTAGGGTTTAGGGTTTAGGGTTTAGGGTTTAGGGCAGGTCTTTGATAGGATTGCGGATGTTCTTTAAGGAAGGTCGGGAGCCCATCATGGGGGCTTTCAACTCTAGACTTCCCTAAGCTCTGCAAACCCTATGGCTTCGGGCTCTAGGGTTTAGGGTTTAGGGTTTAGGGGTTAGGGTTTAGGGTTTAGGGTTTAGGTCTTGCAAAGTTTCGATCTGCCGTGGATTCCATGACCATTCAAGGGACTGGGCAACGCTAGATGGTCAGACCTGCGCGCTTCTGCTCTGGGGCGCGCAAGCAAGGGGTTCACCATTAGGATGGCCCTCGAAGCCCGAAAAACACTCGTAAATATGATCCTCTTAAGCCCAATAAGGGAAAATATAAAAATATCCCGAGGGCCTACCTGGACCACATATAGGGAGGGTTTAGTTTACCCCCACAAAGGCTAAGCCCTATCGTACGGCTCTTGGGGGCATCGAGGCTGCCATTCTATCCCTGATTCAAGCCCCTTGAACCCCCGCCCCCCCCCCTCCCCCCCAAACCCAAAAACCCGAACCCTAAACCCTAAACCCTAGACTCCCCTCAGACCCCACAAGCTCCCCTAAGCCTTAAGTCTTTGAAGGCCCAAATGCTGCAGGTGGGTCCCTTTTCTTCACATGTAGGGTTTAGGGTGTAGGGTGTAGGGTTTAGGGTTAGTTTAGGATTTACGGTTTGGGGTTTGGGGTTTAGGGTTCAGGGGTTTAGGGTTTAGGGTTTGGTTTGGGGTTTGGGGTTTAGGGTTCAGGGAGTTTAGGGGGTTTAGGGTGTTTAGGGTTTAGACCTCAGGGTTTAGGATTCGGCAGCCCAAGTTAGAGCATTCACCAGTCAGGCATGCCCTCCCGCCCATTAAGGCTCACAACAGTAGGACATTCTTACACTAGGGTTTAGGGTTTAGGGTTTAGGGTTTAGGGTTGAGGGTTTAGGGTTTAGGGTTCCTCAAGCCAGCATTCTGCCTGCCTATCCTCAGACTGTTTCTGTCCAAACGGTAAGCCCTGGATCCGAAAGACATTGCCAAGACGCGCCAAGAAGCAACAAAAACGCCAGATGCACCCATCACTTGAAACAATCACGGCAATCTTTTAGTAAAGGGTTGCCTGCCCAAGCAGAGGGCTGTGGGTTGGAAAGAGTGTTTGCAGGCTGGGCCACTCCCTTGACGCTGAGCACTTCAACTCGTGGGCATGTTCACGTTGGACACATCTTGTTCACACTTGGGGGGGGGGGGTGTCAACAGCTCGTAAACGTTGGTGTTGCTTGACACGGGCAGGCGTGCCCATGAATTGTCGACATCTGTCCACGAACTGTTGACACTCAGTCTGCAGGGAAGTGTCGACACGTGGGCAAAAGTGAACAGTTCGTGGGCGAGCAACGATATTGCTTGCGCACGAATTGTCACAGATGCCCACGACTTCTTCATGAACAACATCTTGCGGGCGGAGAAAAACAATGTCGCTCGCCCACGAGGGGCTTATCCATTCAACATACACAGATACTGGAGTGCTTTTCCTAAACCCTGACCCTAAACCCTAAACCCTAAACCCTAAACCCCTAAACCCTAAACCCTAAACCCTAGAGTTTAGGGACCACAAGCACAGGGCCCGGCTTGCCCAGATCCGAAGCGCCCTGTGCAGCTGCCATGGCGACAGGGCAAGGAAGGACTTCTTGGTGGGCTGAGTAAGGGGGGTTTGGCTTTTGGGGCTTTGGGCTTTGGGCTTAGGGGTAAGGGTTTAGGGTTTAGGGTTTAGGGTTTAGGGTTTAGGGTTTAGGGTTTAGGGTTTAGGGCTCTGAAGTTCAGGGCTCAGGGTGGCTTTTCCTGTTGGTCCGGACCCTTGATGCTGTGAGGCCGGGGGGGGATGCCTGCAGGTGAGGTTTAGGGCTTAGGGTTTAGGAAGCTTGGTTTAGGGTTTAGGGTTTAGGGTTTAGGGTTTAGGGTTTAGGGTTTAGGGTTTAGGGTTTAGGGTTTAGGGTTTAGGGTTTAGGGTTTAGGGTTTAGGAAGCTTGGTACTCCAACCCTACTTGAAAGGCCATAGGTAGCTCGTTATTCTCGTCCCCAAAGTGAGTGCGATTCATTGGCAGGGAGGGTCCGCTCCTATTGCCAAGCTGTGTACTCGGAGCCAATAGGGCTTTTCGGGCTCTTATACCACCCCTTCCGCCCTAAACCCTAAACCCTAAACCCGAAACCCGAAACCCGAAACCCTGAACCCTTATACCTAAACCCTAAACCCTAAACCCTAAACCCTCCTTGGATTCACCAACTGCATCGCAGTTGCGGCAGACTGCAGCGCAGTTGCGGCAGCGGCACCTCGGGCTGCCTCCTTGCGAGCTTGCTTTGCAGCCTTCTTCACGGACCGCTTGGAGTGCGGGTCTGGGGCGCAGTAGTGCAGTGGCCGCCGAGCGTGCGTCATGGGTGTTTGGCAAGCAGAGCTGTCAGCCACGGTCGAATAGCTCTCAAGGCATCACAAGGCCCTTGGGACGGCCGAGTTGTGAAGAGCATTCATGATGCAGACCAATTTTTTTTGATGGCCCATCTGAAGGACCTCTGGGTACCAAAGGTTTAGGATTTAGGGTTTAGGGTTTAGGGGTTGGGGTTTGGGGTTTGGGGTTTGGGGTTTGGGGTTTACAAGGGCTTAGGGTGTAGGACTTCCCTAGCCCCCGGAAGTCCGAACCTTTCACCTAGGGTTTCTGGTTGCTTTCTGTGGTAGGTCTCTAAACTCGGATCCCTTTTTGGGTCCCCTTTACAATACGGCACCCTTATAATAAGGAGGACCCCCGATTTAGATAAGGAGGACCCCCCAATTTAGAGAGCTGCCCACTTGGGAAAGGTTTTGGGTTTGGGGCTTCCACCTGGATTAGCTGTCCCTTCCCACGCCTGCTACCGAAGCCACGCCAAAAGCAGACTTGTGTTTTTCGAACCTAACCCAAATCTCAGAACCCTACTAACCCACCCTCAGACCCTAAGACTCTCAAAAACACTAAACAGTTTTAAGTGTTGGACCCTCAAACCCTGCTCCCAAGCTCTCAAGACCATGTGGCTCCTGCAACAAATCGACCTAAACCCTAGACCCTAAACCCTAAACCCTAAACCCATGCATAATTATGAACGTTAGGTCTTTAGGGTTTAGGGCTTTGGGCTTCGGGTACGGGGGGGAGGCTAGGGCTTAAGGTAACACTGTATAACTTGAGGCCAATCTGACCCATAGATATGGGAAATCCCAACCCAAAGCCCTGCAAAAGGCCCCTGAATTCATCCAGAAATAAAAGGGTTGCATCCGTCCATCCCAAGCGCCGCGCTAGGTTTCCAGGCGACATTGCAGATTCTGATTTAGGGTTTAGGGTTTAGGGTTTCGGGTTTAGGAAACCTTAAACCCGAAAGGCTTGGTGGGGTGGGGGGTTTGCTGCGGTGATCAAAGGAGAACTTGAACCCAATCTCGCAAAAAACCCTGAATCAGTCAAGCATCGTGTGTTCTCAAACCCTAAACCCTCAACCCTAAACCCTAAAGGTCTACGGCTGGGAGCTTTGGGCTTCGGATTTGCTACGTTTTGCTGTTTCTTGGGTTTTGGGGGGCACAAGTTAGCCATACCTCCTGGGTTGGCATTTGCATGTTCTGAGCCGGCTCACACAATCAAAATGCTTCCGTTCTTGCACCCTAAACCCTAAACCCTAAACCCTAAATGCAACCCGGTTTTTGGAACCCGGTTCGGTTTTGGCCAACAAGCTCATGGTCGCCTTACAAGTGATAACGGTCTAGGTCGTGCCAAACTACACGCCCCCTCCCTTCCCTCCTACACCAAGCAGAATCTTCCCCCCGGAAGCCATTTGGCTGTTCTGAGGATGAGTGGGCCTCGAACCAATCCAACAACCAACAAATCCAGACAAACCAGAAAAAAAAGGGGCGCCGCGCAAAGTCTGCATGCAGGAGCGCTAACTTACCCGAAACCCTAAACCCTAAACCCTAAACCCCAAACCCCAAACCCTAAACCCTGAACCCAAGAGCTTTCTCTCCGCGCTGTCTGATACGGCATCCTGACTGCGCTTCAGACGGACACTTCCCCGTTGCGCCTCCTCGGGCTGGAGCCTTCCGAACTCGCCCAGGTTCCGAGGACTCGCTCTAGGCTCAGGAGGGGATAAGTTCGGGTTTAAGGAGCTTACAGGTTTAGGGTTTATAGGGTTTATAGGGTTTATAGGGTTTAGGGTTTAGGGTTTAGGGTTTCGGGTTTAGGGTTTAGGGTTTAGGGTTTAGGGTGTTAAACTTCTGTCCTTTCTTGCGGGAGTTCTTGCCCGCAGGCCCTCGAGGTCCAGGCAGCAAAACATGAGGCCGAAAGACCTCCCACGAAACGCCATCTTTGCTCCACTCCGAATCCTCAAGCCACGAAGACTTTCAAACCCTTAACCCTAAACCGTCAACCCTAAACTCTAAACCCTAAACCCCAAACGCCAAGACCGCCGGCTCTGGTGACACGAGGCAAGCCTCACTCACGGCTAGTCCTGACCGGGAGTTTTGCAAGCCGGGGACTGGCTGTGGTTTCTAGGATTTTGTCACGGTTTAGGTATTAGCGTTCAGGGTTCAGGGTTTAGGGTTTAGGGTACAAATTTCTGTGATTTCTACAGGTTCTAGGGTTTCTAGGATTTTTCGGGCTTCTAGACATTTCAGGGTTTCTAGAGTTCCTAGGGCTTGTAGGGTTTCTAGGGCTTCTAGGGTTGCTAGGGTTTCTTGGGTTTCTAGGGTTGCTAGGGTTTAGGCATGTTTGGGGCCTTTTGGCTTGCACCTCTGTGACGCACATATGCAGTACCAAGTAGGGTTTCAGGTTTAGGGTTTCGGGTTTAGGGTTTAGGGTTTAGGGTGAACCAAATTTGGAACAGCCCCTCCGCCCTGGCATGAGATACAGAGGGGGGTAAAGCAAACGCAAGTGAGGCCTTGTCCCAATCCCTAAACTCTGTAAACCTCAAGCCCTGCAACTGCACTAAACCCTAAACCCTATAGGGTGTAGGGCAAGAACTGTCTCAAAAGCCCCGTTTCAGAACCCAAACCCCCAAACCCCACACCCTAGACCCCCCTACGGCGTCCTCCATGTCGTCTGCCTTCATCGGGGGCTTCCCACAGGGCTGAATCATGGCCTGTACGGCTCACTTTAAGGCTTTGGAACCCTAAACCCTAAACCCTAAACCAGGGTCTGGGAGCTTTGTGGTCTTACGGGGCTTTTGAGGGATTCGGCGGGGCTTTGGGGCTGCAGGGGTTGGAGGGGCTTAGGGTTTAGGGCTTCAGGGTCTGAAAGATCAAATTCAGTTGCAGAGCCTGTGAGTTTCGAGGTTGAGGATGCGAGCGCGAAATAGCTGTTTTTTGTTTGGGGGGTGGGTCCTTCTTTAAGTGGAACCCTGGTTTAGGGTTTAGGGATTATAGGGTATCGAACCATGAGACCTGTGTTGTCTATGAAGCGCCTGCTGAAGAAGATCCCATGATGGGGTTGAGACGGCGAGGGTGAGGGGGTTTAGGGGTTTAGGATTTGGCGCTTGGGGCATTTGGGGGATTCGGGGGTTCAGCAGCCACCCACGCCACAAACAGGCGAAGTCTAAACCTAAGCGAAATGAAACACCGTACCATATCGTACACCAGAAACAATATATATATATATATGTGGCAGGAACCTTTATGTATGATATGACCTTTTAATTGTTCTCCACACACAACACACCCACACACGCACACTTTGTTCCTTTCTTCTAGACGAGATCGTTGCAAAAGGGGGTTCCCCCCCTAGAGCAGGGTTGAGCCCGCTCATTCCTTCCATTTTGCCTTCTTCATCCTCCGTCTCCTCTTCAACCTCTTCTTTGGCTTTTTCTTACAAAGGAGACAGGAAAAGCAAATGGCAGACTCCAGTAATTCTCCCTCTGTTGCCTTCTTTCTCGTGTTCCGACGTCTTCTGTTCCGTCTTCTATTCGAGTAGATTGAAGGGAATATGTCGGTAAAAGGTGTTCACCCTCCCGCAGCCTCTTCTTTGGCTGTGTTCTTACAAAGGAGAAAGGATAAAATGCAAGAAGATGAGTCAAAATAAGACAGGTCAAAAAGAAGCAAACTGACGATCAGAGAGAGGGAAGAAAAAATTGTTTTGTGAGTTGCAGAAAGGGGCTCCCTCTTTTCCTGGAGCAGGGTTGATTTCCTGTGTTCGCTCTCATTTGCTTTCTTTCTCTCCTGCGTGCCTATGTCTTCTGTTCATGGTTTGAGGAGATTCAAAGGGACAGATAAGAAAGGCGAAAAAGGTTTCCCTGTCCCTTTCGCTGTCCTTGATCTTAAGAATCTTGTCTTTTCTCAGTCAGCAAGAGAGGAAGACACAGTAGAAGGGAAACAGCAAGGAACGCTTGAAAAAAACAACGGATACATAAGAGGAAGAAGAAGAAACTCCCTCTCCTCTCTTCTCGATCTTGTTCAGCTCTCTTCTTGCAGATCATCTCCTACCTTCATCCTTCGCATTCTCTCTCCTCTCTCTCTCTCTCTCTCTCTCTCTCTCTCTCTCTCTCTCTCTCTCTCTCTCTCTTCTTTGTTCCTTTCTTCCAGACGAGAAGCAAATGGATAAGACGAGATGGAAAGAGACCTTCTTTGCTTCGCTGCAGATTGTGGGAAGAAAACAATGAGTTTAGAATCCAACAGTAGACTGCTTGGGGAACAAGGCTTCCCTTTGCTCTTTTTGTGAAAGTCGGGCGTGCGAAGAAATTCCCCCTCCCCTCTTATCCCTGTTCTATAGTCTATCTCGTTACAGAAAGACAAATACATATACAAGGCGCCAATTTCAGTCACTACTCATCCTGCCACGTCTTTCTTTTCCCACGCTTTTCTTACAGCAGGAAAACGGAACATGCAAGAATGCACATGAATCTCGCCACCATCATCCTCGCTCGTCTCTCTTATCTCCCTTCTCTCTTCTTTGTTGCCCACCCTCGGTGTGGGGTTGTTTGATTTTGACCTCAACTCTTCTCCTTGCCCGGGACTCTTCTCCTCGCCCGGAACTCTTCTCCTCGCCCGGTCTACTCCTCGCTCATCCCTGGAGCGCCCAACCCCAAAGTGTCCCTGGAGTGCCCAACTCTAGAGTGGCCCTGGAGTGCCCAACCCCAGACAACCCCAGCCCAGCCCCAGAGTCTCCCTAGGGCGCCCAACCCCACCGTTTCCAGGAGTGCCCAGCCCAGAGTCTCCAACCCCAGAGTTTCTGGAGGCCCAACCCCAGAGGCCCAACCCCAGTGCCCAAACCCAGAGTCTCCCTGAGGCCCAACCCCAGTGTCTCCCTCGAGAGCCCAGCCCCAGAGTGTTGCTGGAGTGCCCAACCCCAGAGTATCTCTACCAAGAGAGGGTGGGGATGTTCGAAGCCAAATATTTTCTTACACACGTGACAAATGAATACACAAGAGGACAAGGAAAAGAGAAGTTAATGGACGGGAAAAGAGGGGAGGATGGATTGTTTTTGTTCGTGGCAAGAAGGGAGGCCGCTGAGTGCCCTTACACCCTCTCTTTGCTTTCTTTCTCTCCTGCATTCCCAGGTCTTCTGTTCTTTTTTGCTTAGGAAACTCAAGGGAACTGCAAAAAAAAGAGGAAGACGCTTTCCGTGTCCCTTTTCGTTGCCCTTGCTCTTTTCTTTTCTCATTCAGCGAGAGAGGAAGAGACTGCAGGGGGGAAACAATAAAGAATGGACAAAAGTAGGAAGAAGTTTTCCTTGTACCTTGTCGTTGCCCTTGCTCTCTTCTTTTCTCGTTCAGCGAGAGAGGAAGAGATTGTAGGATGAAAACAGCAAAGAATGAACCAGAGTGCTTCTCTCTATTATCTTATTGAGAAGAATGAGCGCATAAGACTGGGAGGAAACGCACTCCTCGCTTTTCCGTCTGCTTTGGCTCTTTTCTTGCATACGAAACAAATGAATACACAAAAAGACATGAAGAGACAACTGGGAGAAAACGACAAGGAGCTGACCCGAGTGCTTGTCTTCTCTTACGGGCAAAATAAGACAGGTCAAAAAGAAGCAAACTGACGATCAGAGAGAGGGAAGAAAAAAT
Source organism: Symbiodinium natans (assembly GCA_905221605.1). NCBI lineage: Eukaryota > Dinophyceae > Suessiales > Symbiodiniaceae > Symbiodinium > Symbiodinium natans. The sequence goes on from CAJNDS010001435.1 coordinate 239,105, forward strand.
TGTTTTGTGAGTTGCAGAAAGGGGCTCCCTCTTTTCCTGGAGCAGGGTTGATTTCCTGTGTTCGCTCTCATTTGCTTTCTTTCTCTCATGCGTGCCTATGTCTTCTGTTCATGGTTTGAGGAGATTCAAAGGGACAGATAAGAAAGGGAAACCTTGTTCCCCAAGCAGTCTACTGTTGGATTCTAAACCCATTGTTTTCTTCCCACAATCTGCAGCGAAGCAAAGAATGTCTCTTTCCATCTTGTCTTATCCATTTGCTTCTCGTCTGGAAGAAAGGAATACGACAGGGCGAAGAAATTCCCTCTGCCCTCTTATCCCTGTTCTGTAGTCTATCTCGTTACAGAAAGACAAATACATATGCAAGGCGCCAATTTCACTCACTACTCATCCTGCATCGTCTTTGTTTTCCCACTTCTTTAGCGCTTTTCTTACAGCAGGAAAACTGAACATGCAAGAATACACATGAATCTCGCCACCATCATCCTCTCTCGTCTCTCTTATCTCTCCTCTCTCTTCTTTGCTTTCTTTTACACGTGACAAATGAATACACAAGAGGACAAGGAAAGGAGAAGTTAATGGACGGGAAAAGAGGGGAGGATGGATTGTTTTTGTTCGTGGCAAGAAGGGAGGCCGCTGAGTGCCCTTACACCCTCTCTTTGCTTTCTTTCTCTCCTGCATTCCCAGGTCTTCTGTTCTTTTTTGCTTAGGAAACTCAAGGGAACTGCTAAAGAAACGAAGAAGAAGTTCTCCTTGTCCCTTTTCGGTGGCCTTGCTCTTTTCTTTTCTCATTCAGCGAGAGAGGAAGAGACTGCACAACAAAGAATGGACAAGAGCGCTTCTCTTTTATCTTATTCAGAAAATGGATAGGTCAGAGGAGGAAGAAACCCCCCCTGTCCTCAGTCTCCATGTCTTCTCTTCTTTTCTCTTCTCTTCTTTACGTGTTCCTCTCATCAAAGCGTGCAAAGGAAACTCCATTCGCACCCTTTCCTTTCTGTCTTCTTCAAAGGAAAAGCGGAAGGCAAGGCACAAACCGAAGACAGAAGAACAAACGATCAGAAGAAGGAAACATTATATAGACTGAAAAGGCTATCCTTCTTGTTTCTCATTGCTTTTCCATCGCTCTCTTCTCTCTTCAATTCTATCCAGATATTTTTTTTTCCTTTTGACGAGGAAAATGGGAAGAGAAGGTCCTTTCTCTTCGTCCCTCGTGTTCTTTCCAAAAAACGAAGAGTATATGCGTTGTGTGAAAAGGTAGAATTTCTAACGCGTCGCACAGGTACATAGGATGTATGTGTTGGTTCGGGGGGCGAAGTCAGCCGCTGCGTTTTTGGGGTTTTACATGCTGCGACTTCCCGCCCCTGCTAAACCCAAGAGGGTTAAGAATTAAAGGTTTAGGGTTTAGATTTAGGCATGTAAACCTAAGCCCATAAAGTTTAAACCTTAAGGGTTTAAGATTTAGGTATTGAGACCTTAACCCTATACCATTTAGGTTCGTATTTCGGCGAACCTTTAATCCCTATAGGGTTAAGATTTAAAGGTTTAGGGTTTAAGATTTAGGCATGTAAAACTAAGCCCATAGAGAAACCCTATAGGGCTCTAAAGGGTTCAAAGGTTTTTAACCGTATAGGCGCTAAGGTATAAATGCCCAGACCTTAGGCAGGTGTTTAAACCTTTACACCTTATAGGGTTTGCAGGTCCAGGGGTTTTAAGGGTTTACCTCTAAAGCTTTCACGGGGTTAGCCCTACAACAACTGCGTATGTCTGTATGTACGTATGTACGTATGTATGTATGTCAGTATGAAACCCTATAGGATTAAAGGATCTCGTGTTTCAGTTTTCAGCGTTACCTATAGGAATTGAACCTTGCCTGTGTTTGTAGTGCTTGCCTCCTGTGGAAACGCAGAGAAAAAGCAGAATAAGTACACACATCATGTGTTTTTGCATATCAAAGACAGATATTTAATGGAGAAGGAAGGATGGTAAGCCTCGAACCATAAGACTAGGAAGTTTTCGAGCGCATAGGGTGATGCATAAAACCTTTTGCTGCAACCCCCGGGGACGCGAGAATACTGTGAGCAAATATCCTTTCACTATTTCCTGGGACCTTCCAGCGGGCTGCTACAAACATCTCTTTTTTCAATTTCAATGCTTTCCACAGGTCTCCCAACATGGTTCTCATTTCTCAAAAACAATTCTCATTTTTCAAATTATCCGCAAGACTCACAAGCACATAAGGTCTTACATGATACTCATCCAAAGCAACTGAGTATCACATCCTTACGACAAAAGTGTACGAAACCTAGGTTTAGGAGGGGGGCCGGCCGGGGGGGGGGGGGTAGCATATAATATACATTTTTCTGTATGAGATAGGTTCAAACTGTAATGCGAGTAAGCAGCCAAAACGACCTGCCAGATTATGTGTTTGGATGTGAGTGCATGGCTCATAGGGGGAACTGGGACACCGAAACCAAAAGACATAGTCCCAAAAAACCAATTCCCAAAGAACCAAAAAAACCAATACCAAAAGAACCAAAAAAACCAAAAAAACCAAAAAAAACAATTTTCCGGGACTTTTGATTGGTAAGCTTATCTCCAAAGCTTTCACAGAGTCCCGGAAAATTGGTTTTTTTGTTCTTTTGTTTTTTTTTGGTATTGTTTTTTGGTTTTGTGGGAATTGGTTTTTTGGGTTTTGCGGGAATTGGTTTTTTGGTCTTGTGGGAATTGGTTTTTCGAAGAGTCCTGCAAAATTGTTGTTGTTGGGTTGTTTCGGTTTTTTGGTATTGGTTGCTTTGGCGGGAACTGTTTCTTTAATGGAAATTCGTTGAAATGTTTCGTTTTGTAGTTGTAGCATTTCTTGCCTCTGTGGAAAGTCCCCCCCCCCCCAAAAAAAAAAACAAAAGCAGCGGCTGAGTTCGCCCCCGGAACCTATGTGTTGCATGAACAGCTAGGAATTTCTACCCACATCGTGCAGGTATGTAGCGTGTCTGTATTGTATATCAAATAAAGAAATGGAGAGGAAAGGGCGGTAATCCTAAACCGAAAGACTAGGAAGTATTTGAGGGCATTGGTGTTTTTGTATGTAACCCCGGGGCAGCGAGAATATTGTGAGCAAGTATCTGGGTTCTGGGCCTTCCCACAAGCCCGACTTGCTCGCAAGCACATGGGTTGTCATTTCAATGTTTCCCAAAGGGTCACCGAAAACAATTATCATTTCTCACACATGAATTATCCCCAATAATCACAAATAAATATCTCATAAACCCTACCCATTTTTCTTACGTTTAGATTTCTAAGCACCGTATTCGATTAAGGCCAGGGTCAAACCCTATTCCAAGCTGTACGCATGCTTCTGTAGTTTTGGGACATTGCCTTCCTAATACTATTCTTTTAACGTTGCAGGCCAAAACATATGCATGAACCTTCTTTGTTTGAGGTTTTGCGCCGGACACTGAGGTCTAATAATTCTAGATTCCTAAACCACGCACCTGGGCACGACGAGGTTGCGGGAGAGGGGGGGAGGGGCGCGAGCCTTATGGCTGAAGCTTGTTCGTTTAATGCTTAAGCCTAACCCTATTCCTAAACCTTATTCGTCTAAGGGTCCGGACCAAAGCATATTCGTTTCGCTTAAGCATCGAGCGCCTGGGAGATTTCAGAGTGAAAAAAAAACGCTTCCCTTGGACAAAACATCAGGGGAACGGGAATCGAAGCGGCAAAAAACTCAAGGGGCTTCTTCAAAATCGAGGGGAAGAAGAGGATGTCCAAGAATTTCAACGGAATCAGGCCGAAACTCAAGAGACTCCAGCCGAGTTTGAGGGTATTTTTCCTTTTCTTCAGGAGAAACAACTCGGAGGGTTTTTTCATGCGAAGATTGTTGATACTTAACGAATATGCCACAGAGGCCACTTAAGATTTGAAAAGGCCCCTTGCATTCTTTTAAAACCCTTGAAAATTGCAAAGAAACAAATATACCTATTCTTTTAGCGTTTCAGGCCAAAACGTGTGCATGAACCTTCTTTGTTCGAGGTTTTGCGCCGGACACTGAGGTCTATGAATTCGAGATTCCTAAACCACGCACTTGGGAACGACGAGGTTGCGGGAGAGGGGGGGAGGGGGGAGGGGCGCGAGCCTTATGGCTGAAGCTTGTTCGTTTAATGCTTAAGCCTAACCCTATTCCTAAACCTTATTCGTCTAAGGGTCCGGACCAAAGCATATTCGTTTCGCTTAAGCAATCGAGCGCCTGGGAGATTTCAGAGTGAAAAAACAAGCTTCCCTTGGACAAAACATCAGGGGAACGGGAATCGAAGCGGCAAAAAACTCAAGGGGCTTCTTCAAAATCGAGGGGAAGAAGAGGATGTCCAAGAATTTCAAGGGAATCAGGCCGAAACTCAAGAGACTCCAGCCGAGTTTGAGGGTGTTTTTTCCTTTTCTTCAGGCGAAACAACTCGGAGGGTTTTTTTCATGCGAAGATTGTTGATACTTAACGAATATGCCACAGAGGCCACTTAAGATTTGAAAAGGCCCCTTGCATTCTTTTAAAACCCTTGAAAATTGCAAAGAAACAAATATACCTATTCTTTTAGCGTTTCAGGCCAAAACGTGTGCATGAACCTTCTTTGTTCGAGGTTTTGCGCCGGACACTGAGGTCTATGAATTCGAGATTCCTAAACCACGCACTTGGGAACGACGAGGTTGCGGGAGAGGGGGGGAGGGGGGAGGGGCGCGAGCCTTATGGCTGAAGCTTGTTCGTTTAATGCTTAAGCCTAACCCTATTCCTAAACCTTATTCGTCTAAGGGTCCGGACCAAAGCATATTCGTTTCGCTTAAGCAATCGAGCGCCTGGGAGATTTCAGAGTGAAAAAACAAGCTTCCCTTGGACAAAACATCAGGGGAACGGGAATCGAAGCGGCAAAAAACTCAAGGGGCTTCTTCAAAATCGAGGGGAAGAAGAGGATGTCCAAGAATTTCAAGGGAATCAGGCCGAAACTCAAGAGACTCCAGCCGAGTTTGAGGGTGTTTTTTCCTTTTCTTCAGGCGAAACAACTCGGAGGGTTTTTTTCATGCGAAGATTGTTGATACTTAACGAATATGCCACAGAGGCCACTTAAGATTTAAAAAGGCCCCTTGCATTCTTTAAAAACCCTTGAAAATTGCAAAGAAACAAATATTCTGGGGAAGGACTCGGAAGGACGCTGTCCATTCCAATTTGTTTGTTCCTAAACCTATTCTTTTAACGTTGCAGGCCAAAACGTGCGCATGAACCTTCTTTGTTCGAGGTTTTGCGCCGGACACTGAGGTCTATGAATTCGAGATTCCTAAACCACGCACTTGGGCACGACGAGGTTGCGGGAGAGGAGGGGAGGGGCGCGAGCCTTATGGCTGAAGCTTGTTCGTTTAATGCTTAAGCCTAACCCTATTCCTAAACCTTATTCGTCTAAGGGTCCGGACCAAAGCATATTCGTTTCGCTTAAGCACTCGAGCACCTGGGAGATTCCAGGGTGAAAAAAACGCTTCCCTTGGACAAAACATCAGGGGAACGGGAAGGAAAAAAGATGATGTCCAAGAATTGCAAGGGAGTCAGGCCTAAACTCAAGGGACTCCAGCCGAATTTGAGGGTATTTTTCCCTTTCTTTTCAGGAGAAACAACTCGGAGGATTTTTTCACGCGAAGATTGTTGATACTTAACCGATATGCCGCGGAGGCCCCTTAAGATTTGAAAAGGCCCCATACATTTTTTAAAACCCTTGCAAATTGCAAAGAAACAAGTATTCTGGGTAAGGACTCGGAAGGACACTGTCCTCATCAATTTGTAAAATCTCTTACTACCCTTAAAAACTTAACAAAAACCTCTTGCTTTCAAAATTGATTTAACGGGCATCTCCACCCGAATTTGAATTGTTTAAATAATTTGAATAACTGGGCTCCCCAGGATTCAAATTCTGTAAATTATTTGAAGTTTTAAAATACATAAATTCCCTCTAATTCAAATAATTTAAATAATTGTGTTCCCCAAATATATAATTTCTTTATATTTTGTAAATTGTGCCTCCCTCTCCAAGGCCCTCCCCACGACTTAAAATATTTAATTTTTAATTATTCAGTTTCCACCCGAGTTTAAAGAACTTAAATAATTTAGATAGGTTGAATATTTTGAATAGTTTACATCCTGGGGGGGGGGAAAGGTCGTCCCAGGATTCCACGCAGGGCTGTATTCTTACAAAAACCGTGGCGCGTAGATCCAGGCAGATTTTGTCCGTCGTTTTTTTGAGAAAACACCAAAGACAAAAATATGCCTGGATCTATTTGAAAAAACACCATGGACAAAATCTGCCTGGATCTACGCGGCGCTGTTTCTTACAAAAAAGTGGCGCGCAGACCCAGGCAGATTATGTCCTTCGTGTTTTTTGAGAAAACACCATGGACAAAATCTGCCTGGATCTACGCGGGGCTGTTTCTTACAAAAAAAGTGGGGCGTAGATCAAATTCCTAAATTCATAATTCCAGCGGGCCGGAAACCCAGAAGAATTAGAACTTCTGAAATTCCTTGAATTCCGTAAATTTCTAAATTCCTAATTCCCGGGAATTAGGAATTTAGGAATTTACGAGTTTTGGCCTTGAGCCGAAATTCCTAAATTCTCAAATTCCTAATTCCCGGGAATTAGGAATTTAGAAATTTAAGGAACTCAAGGAATTTCAGAAGTTCTAATTCTTCTGGGTTTCCGGCCCGCTGGAAGTAGGAATTTAGGAATTTAGGAGTTTTGGGCCTGTAGCCGAAATTCCTAAATTCCTAAATTCCTAATTCCCAGGAATTAGGAATTTAGGAATTTAAGGAATTCAAGGAATTTCAGAAGTTCTAATTCTTCTGGGTTTCCGGCCCGCTGGAATTAGGAATTTAGGAATTTAAGGAATTCAAGGAATTTCAGAAGTTCTAATTCCTCTGGGTTTCCGGCCCGCTGGAATTAGCAATTTAGGAATTTAGGAATTTCAGCTACAGCCCAAAACTCTTAAATTTCTAAATTCCTAATTCCCGGGAATTAGGAATTTAGGAATTTAGGAATTTCGGCTACAGGCCAAAACTCCTAAATTCCTAAATTCCTAATTCCAGCGGGCCGGAAACCCAGAGGAATTAGAACTTCTGAAATTCCTTGAATTCCTTAAATTCCTAAACTCCCAATTCCCGGAAATTAGGAATTTGGGAATTTAGGAATTTAGGAATTTCGGCTACAGGCCCAAAACTCCTAAATTCCTAAATTCCTAATTCCAGCGGCCGGAAACCCAGAAGAATTAGAACTTCTGAAATTCCTTGAATTCCTTAAATTTCTAAATTCCTAATTCCCGGGAATTAGGAATTTAGGGATTTAGGAATTTCGGCTGAAGGCTCAAATTCCTAAATTCCAAAATTCCTAATTTCCGGGAATTAGGAATTTAGGAATTTAAGGAATTCAAGGAATTTCAGAAGTTCTAATTCCTCTGGGTTTCCGGCCCGCTGGAATTAGCAATATTAGGAATTTAGGAATTTCAGCTACAGCCCAAAACTCTTAAATTTTTAAATTCCTAATTCCCGGGAATTAGGAATTTAGGAATTTAGCAATTTCGGCTACAGGCCAAAACTCCTAAATTCCTAAATTCCTAATTCCAGCGGGCCGGAAACCCAGAGGAATTAGAACTTCTGAAATTCCTTGAATTCCTTAAATTCCTAAATTCCTAATTCCAGCGGGCCGGAAACCCAGAAGAATTAGAACTTCTGAAATTCCTTGAATTCCTTAAATTCCTAAATTCCTAATTCCTGGGAATTAGGAATTTAGGAATTTAGGAATTTCGGCTACAGGCCCAAAACTCCTAAATTCCTAAATTCCTACTTCCAGCGGGCCGGAAACCCAGAAGAATTAGAACTTCTGAAATTCCTTGAGTTCCTTAAATTTCTAAATTCCTAATTCCCGGGAATTAGGAATTTGAGAATTTAGGAATTTCGGCTCAAGGCCAAAACTCGTAAATTCCTAAATTCCTAATTCCCGGGAATTAGGAATTTAGGAATTTAAGGAATTCAAGGAATTTCAGAAGTTCTAATTCCTTTGGGTTTCCGGCCCGCTGGAAGTAGGAATTTAGGAATTGAGGAGTTTTGGCCTGTAGCCGAAATTCCTAAATTCCTAATTCCCGGGAATTAGGAATTTAGGAATTTAAGGATTTCGAGGAATTTTAGAAGTTCTAATTCCTCTGGGTTTCCGGCCCGCTGGAATTAGGAATTTAGGAATTTATGATTTTCGGCCTTTAGCCGAAACTCCTAAATTCCTAAATTCCTAATTTCCGGGAATTAGGAATTTAGGAATTTAAGGAATTCAAAGAGTTTCAGAAGTTCTAATTCCTCTGGGTTTCTGGCCCGCTTTCCTTGAATTCTTAAATTCCTAATTCCCGGGAATTAGGAATTTAGGGATTTAGGAATTTCGGCTCAAGGCCAAAACTCCTAAATTCCTAATTTCCGAATTTCCGGGAATTAGGAATTTAGGAATTCAAGGAATTCAAGGAATTTCAGAAGTTCTAATTCCTCTGGGTTTCTGGCCCGCTGGAATTAAGAATTTAGGAATTTAAGAATTTCGGCTACAGGCCAAAACTCCTAAATTCCTAAATTCCTAATTCCCGGAAATTAGGAATTTAGGAATTTAGGAATTTCGGCTACAGCCCAAATCTCCTAAATTCCTAAATTCCTAATTCCAGCGGGCCGGAAACCCAGAGGAATTAGAACTTCTGAAATTCCTTGATTTCCTTAAATTCCTAAATTCCTAATTCCCGGGAATTAGGAATTTAGGAATTTTGGCTCAAGGCCAAAACTCCTAAATTCCTAATTCCCGGGAATTAGGAATTTAGAAATTTAAGGAATTCAAGGAATTTCAGAAGTTCTAATTCCTCTGGGTTTCTGGCCCGCTGGAATTAGGAATTGAGGAATTTAGGAGTTTTTGCCTTAAGCCGAAATTCCTAAATTCCTAATTCCCGGGAATTAGGAATTGAGGAATTTAGGAATTCAGGCCTTCAGCCGAAATTCTAAATTCCTCAATTCCTAATTCCGGGGAATCAGGAATTTAGGAATTTAGGAATTCGGGCCTTAAGCCGAAACTCCTAAATTCATTAATTCCTAATTTCAAGGAATTAGTAATTTAGGAGTTTCGGCTTAAGGCCTGAATTCCTAAATTTCTAATTCTTCATATTGGAGTAAGGAGGCAAGGACAAAGGTCAAATGATACGTAAAGGTTCCTCTTACATATATATATACATACTTCATACCGAATACCATGTACCCTATGCCTACGCCATACCATCTACCACACTAGGTCGCACTATACCATACCATGCCATGCTCAGCTACAACATATCATACCCCTGCCAATACCACGCTCTCTCACACCTTACAAGAAGACAACCATGCCATACTGTACTATACCGCCCTAAACCCTAAACCCCAAACCCCAAACCCCAAACCCTAAACCCTAAACCCTAAACCCAAGCAAGGTAGACGGCCTGAAGGCAGTTGAAGCGCACCCGAGCCACCGGCTCGTTCTCACAGAGGGCGAAGTATCTGCCAAAGGATGCGATCTGTGCGAAAAAGCCGCCTTCTGGCGACCGTTTAGGGTTTAGGGTTTAGGGTTTAGGGTTTAGGGCTTAGGGTTTAGGGTTTAGGGTTTAGGGTTTAGGGTTAGGGCTTGGGTTGTCATTCTGAGGTCTGACGGTTGGTTTAGGAGCCCTCAACCTTAAACCCTAAACCCCATAAGTCCCCCTAAACCCTAAACCCTAAACCCTAAACCCTAAACCCTAAACCCTAAACCCTAAACCCTAAACCCTAAACCCTAAACCCTAAACCCTAAACCCTAAACCCTAAACCCTAAACCCTCCTAACCTCACAGGGGCTTTTGGGGTGCAACCGTGGCAGGTCAGACGCGAGTCGCGTGTAGTGGCCCACGTGCGAGGCCATCGTGTCTCTGTGGATGTTGGTGGCCTCAGGTCGGACTATAGGGCTCCAGGGTGCAGGATTTGGGGTTTAGGGTTTAGAGTTTAGGGTTAATCGTTTAGGGTTTAGGGTTTAGGGCTCAGGGTGAAGGATTTGGGGTTCTTGTTTTGGGTTTGGGGTTTCAAAAGTCGACCGTTCTTGATACCGGGCATGAAGGAAATCTATCTGTGTCCCGCCATACTAAAAAGCCGAAACCTCCACCTTCCAAGGCCAAGACAGCTCCACCACACTGCCAGCTGTGCCAGGTGTAGGAGTCAAATCTCTTGCGCAACGGAATTGCCTAAACCCTAAACCCTAAACCCTAAACCCTAAACCCTAAACCCTAAAGCCTACAGCCTAAAGCCTAAACCCGACCTATAACCTTGCACTAAGAAGGTCGGCCCCCCCTGGGGATTGAGCCCACTCCCACTTCGAGGTGTCCGCTCCGCCTGTTCCGTGATACCTCGGAAATGGGGATTTGGAGTCCGGGGTCCCAATTCGGGTTTAGGGTTTAGGGTTTAGGGTTTAGGGTTTAGGGTTTAGGGTTTAGGGTTTAGGGTTTAGGGTTTAGGGTTTAGGGCTTAGGGTTTAGGGCTTAGGGTCGATAAACCCCAAGTTTCAAGGAACTCAGTTTGTCGGCTCGGGGCTTCCTGCTCCATGAAACTTTGCATTCAACTCTGCTGTGCTTGATAGACTTGGGGGTTTACGATATTGGGGGGTACCTCAAATGGGGTCCTCATAATAAGGGGATCCTTCTATTCGAGGGTATATCTTGGGTGTCCCCTATATTGCAAACTCCCAATTCTGGTTCAAGACCAGCTGTCTAGAAGCAAATGGTCCATGACTACCCACGAACCTCCCGAGCACTCGCAGCTACATCTACCCTGACAACCAGCCGAGGGAAGGAAGCCACGAGGCCTGCAGTAAACCTGTGTAGACCCCAAGGTTCGTGTTTCGGCACATTGGCTTTGGGAAACGACCTAAGTACAGGTTGACTGAACTGTTGTGAAGGTTACGCCACCCGTTGCCAAACAAAAGGGTCCCCTGCGTTTGGAACATCCCCCCCACCCCCCCAACTAGGAGCTTCTTGGTGTCCCGACTTCGTCTGCAAGTGCTCCATCTGCGCGTGGACCTCTGATGCAAGTGCTTAGGGTACCCGAGGCTTCGGGCGTAGTGCTTCTGCTTCATCTGTGGCGTCTCCTAATATGGAGGTTCAGAAGTAGTTAGAAGCAGTCTGCGTCAGGGTAGAGTCGGCCATAGACATGCAGGGTTTGGTTTATTTAGGGTCGTTGTTTGCAAGGGGCTTCTTTTCCACCTGCCGCTGCCCTCAGTCACTGCCTGACCCTACAAACCCTAACACCCTAAACCGAACCCCTAAACACCCCCTAATTTGCTCCAGCCCCAAGACCTTGATAACCTCCAGACCTGCAGTGTGCAGGTCATGAAGTAGGCTGCCGGCTTATTCAGGTAATGTGAGACACCACCTCAACACCACTTAGCTCAAAACCGCACATACATGGGTGTGCCGGGAATGCCACATGGAAGCGGTCGTACACGCCGAGGTCCACCGACTGGCCCGGAACGGGTGTTGCCATGACCTAGGGGGTCTGCCGCAGGGTTTCGTTGGGCTTTCCAGCTAAACGGCTTGAGGGATCCCAACTTAGGGTTTAGGGTTTAGGGTTTAGGGTTTAGGGTTTAGGGTTTAGGTTTAGGGTTTAGGGTTTAGGGTTTAGGGTTTAGGGTTTAGGGTTTAGGGTTTAGGGTTTAGGGTTTAGGGTTTAGGGTTTAGGGTTTAGGGTTTAGGGTTTAGGGTTTAGGGGGAAAAGGGGCTGGAGGTGTCGATTCAGGGTTTTCGGGGTAGGCGAGTGGGACTGATCGAGGAGACTGCTCTAATGAGCCTGGTGTCGGATAGACCGAGACCTTAAACCCTAAACCCTAAACCCTAAACGCAGGGCCTCTAGCCCAGCTTCGGAACTCACTGGGTCGCAACCTTCCTTATAAGCCCACAGACTCAGTAGAATGGCAGGTGCTGAGCGCAATGCCCCTTACCCGAGCTGTGCTGCTCCGAGTCCCGTCGCTGCACTCTCCTGTTAAGAGCCAATGCTGCAAGACACCTGAATGCAGAAATAAACCCTAAACCCTTAAACCCCTAAGCCCCCTAAACCCCTAAACCCTTAAACCCCTAAACCCTTAACCCCCAAAACCCTTAAACCCGTAAACCCTTAAACCCGTAAACCCTTAAACCCCTAAACCCCTAAACCCTTAAACCCCTAAACCCTTTAAACCCCTAAACCCTTAAACCCTTAAACCCTTAAACCCTTACACCCAACTGCATGGTCACAGGGAAAACCAACTGATCACGTGCTAACCCCTTTTTCTCACCGCTCAACCCTTCAACCTTGAATGGCTACATACTACCCTACTTGGAGGTTCGCGGACATGAATATGGCTTTAACTATACTTACCATGCTTGTAACGGCTTGTAACCCAACTTGAAGAAACCACGAACCTCCAAGAGACCCAAACAAAAAACATCCAAGGCCGAGAATATTCCAGGGCAGGTACCGGAGCTGCTTGCATGGGGCGGCCCCTTTCATCGGAGTGACTACGTTGAGTAGCTTACATACTCGTGCAGGACATGAACCATAACACTGGCTCACAGCTGTCTAGAGTGGTGGCGTCGTTGTTTTTGCCCGCCGCGATCCTTCAGGCATAAATCAATCGGATGGTGGATGCCGCAATGTCTCGAGCGATTCATCGATTTTTTCAGGCTTTAGGACTTCAGGAGTCATACGGAAAACGGTGCCCTAAACCCTAAACTCTGCAACCCTCTCTTGCTGTCTGCGAGTTTGGAGGAGGTTTGGGGCAATGTTTGGTCGACTGGTAATCAGAGGGGGACACTCACAGAACCCGGCTCCGCTGGCCCGCGGTGGGAGTGTCCCACACTAGGGGCAACCCTTCGGAAGGTTCCTCGAATAAGGAGGCAAATGCGCATGTCAATGGGAGTTTTTTTGGTTCTAAAGAATCAGTACGTTTGGGGTGCAGGTATACCCATCTTCGCTGCGCATCCACTCATCTGAGTTTGAGCAGGGTAACACGGGCTCGACACGCCTTTTTCGGCGTGCGGAGGACCCCCAGGGAACTGCTGTGAGAGGGTTTTCTTGAGGTTAAAGCTCGAGCCGCCAACCCGCCCCCCCACCAAATCCCCGAAACCCTACCTGAAGAAACCCAACATCTACACATTTATCTCGGTTACCAAATACCAAAAAAAATATATATATATATATATGGCATATTTACATACATGCATATATATAGATGCTATATGCGATTTGCTATATAATACATATATATATATGTTTTTTGGTATGGACTCCGCAAGGGGGTTTAACATCTTTGGGGGTTCTTCCAGGTGCTTGGGATCCTACGCCCGGCTAAGGACACAGGACCGTCACCACAGCGTTAACTTGGCGGCTGCCCCGCCACCCGGACATTGTGCCCGCTGCGCAGCTCGTCTGCGATGTCCTCGTAGGGGGCTTTGGGTCTGGGGTCTCAGGCCTCAGGGTCCGCACATCCCCAACTACGGGGTCACACTAGCGTTATAAGAGGCGATGATCATAGGGCTAAACAAGTGTTGCAGTCCGAGGGTTTTCCTTTCGGGCTCTGGCAGCGCCTGTTGTTTTGGGGCTTCCGTTGGTTTCAGGGTAGAAGGTATAGGGTACAGGGTTTAGGGTGTTGGGGTAACTATGAACATGAGTATTTATGGCGCTTCGGATTACATACATACTAAGAGGCAACATACCCCTAAACCCTAGGCCCTAAATCCTAAGCCCTAAACCCCAGTGCTTGCCTGACGAAGGCCGGTGTACTGCGTGAGGACCTGCGCGTGAGACTCGCAACTCTCGGACTTCTGGCCTCGCAAACCCACGACTCTGAGGCCGAAAATCCCCTCCAAACCCCAAACTCCTCCGAAACCCCAACGCCTTCGTTCTGGTAAGCACTGCGAGATCCGAATCCCGAAAAACTCAGGTTTAGGGTGCAGGGATCCCTAAACCCTAAACCCTAAACCCTAAACCCTAAACCCTAAACCCTAAACCCTAAACCCCCCCTAAACCCTAGGGTGGAATCGACCACCGGGCTAGCTGCGGAGGTTCCGCGGTCCGGTCAGCCTGCAACCCCACCCACCCAGAGGATGCTCCCACGCCTACAACTTCATGGGTGGAGGGTTTAGGGTTTAGGGTTTAGGGTTAGGGCGTCTGGCGTTTAGAACTACACAAACCCCGCCAGGCATGGCTCGCGAGCGAACCGGGACTTCCCCCCTAAAAATGAAACCTCTCACTTTTGACTTAGTGCCGGGGGGGGGGGGGGGGGGGCGATCTTTGGGTGGTCTTTCAATGGCTGGCGTTGCACGCGCAGGCGAGCGCATGCACCATGGACAGGGTTCGAAATGCCCAGGGTGCAACAGACCGGGCCGAGCCTGGCTCTGCCGCTTCGAATCTTCTACCTCCAGACTTTTCGGGTCTTAAGGTTTAGGGTGTTTGGGGTTTGTGGTTTTTAGGGCTCCTGCAGCCTAAACCCCAAACCCTTTTAGGGGCGTGGCTTTTCGGCCATGGCTGTCAGGATCACCCCCACAGTCTCCGACCCCTTTAAGCTCTAAACCCTAAAACGTCATAGCACTCCAAAAGCCTGAACCCAGTACACGGATCCTGGTGTAGCTCGGGTTTTGGGCTTGGGGGTGTAGAAGCCACAAGCAAGACTTCAAGAAGCTCTTAAGAAGCAACTCCGAGGATTTGGCCGGAAAGATTACGAGTAGATCTTCATACCCCCCCCCAAACCCTAAACCCTCATCCCTCTTTCCTTCAAGCTCTTGCTCTTAAAGCCCAAACAGCATCTCAACAAAAAGGATTCCAGTCAGAGGACTCTTAGCTGTGGACAAGTGTTCGGGCTTAGGTTGTTAGATCTGGCTTTAGGGCTTAGGGTTTCGGATGTAGGGTTTACGGTTTGGGGTTTAGGATTTAGGGTTTCGGGGTTGCTCTAAGATGACGCCCTGCGCTCCCCCCCCCCCCCTGGTGTGAATTTAGGGGCACCCAGGGCCTTAGGCGAATTCTACAGCCATCTGGCGGGCCTTGGCGTTCTGCGCAACGCCAAGGAAGGGACCTGTTCGTGCAGCATGGGGTCCCCAAAGTGGATTGTGCTGAACTCGATGTTTGGGCTATATACTATAGAGCCCATAAACCCTCTCACTCCACCATATGTAACGCCTGCGAAAAAAAGCCTAAGAAACACCCAGCCCGAAACATTGGAAACAAATGAAACCTCAACCCTACACCCTCGTCTTATAAACCCCCCACACCCTAAATGCAAACCCTATCAGCCGAGACGTTTAGGGTTTGGGGTGTAGGGTGTAGGGTGCAGGGGGAGCCTGGGAAATCGGGAGCTGTCCGGCGTACCATTGACCCGAGGTTGAAAATGCACCTCGCGGAATCATGGCGCGCCATTTCGGAGTCTATCTAGGGCTTAGGTTGTAGGGTTTAGGGTTCAGGGTTTGGGGTTTAGGGTTTAGGGTTTTGTAGGGTTGGGGTTTGGGGCTATGTAAGGCTATATAAGGACATAAAATGTTGTACAAATACGTACATAGAGGTTAGGGCCCATATAGAACTTGCAGATTCGTCCCAAAGCAGCCCCAGTACGTAGGGCTTGAAGGTATGTCAGGGGTACTCAGGATACAGTACTGGGAGTGTATTCAGAGTATAAGGATTTTTCAGGGGTCTGAGCGTAGTTCGTTGTTTTTGGGGTACTCAGAGTGGCAGGTCCTTAGGTTAAAGGAGTCTGAAGAGTATGTGAGGAACTGTCTGTTTCCATAGATGGGTATTTTGGACAGTGTGGTATCATTCTGTAAGGATTGCGACAGCCCATGATGTTTGTCATTCTTTGGGCTCCTGCGTGAGCTATCCAACTTTTTGGAGATATTTCAGAGTGAAGCACTTGAGAGTTCATAGCTCCTGATCATGCGTGCCGCTGCGCATTTTGCATTTCTTGTGTGATGTGGCGGTTCAGGCTTCAGTTGAAGGTTGGAGGCTACAGAGTGTGAGGCGTTGGGGATCAGGGCTAGGAGTTTAGGGTTTTGAGGAATCCGAGGGTGGGGGGCCCGACGCTGCGATGGACCTGCTGTTATCCCCTAAACCCTAAACCCGAAACCCGAAGCCCTAAACCCTAAACCCTAAACCCTAAACCCTAAACCCCAAAACCCCAAACCGTTCAGGCTTGGGGCCTTAAAGTTTGGGGTATAGGTGCAGCTTCAGAAGCTAACCCACGGTCTCTAATATCAGACATGTTAAGCCCGACCCAGACGGCCCGTTCTGCATGCCACGGCTTTATGCAAGTTCTCACAATGGCTGATGCCACGGCCTTACAGAGAGGATGGGACATGAGTCCTTCACCCTGAACCCAAAACCCTCGCGAAGCAGGGTTCCGTGCCCCGACTGTCTTCACAGCCCCGATGGAGATGAATTGGCTTTCATAAACCCGAAACTCCAAACCCAAACCGCAGGATTTAATCTTCATTCTCGTCTCTGGATGAAAGGCCCGAACTTCTCCAGATCCCCGAAGAACCGCAAAAAGACCCGTTTTCGAAATCACAAACCCTCCGCTCTAAACCTTGCAAATTCACCACCGCCGAACCGACAGCCCATCACAGCATAAAACGCCTTGGAACACAATTCTCCCGCCCCCGCTCCGCTACTCTCCGACAGGTCGTACCGTTGGACGGACGTGAGGTTCTTCGCCTCTGCAATGCAAGGCAGCTTCTTCAAGAGGTGTTCGGGCTCAGGGCTGGGATCTTTCAGGATTTCGGGTTTTGGGAGGGGCGGGGTACGCCTGCATCAGTGCCAAAAAAAAACATGGCTTGCCGAGCCTTTCTTTTTTACGGGTCCCAAAGGACGCAACCCTCAACCCACACACTTCTGCAGCGTTTTGGGTCTAGGGCCCAAAACTTCTGAAGTGTCCCAAGTGTTCGGTTTAGGGTTGAGGGTTTGCGTTTTAATTGTTTAGGATTTGTGGTTTAGAGTTTAGGGTTCAGGGCAAGTCCTAAAGTCGCCAAGCTCTCCGTAGAGCTTCGGGGTTAATCCCTTAAGGGATTAAGGGCATATGAGCTAAGAGGCTCAAGATTTAAAGGGCCTCGGGTGACTCTACGAGCCCCAAGAACATTGGAACAAAAGACTTCCCAATCTGAAAAGTAGAAGTGGTAAGTGAAGCCTGTATGACGCCTCTAGACCCAAGTGCTGCATCAGGATTTAGGGTTTGGGGATTTCGGGCTTTACCGCAGGGTTTAGGGTCTATAGGGTTTAGGCCCCCAATACCCCCTCCCAGCCAAACAAACAGCCGAACAAACCAACTGACTGGACACGTCCCCAAAAAACTTAAACCTCACTTTCCCACCCACCTCAGCCCCCCCCCCCCCCCCACCCCCCTCAAAGCAAAAGAAAAAAGGAGAAAACAAAGCCAACCCCACCCCACCTTCCACCCAACCACCCACCCACCTACACCACTCCCCAGCCACCGCCCAAAGGAAGCCTCGAAGAGATCCACGGTGGAGAACACGTCTTTCTCAAGGACTCCCAGTGTTCGGCAGGCCTCCGGTCCATGAGAAGAGGGCTTAGGGCGGGAAAAGTTACAGGTTCCCGAGGGTCTTGTTCAGGTTTTAGGGGTTTAAGGTTATAGGACTTAGGGTTTTAGGGTTTTAGGGTTTAGGGTTCTAGGACTTTAAGGTTTTAGGGTTTTAGGGCTTTGGGGTTTTAGGGTT
Source organism: Symbiodinium natans (assembly GCA_905221605.1). Taxonomy (NCBI): domain Eukaryota; class Dinophyceae; order Suessiales; family Symbiodiniaceae; genus Symbiodinium; species Symbiodinium natans. Next base: position 256,879 of record CAJNDS010001435.1, read on the forward strand.
GTAGAATTGTAATAAGGAATCTTAAGACTCTAGGGCTCAAGGGGAGTCGGGATCGAAGGCTTTGAAGGCTACAGGGGGGAGCTGGGCAGCTTTCAGGGGCCCGCCACGGCTTGAAAAAGGCGCCCGCCACACCAAGGGGTCCGAGACCTTTTATTAACAAAGGTCTGCCACACCTGAAAGAACAAAAGGTGTGGACACACGTTGTCAAGGAAAAACCTGAATCCTCTACATAACCCGAAATCCCAACTAGACCCTTCTGTAACTTCTGGAGCCTTGATGAACGCCGTGACGTTCTCCTGGCAGAGTGCGAAACTGGTCTAGGGATGTTGCAAGGTTTCGGTTTTGGCTTTGGGGGTCAAGGGGCTGGGGTCCTCATCGGTACCTTGTGAAGATGGGTCCCTTACCCAAAAGGATTATGCAAAACCCTAAACCCTAAACCCGGAACCCTAAACCCTGAACCCTAAACCCAAAACCCTGAACCCTAAACCCAAAACCCTAAACCCCAAACCCTAAACCCTAACCCCTCCCCCAAAGCTAAAAGCCATGTGTTTGGGTAGTGAAAAGGCTGTTGTTTTGCACCTAAGCCGTGAACTCTCCGGAGAGTCTGCAGTTTGCAAGCTTTTCAAACTTTCCCTAAACCCCGGAAGACTCAAACCCTGAACCCTAAACCCTAAACCCTGAACCCCAAAAGAGTTACACCCCAAAACTCGACCTCCAAGGCCCTGCGCAAATCTTCCGGTGGATCTCGGAAGGGCTTCAGTCTACGTCTAGAACCCTAAACCCAAATTTCGGTTTAGAGTTTAGGGTATTAAAGTTTAGGGTTTAGGTCCCGCCAACTGTACCTCCAAACACCTGTGGCATCATATGGCTGTAACAAGGTCCTTCAGTTGGTGCTTGTAAGCCCCTAAACCCGACGCCCTACACCTTACACCCTAAACCCCTAAACCCCTAAACCCCTAAACCCCTAAACCCCTAAACCCCTAAACCCCTGAACCCCTAAACCCCAAACCCTTAGGGGTTATAGGGTGGGTTGGGGTACCAGTTAGCAAGCACGGCAGGTGGGCCATCTGCTTGAAGGGCATCCTGGATGTGTTGATGTTGGGGATGAGGCCTCGCAGGACTGAAAGCTGGTGTTTAGGGTCTAGGGTTTAGGGTTGAGGGTTTAGGCTTAGGGTTCAGCATCTCAAGTTCAAGCTGGTGAGCTGGCTTGTCCGCTCGTTCACGAATTTTGGTGCTGTCAGCTCTGGTTCTGCCTTCGAGGTTCGGCTGGAAGGGGGAAGGGGGGGTCCGTTCACGGCTCCAGGCAGGGGTCCGGTTTCAGCTCCGGTTCTGGCACGTGAGGTTTGGCCGCAAAGGGGTTTGACCCCCGGGTTACAAAAGGGGTGGGGTCCGGTCAAGGCTCCAGGGGGGGGGGTGCGGTTTCCAGTTCTGACACGTCAATTTGGCCGTCCGGTTTGGGCTCCGGTCTTGGCATCCGGGGGCCCAGAAAAGAGGGTCCGATTTCGGCTCCATGTTAGGTTTTCAATAACTATAGGGCTTATTGAAATCATTAAGGGTTCAGGTCCGGGGACGTTTCGGGGAAAGTCTCCAGGAGTTTCTTGTTTGGATGTTCGTATAAGAATCTCAAGTTACTGGGTTTTGGGTGCCCGGAAGAACGAGGGCTTCCCTTCTTGGCATTGGGTAGTTTTGTAAGGAACCTTTGAGTCCAGAACACGGAGACAGGGGCTGACTGGTAGACCTAGTGTTACACAGTGTACCCGACTATACTTCATGTGGGGGTTTCCGAAAGTAGGGGTACCCTTTTTGGGGGTCCCTTTTCTATTTGGGGTCTAACGGGTTACCCCTATTTTGGGAATGCCCATATGTACTGGTACAACATATACCTCAAGCCCTCCGACATTCCTTGCCAAGTCGTCTCTGAACCCTAAACCCCAAACCCTAAACCCTGAACCCTAAACCCTGAACCCTAAACCCAAACACTAAACTCAACACCCGAAACCTAAACCCTAAACCCTTTTGAGCCCCTAAGGGAACACGTGTGGACCATGGACTTTACGCGGAAGAAGTTGCCAGATGGGAAACAAAAACAGGTCTGCAAAGACAATTTCCAGCAATGCTCTTTCCTTGGGATGTTCCCGCTTATACTAACAAGGTTAAGGGTTTAGGTTTAGGGTTTGGGGATTAGCGTTTAGTTTGGGATGTTCCGCCTTATACTAACAGTCCTTCGCAGGCGTTATAATAGGGGGTACGACAATCCCGATTACGAACTGTTAGCATGAGGGGGAACATCCCAGCTCTTCCCCCCGAAAAAAACACAAACGCGAAGAACTAGGGCTTAGGGGGGGCTTATCGATGGTTTCGGTTCTGGGGGCTCCGTTTCCACGCGGCAACCATATCACCATCTGGATGCTCTTGCAATTGCCGTTGGTGAGTTGTGCAACACACACACACACAAAAGGTGTAAGTATACGGGACCCGCTAGGCTCCCAGTGTCTGCCTGGCTGGATGATGTTGACAGCTTTGCAGAGGACCTGACAGGAGCTGTTGGGGTTGCTTATGGCAGAGCAGGAAGACCCAATTACGGCGGCCAAGCAGGAAAACTTCGCCTTCCCACCCCCACATGCACCCACCCCCACCCACTCCCCCGCCCCCGCCCTACCCCCTCTTAAGTTTCCTTGTAAGTGGTATTTCTTGGCGAAAGCCCTCAAGCTTATAACATCTCTGTATCCTAGGCCCTGCGTGACCAAGCATACAGGTCTCAGTCTTTGGGGATTTTGGGGAGGATTTAGGGTTTAGGGTTCGGGGTTCGGTTGGGTGGTTTAGGGTTCGGGTGTAGGGTGTGGGCAGGATGTATGAATTCGGGGTGCAGGGTTTAATCTTACGATGCCTCTCTACCACTCAAAAGACAAGCTTGAACAAGCCCAGTTAGAAACAACCCCGAACAACCCTGAGCCTGAAACCCTCGATCCAGCACCTGGACATATTCCAAAGGAGCATCCCCTTTGAATCCCTGAAAAAAAAAACACCCCCTAGCCCCCGAGTATGAGTCCCGCACCCTGAGCCCCAACCCCGGACCCCAACTCGATATTCCTCTACAAGCCCCCCCAGGTACAAACCCATAGCCCCCCAGAACCCAAACCTTTTAAACCCCAACCCCAATACCCTTCAAGACAGTCCTAAACCCTGAACCCTCACCTGCCCATCCTTCAGCCACGCTCCAAAGGTCGCGTCGCCTGGTCTGGGTCCAGAGTCCAGGGCTTTCGGAGAGGTGCTGCAGGAAAGGTTAGGGTTGAGGGTTGAGGGTTTAGAGTTTAGCTAGGGCTTAGGGTTTCCGGTATAGGGGTTCGTACTAGAGCACGTGGGCATTATGTAAGGCATTAGTGAGGGTACTGGGGCTAGGGTATTTAAAAAAATGCGTATTCGGGAGGAGGGATGACGGTATTCGTGGTATTAGGGTACTACGAGGTACTCGGGTTGAGGGCTTAGAAGGTTAAGGGCCTATACGGTTTAGGGCGGATAAGGGTTCAGATTTCGGGTGTCGTGATCTGGGGCTTACAGGGTTTAGTGCTCAAGGGTTATGGTGCATGGCTTGGGGTTCGGGGTTTTGGGCTTCTCGGTTCAAGGTTTGTGGTTCTTGGTTTCGTGAAAGGCTAATGTTGCACCCGGTTTAGTGTATGCATCCTCTGCAATCACAAGTTTCCAACATTTATTCTGCGAACCGAGTTTGTTGGAGGTACCCTCTATTATCACAAGTTTATTCTCGGACGGCTATTTTGTTTTTAAGGGTTGTGTCTAGGGTTAAGGGCTTACGCAGTAAGGCTTGATGCCCTGAGGGCCTTGGTCTCCAGGAATCTTCAAGGCTGGAAACTTCAGGCTAAAGGCTTGAGGCCCTGAGGGAGGTTGTCGCCCCCCCCCTCCCCCCCCCTCCGCAAAAACAAAACAATGTTTGCGGGGGGGGGGGGGGGTGTCGTCGCGCCACGCGTTTTTCGAGCGTGCAAATTTGAATTTGTTGGGGGGGGGGGGGGGGGGGGCGGGCTGTTTATTGAAGCGAGTGCAACAATAATTACAAGAGTTACAAGGCAAGGGGGGGCCCCTAGACCCCAAACCCCAAATCCCCGACTCTAAGCCCCAATGCCTTAACCCTGCAATTCTTAAGCGCGAGAAGCCCTCTCCACCCTGCTTTGACGAGAAAGGTATAGGGGTTTAGGGTTTGTAGAGTACAGGGTTTAGGGTTTATAGGGTTTAGGGCTGCCCTCAAAATCCCGAGCCACGTTTAGGGTTTCGGGTTTAGGGACCCGAAACCCCAAACCCTAAACCCTAAACCCTGAACCCTAAACCAGAAAGCCTAAACCCTAAACCGTAAACCCTGAACCCTGAACCCTGAACCCTAAACCCTAAACCCTGCGGACGGAGACCAGAAACCCCGTGCCTTTGCTTTCGCCAGAGACCACCTCCACCCAGCGGGTCACTTCCTCCTGCAACGGGGGCTCGAGCTCTCTGCATCGGGCAGTTAGACCTTGGGGCTTCAAGCCCTGTAGAATAGGGTTTAGGCTTTAGGCTTTAGGCTTCAGGCTTTAGGCTTTAGGCTTTAGGGTTTAGGGTTTAGGATTTAGGATTTAGGCTTTAGGCTTTAGGGTTTAGGATTTAGGATTTAGGGTTAAGGGCTATGACTCCTGCCTTAAAGGTAAAAGGTCCCACAAGGCGGTGCCGAAAGCCCCTAAGTTCGAAACCCCGGACGTCTTCATCTGCCTGTCGCCCAGACAGCAATCGCAAGGCAATATGCTGCCAGCCCTCAAGGAGACACCCTGAACCCAAAACCCGAAACCTAAACCCTGAACCCTACACCCTAAACCCTAAACCCTAATCTCTACAGTTCCCAGATGCGCTTTGGGGCTCAGAGGTTTCAGGGCCAAGCTTTCGGGTTTAGGGCTTCTGGCTCTTCAGGCCCTTGGGCTACACGGCTGTGCTGCTTAGGGTTTAGGGTTTATTTAGGGTTTAGGGTTTACAGGGTTTAGGGTTTATAGGTTTCACAATAGGATTTAGGGTTTAGGGCTTAGAGGGCTTGGGGTTTTCGATGCCTCCAGGTTGGCGCCGGTAATGGTTTCCCCACGATCTTGGTGTCAGGAGCATGAATCAACGGGAATGGCTTAGGGCACGAAATCGGTGGTAATTACACGACATTACACAAACATATGCTTATTTATTTGCCTCCTCCACTCCCCTAACCGTAACCAAGCGTGAGCTCTTGTGATGCTAAACATACATACGTACGTACATACATACATACATACATACATACATAACGTTACATTACTTTACATTACGTTACATTTCGTTACACTACGTTACATTACGTTACAATACATTACATTACATCACATTACATTACCTACCTACATACATACATAGACACACACACACATGAATACATAAGTGTAAGCACACAACTAGATAAACACATACATAAATATACATATACATAATACATATACATATATACCAACAAACAATCGTACACTCTTCCACAGCGTAGGCCTTTTTTCCACTTTCCAATTTACCATTTCGAGAACTCAAGCCCTTTCCGTCTCTGCTCGACATGAACCATATTCACGTACTTTGGGTAGCTTTCCAAGTTAGGGCCCCTTCTTGTGTCCGAACAATACAGGTGGTGCACTACCCAGGCTGCACCTATCTCTATAAGTAAAGCTTCTCTGTGCTTGATTCCTGCAAAGATTCACATTGCCAGAGAACATTTGGGTGGCCCTACGCTTACTCCCCACTCTTTCTCTCTCCCTCCCCCCTCCCTCCCTCCCTCCCTCCCTCCCTCCCTCCCTCCCTCCTCCGCCTCCCTCCGCCTCCCTCCATCCCACCTTCCCCCTCAACACTAACCCCAAAACCCTTAACCCCAAACCCTCAACGTCCCACCTTGAAACTCCCAAAGCTAGGGGCTTCGTGTTCCGGCATAGGAGGCTCCAAGCTCCCCAACCCTCAAGAGTCCAGTGAGCCGGGGGGCTTGGGTTCGTCGATCCCGCAGCAGCTTTGGCTGCAGGTGCAGATTTGCCTTCCCAGGGGTCCAGGGGCGAGGGGGCTCCGGCCAGAATCACGGGCATGGAGCGCAAACATGGGCAGGGCTTTCAGGAGGGACCCGAAACCCTAAACCCTAAGCCCTAAAACCCCTAAAACCCCTAAGCCCTGAACCCGAACATCCCGAAGCCCTGAAGCCCGGCAGGTGTCTGGATCCCAGAAACAACCCTTTCGGGCCTATAAGGTTTAGAGTTTAGAGTTTAGGGTTTAGGGTTTAGGGTTTAGGCTTTAGGTATCCCTAAGCCCTGAACCCTTTAGCTGGGCCTTTGCCGGCGGCTTTGCCGGGAGGCGCCTTTGGGGGTCCTGCCGGATGTGAGCGTCCCTACGGCCGCACGTTCTGGGGAGGGAGGGTTCACATAGTAAGGTTCGGGCATTTTAAACATATGGGTATTTCCCAAAATAGGGTACTCCTATATACCCCCCAAATTTCGTACATTTCCCTGCACAAGGCAAAACAGGTACCCTTACTGTCAGGTTCCCAGATAACGGGGGGGGGGGGGTCCCCGATTTGGGGACCCCATCCGGCTGGCTTTATCGAGCGATCAAGAACAGGTGCAAGTTTGGAGCTTGTTGAAGGGCTCCGGGGGAGGCTATGATCTCTAAATCTCCAAGCAAGGGCTCGGAGGTCGCCAGTGGCAACATCATGAAGACTATACGCAGGCTCCCGCCATCCCGAAACCCCTTGAAGACCACGAAGATTCACAAAAAACGGCGGAGGCCTACACCATAATGCAACCCGTCAAAACCCCCAACACCTAAGTCCAAGAACCCCTACTGTAAACTGCCCCTAAACCCGAAAGCCCCAACCCTGAACCCTAAACCCTAACCCTAAACCCTGGACTTTCAATTGTTGGCGGGCAAATCCTGACTTTGGGTTCTGGATCCCTGCCAGGCCAAGTGGCTAATATTTCCGAAATTAGGGTACCTTTTTGGGGTCCTTGTTATAAGTTATAAGGGTATCCTACTATTTGCGGGTCTATTTTTGGAATCCCTATTTTCGTAAACCCCGATCTAAGTCGAGAGGAATGGCTGCTTTTTCCAGCCCTTTGGGCTTTGTGCCCTACAATTTTGAGCTCTTGGATTTAGGGTTCAGACTTCTAAAAACGCAGGCTGTCCTTTGGCCCCTTTGCCTGCTCCTTTTTCGGGAGCCGCCGCCTGGAGAGAGGTCGGGAGTACCCACAATCCGTAACCCTGAAACCAGCAGGTCGGGACATTCAGCAAATTTCAGCAAGAAAGAAGGGCACTTAAAACAGGTGGCCGTCCGGGGCTGGAGTGCGGACAAGAAGTCATACAAAAAAAATAAATAAATAAATAGATAAAAAAAGTATATATATATATATATGTATATAGTTCAATACAATACAATAAAATACAAGACAGATAATGATACATATTTGCACACTTTTTCAGCTAACTTATCTTCCCTGTCGGTCTCAGGGAGAGAGGGGGGAGGAAACCATTCCACAGCTTGGAACCCGATCACAGGGGTGCTACAAGGGAGGGCGCATGTCTACGGGCTCCTCCATGGGTTTGGGGCTGGGGCTCCACCGGCAAGAGCAAGGGCGCGCTTTTCCCCAGAATGCCTCTCTTGACCCAACCTGCAACGTGAACTTCACCAGACTGAAGGTGCCATCGTTTGACGCCACAGAAAAGGGCTCCGTGGCCAGTAGCCGAACATCACAATCTAGAAACCTGGCTTCTTGAGATCCGCCCCAAAACCCATCAGTGCATAGGGTTTAGGGTTTAGGGTTTAGGGTTGCGCGCACAAGTGTTTTCTCGCAAGACCAGCCCAGTGTGTGGCTTTTGCCAGAGGGTCCGTCTCTCCGTTGTCTGGCGAGTTGGGGCAAGTTGGGGCGTTTGCTGGGAGGATGGCGTTTGGATTTGTAAGGCCTGGCTCTGCCTTCACCCAAAGTATATCATGTAGCAGTCAGACCTCCCTGTAGACAAAACGTGTAGACGGTTAGGTTCTCGCAGATTATGGGGGCGGCACAACCCTAAACCCTATACCCTAAACCTTAAACCCTAAACCTCAAAATCCCGAAGCCTGAGGAGAAGGGCTCCGTATGCTTTGCCCAAAGTTGCCAAACATCGGTCATTTTCTGTCGGCGCCCCCTCCCGCCCCTGCAAGTTTTGAGAGCGAATCCCAAGACTCCCAAGGGTTTAGGGTTTAGGGTTTAGGGTTTAGGGTTTAGGGTTTAGGGTTTAGGGGTTAGGGGTTAGGGGTTAGGGGTTAGGGGTTAGGGGTTAGGGCTTGGGGTTTCGGGTTTAGGAGGCTAGGCTCTCCCCTTGAAACCTAAACCTTTGCAGCACTAAATCCTACCATGCAGGATTTGGGGCAAGGGCTTGGGGGCCCTCCCCCAAGACCCTACCCGACCACACGCCAGGACTGTCGCCGTGGAGAGGTTACGCTTCAGTGTTCAGGGAGTAGGGAAGACCACCAATCTACCGGTTCAACTATCGGGCTGTAAGCCCGAAACCCTAAACCCCAAACCTTAAACCCGAAACGAAACCCTGAACCCTAAACGCCAAACCCCAAACCCTGAACCCTAAACCCTGAACCGAAAGGCTCCACCTGCAGGGGAAGGGTTGGACCGCTTGGCTTCTGGCGTTGGGTGAGCGCCTGCCTGTTCTTGCTCTTTCGGGTTTAGGCTTCGGGGTTTAGGTCTAGGTTTAGGGTTTAGGGTCTAGGGTTTAGGGTTAAGGGTTCAGGGTGCCTAGCTTAAGGGTGGAGCGGATTGGGGTATCTGGTACATGCCTTGTATGACCCTTTTCGGCCTTTAAGGAGCCATTTTAATTTATGGGCTGCCTGACTCCGTAAACCCTAAACCTTAAACCCTAGACCCTAAACCCTCACTAAGAACCAGCGAGCCTTGGGTTTAGGGCTAGGGTTTGGGGCTAGGGTTCGGGGTGTAGGGCTGAGGGTTTGCTTATTGTGCTCAAAGAAAAGAGCTTGAGGTTTAGGGTCTGATTAGGGCTTTTCTGGCCCCAGTAGGAAGAAAAAAGGGTCCCTAAATCCTAAACCCTAAACCTAAACCCCAAACCCTTTTCGTTGGGCCACATGCGGTCGAAAAAGGAACAAAAAACCTAAGCCCGAAACTCCAAAAAGCTCTGCAAATTCCTAGCCCCCTGAGCTTGAGCCCCTAATGAAGGTCTTTCGGGCTCAGGGTGCTTAGGCTCTTGGAGCTCAAAGCTTTCAAGGGCTCTACGGCTTTGGAGCTCACAGGCTTAAAAAGCTCCTAGGGCCTAGGGTTTGGGGTGTCGCTCTTCAGGGTCCGCGCAGAAAGCGCTTCAGAGTTATAGGTTGGCTTTAGATTCTGGGCTTACAGTGGGGACGGCGCTCCCCAATCGGTCCTGTCTTGAGGACTACCGCGAAGCACTCGCATTAGCAGAGAGGACAGGGCCAGCACAAGCCTCAACCAGCCGGAGTTGACACGGGGTAAACCCTAAACCATAAACCCTAAACCCCTAAGCCCTCAACCCATTGCATGCTCAGGCCACCAAAACAGCAACGACATAAAGTTTTGAAATACCTGGGCCTCAACTCCCTCAGCCCATATAGTCACAGGTCTCTAGATTATGGTCTCTTTTTGGGAACCCTCGCCTTAGAATAGTAACCCAAAAGAGATCATCATTCAGAGAACTGACCATATACCTCGGCCCATGGAAAGGCTGGTTCTCATGCTTGGAGACAGCGGCCCGATCCTTCGCATTAAACAGGCGTGCGAAGCTCCCATGCTTGGCTGGGCAAAGACTCTAGCGACTCTGAGTCAAGGTGGGCGGGCGGATCTCTTCTGGTTTAGGGTTTAGGATTTAGGGTTTAGGGTTTAGATTCTACCGCAAAGTTTACAAAATCTTTCAGCTAGCCTTGTCCTCGAGCCCGAAACCCTGAACCCATGGAATCGGCTCCCCAACATCTCCCAAGACCCCTTCACTCATCGGGCCAAATAAATGTGAAACACATGTAAACAAGCTAACAAGACAAAGGGCAACAATACAATAGGATGCAGTAAGAGAATCGTACTAGAAATGTTCGTGTCGCCTTCTCCGGAGCCCATAGGTGGAGACGGCAGATAGAAGTCCGCTCATGCCCCCGGTCAGGATGTGTAGGGGGTGCTTTTGCTCAGGTAGAGATCCAGATTTCATAGGCTTCTGCAAATATTCTCGGTCTCGATAGATAGACCTCCCTTAGCCCTAAACCCTAAACCCCAACATTGCGGCCTGAAGTCAAACTCTAGGGGGCTTCGCGCCAAGGATACAGAGATGGGACTCCAGTGGCCCTCGGAGCGTCTTGGGGAATGTCGGTGCCATGAACGGCTGAGAGGGTTTGTAGGGATAGACGGGCTTTAGAGTTTGTAGGCTGGCTTGCTTCTACGGTTTTGGGTTGATAAGGCTACGTTTTCGGCTTTCGGGGTCACTCGGGGTATGTGGGTAGTTCTCTCAACTAGAGCCCCTTTCGCCCCCCCCCCCCCAAAACAAAAAAAAAACAAAGAAAAAAAAACCTACCTTTCCATATGCTCGTCCCTGAAGTCCGACAGATC
>CAJNDS010001435.1:270000-480000 GCA_905221605.1 Symbiodinium natans
GGGCAACAAGATTCCACTGAGACTCCCAGAGCCCCAAGCCAGAAGCATCCCTAAGCCCTCAGCCCTAAACCCTACCTAGAGTCAGTAAACCCTAAACCCTAAACCCTAAACCCTTTAAGCAAGTCTGACATTCCGTCTGCCGGGGAGCGAGGCAAATGATCTGGTCATCCTGCCCGGGCCGGGTGGCACGGAACCCAGAAGCGATCCCCACCGGTACTGCTTAGGGTCTAGGGTTTAGGGTTTAGGGTTTAGGGTTTGGGGTTTGGGGTCTAGGGTTTAGGCTTTAGGGGAGAGTGCTCCAAGCATACTGACACTCCTGATCTAGCCATCTAGCAGGTTCCTCAATGCTGCTCTCCCCGGCTGAAGGTTCAAATAAAAGAAAGAAAGGCCAACGTGACAAAAGAGTGTTGGCGACCTCAGAGGGCGGGATTTGAAGCTGCTTCACCTTCGCTTCCGTCAGATGTCTAGCGCCCTTTATGCTCGTTCCCCCTTATACTGCCAGCCCTTCATAGGGTTTTTCGTACCAACCCCCTATATCCATCCCTATGAAGGACTGTTAGTATAAGGGGGCACATTCCAAGTCGTATACTTAGGGCATAAAGGGCCCAAAAAACCATACCCTAAACCCTAAACCCCAAACCCTAAACCCTAAACCCTAAACCCTAAACCCCAAACCCCAAACCCTAAACCCCAGTTTCTACAGGGTTCAGGGAACCTCAGCATAAAGTTGCCCCATCCCACCCCTGCCGCCTGGTCCGCCAGGTCTTCCGCAAGTTCGTCTGCTTGAACAGCATCCTGCTTCTGGGTGTTTAGGGTTAGGGCTTAGGGTTTAGGGCTTGGGGTTTAGGGTTTAGGGCTAGGGTTTTAGGTTTAGGGTTTAGGGTTTAGGGTTTAGGGGTTAGGGTTTAGGGTTTAGGGTTTAGGGTTTAGGGTTTAGGGTTTAGGGTTCGGGGCTGAACGGGCATTTTGCCACCTGAGCCCTGAATTCAAAGCCCCCGCCAAGCTGGAGACATCGGCCTCCAGAGCCACGTGGCGTGAGGGTCGGGCGTAGCGTCGCTCGCAGTACGCCTGCTCTTGATGCAGTTTCAAAGGGGTTTCATGTATATATATATATATACATACACATGCAGAAATACATACATGTACATATATACACACATAGATATATAGAAAAGGTGTATGTGTGTATGTATATGTATATGTGTACATATATATATATGTGTATATATATATATATACGTATATGTACGCATGAATTGCTTCCTTAATGTTGGCCTCTTGACTTATAGAGGATGACCCTGAGGCACACCCAACATCCCTAAAATGGTGGAAGGTACAGGGTTAGGAGTAGGGGCTAGGGCTGAAGGTTCAGCGCAAAGGAGCTTCTTGAAAAGTGTTATCACAAATCTGAGGGTGCCAGTATCAAGAAAACTCCAAAGCCTAAAGCACTGAACCCTTAACCCTAAAACCCCTAAATCCTACCAGCCCCACAAGCTCTGTTAGGGTTTAGGGTTTCTCCCTAAACCCTAAACCCTAAACCCTAAACCCTACACCCTAAACCGCCTAAACCCCTCAACCCTAAACCCGACACCCTGAAACCCGAGACCCAGAGGTTCAAACACCAAAAACCATGTCACGCCTTGAACACCAGCGTCCCTACGGGGAGCAGGGCAGTGGCAAGAAAGCCTCACGTCGGACCCCGGCTTTGTTTGCTGTGAGTTTTTGTTCGGCTCAAGACTTCGTAGGTTTGTCTCTGCTGTTCGGGGTTTTAGGGTCTAAGTTTAGTTGTTTTCCCGGTTCAGGATTTAGGTTTAGGGTTGAACTAAGCATGTGCCGTTTACGGTTTTTGGCAGTGGGCGTTTATGAGCTTGGAGAGGTTTAAGGTTTGGCGGATCAGGTGCTTCTTGGGCGCTTCAAAGGAGCTTGAACCCGAAACCCTAAGCCCTAAAACCCTAAACCCTAAAACCCTAAACCCTATACTTAGGCAAAAGGGTCTCGGGATCGAGGGGGCTGCCAGGGGTGCTCCGCCTCAAGGATTTCGAGGTTCAATGAGGGTTTGGGGGCTTTTAGGGTTTCGGGTTTAGGGTTTAGATTTGGTGCACACCTTAGGGCTTCGGAGTTCAGGGCGGGTTTAGGGTTTTGGGGTTTAGGGTTAAGGGCTTAGGGCGGGGTTCAGGGGTATAGGGCCACCCGAACAGTCGAAGCCGTCAAGACAGAAGCTACCAGCGGGAGCCTTCAAAGAAGCTCTTTGGGGCATAGGGTTTGTGCCCAGCAGCTTACTGGGGAGAATCCGAACCTACCCAAACCCTGAACCCTGAAGCCTGAACCTTAAATCCCAAACCGCCAAGCATGGTAGCCCTCCAGCTGCCGCCAGGGGACTGTACGATGCAAAGTTGCCTGGCAGCTGCGCAAGTGCTAGGTAGGCTCGGGCTTCTGCGCAGAAACAGAGGTGTAAAAAGGGAAGCCAGGAGGCCCAGCCCTAAACTACCCTACTAAGATTACACGTATACACGCAGTAGGGTTTGAATGACTTGTATCCCCAAACGGACACCCAATATATGCACTCACCAATACAAAAAAATGAACCTTAGTTGCACTCACCAAGAACAGAAATGTAAACACTGTTTCATGTATGTATATATATATATATAAACATATATATATATATACACATACATGTGTATATACAAAGGCAGGAGACTGGTTGACATGGAGATCTCCTGCCAGACCGGAACAGCTCTAGCTCTCAAGATAGAAATCTCTGCTAAGTTCTCAAGCAGGAGCCCAAAGCTTCCCAAACCGCAGGCATGTAGGGTTTAGGGGTTTGGGGTTTGGGGTTTAGGGTTTAGGGTTTAGGGTTTAGGGTTTAGGGTTTAGGGTTTAGGGTTTAGGGGGACTGCCCAAACCTCGGACCTCAAAGCTTACAAGCCCCTAAAGCCATCCAGAGCTGGCGCTGCTAGATGGGCTTAAGGCTTGCGAGGGTCGCGAGCAGACTTTTTCAGGTGAGGTTCCCCATGCTGAGCAGCCTCTGCAAACCCTAAACCCTAAACCCTGAACCCTAAACCCTAAACCCTGACCATCGCACCCCCTGAAAGCCCCCGAAGTTACCCCCGGAAGCTCTGAAACGTCTCAAGTTCGGACTCCGGGGGTGTTTAGGGTTTAGGGTTTGGGGTTTAGGGCTTGGGGGGTGGGGGCAGGGGGAGGTGATGCCTTTGAACGCCAAGGCCATGAGTGTAACGTTGCTGCAGAAAAGGCCGAAGACGGAGCAGTCGAAAAGGTCATACCTCGGTGTTGGGGGAACTGCGACCAGGTTAGCACTTCATATATATATATATACATATATGTACACAAATACACATATTTCTTGATCGATCTACGTAGGTAGAGTGGTTTGGGGGTGCCGGGGGTGGGTAGGCCGAGCTCTACACTCTTCCTTAGAAGCCCGAAGACCCCAACCCCCTAAACCCTAAACCCCTAGACCCCTAAACCCTAAACCCGTAAACCCCTAAACCCCTAAAAAAACCCTAAACCCCTAATAAACCCCTAAACCCCTACGAAACCCCTAAAAACCCCTAACAAAAACCCTTAAAACCCCTAAAACACCCCTTAAAAACCCCTAAACAACCCCTAAAAAAAGCCCTAAACCCCTAAACCCGACACCGCCAGATCTTCACTTGAAGCCGTCGAGAGACCAGAAGCTGCCAGCGCAGTCGAACTCCGGCTGGTACACCTGGGTTTATAGGGCTTTAGGGTTTAAGAGCCCAAAACCCGAAACCCTAAACCCTGCACCCGTTTAGCGTTTAAGTCCAGAGTTCGGCTTCAGGGATCGTTCGGCTTGAAGGAAGGACTTTGTGTTGACCGTTTGAGGACTCATTCCGACAAGCCTGAGGGCTGGGCGAGGGGCGGGGTTCAGGAAGGGTTTCGTTGCTTCGGTAGCCCAGCAACCATTTTATACGGGCACCCTGTTGGTTTGGTCTCTATAAGGGAACCCATAGCGCAAAGAAAGTCTAAAGGGTACCACTGGGCTACTAAGTTGTTGCTGACGGAATGCCCTAAGCCTGAACCCCTACTTGGAGGTTCATGGGTACTTATACGTCGGAAGGTACCTAACTACAGTTATGAGTTTCGCCACCCTACTTACAATCCTGCTTCTAACTATCCCTGAACTTGAGATGTTTGTTCTTGAGAATTATTATGATCGGAGGTACTGTAATCCCTATTCATGACTGTTAGAAGAAGGGGGAATATCACCCTAAACCCTAACCCTAAACCCTGAACCCTGAACCCTAAACCCTAAACCCTAAACCCTAAACCCTAAACCCTAAACCCTAAACCCTAAACCCTGAACCTTCAAGTAGCCCAAGCCCACTGGGCACCGCTTCCTTCCCCAGCATCCGTAGCCCAAGTGGCATAGAGGAAAAGCCATCCTTGAAGTGGTGTAGGGTTTGGGGTTTAGGGTTTAGGGTTTAGGGTTTAGGGTTTTGGGTTTAGGGTTTGGGGTTTAGGGTTTGGGGTTTGGGGTTTGGGGTTTGGGGTTTAGGTTAGGTTTGGGGTTTAGGGTTTAGGGTTTGGGGTTTAGGGTTTAGGGTTTAGGGTTTGGGGTTTGGGGTTTAGGGTCTGTGGAGCTTCTGGCCCCTAACCAGAATACCCTCAAACGCCAACCCACAAACATCGGACCCTCAAACGCATAATCCTGCAAACAGATCATACACGGACTCCACTTGTTAGCGTCAGCAGCTTACCTCAGAATAAACAACATACATGCCCAAATCGAACAAGTCCAATACTAAATAGCCAAAAGTCCGAACATGAATGAACTCAGAATGTGAAACGATAATCGTCATTACACTGTTTTCAAGGACCAGAAACCCAACCATGCATACATCAACAGGTTACACGATATACGAACAAATAAATAAACAAACAAACAATAAATATACATATATATATATATATAGAAAATTCAAACTTTCTTGATGGACATGAAGTGATTTTAAGCCTACAACTGGCAGGTCTAGGTGACCACTCGAAACAGTGAAAAATCCTACACAAACCACCGCAACAAGCCAAACACCTATTTGCAGGTTCATGGGCAGTTACAAGAAGGGCGATAAGTGCGGCAGCTGTAGTTGCAACCTCCAAGTACACCCGAAAAGCAAACCCCAAAACCTGAAACCCCAAAACCTGACACCGAACCCTAAAGCCCAAACCCCAAACCTAGGACCCTAGACGACCCTGAACCCACCCTACACCTCCACCTACACCTGCACCTACACCTACACCTACACCCACACCTACACCCAAGACTCCAAGCCCCCAAAGCCAGGAACCGCAACTCTTAAAGCCCAAACCACAAACCCCCGCCGGCCCTAAACTTATAAGTAATTCGGGCTACCCTAAATAAGGTGGTTACTGTGGTGGCCCTACTTATAACCCAACACATCAGTACCCACTACAAGACCCCAAACGGAGCTCCTACTTCCCCAGCAGAGAACTAGGGAATTAGCGTCCCTCCCTGGAGGGACATGGGTACTTTATAAGTAGGGTTAGGTGTAGCCTGAATAGGGTTGTACGTATAGCTACCACACTTATAGCCCTACTTATCACTACCCATGAACCTCCAAGTCTATACTACCGCAAAAGCCACATGGTAGGGGTCCAGAAAACGCCTTCGCAAGCAAAAAGCCCGAAAGCCGAGGGTCGGTAGAACACCGTGGCCAAGGCAAAGTAGAGAACACAGGCCGGCATGATCAGGGGAGCCACCGTCGAGTACCTCGTGGTGGAAGGGATGGGCTTGAGATGCGTTTTTTTTTTGTTTGAGGGTGGGTGGGTGGAGAGGGGGGTGGGGCTAGGGGGGTAGGGTTCTGGTGGGTTTGTGGGTTTCATGGGTTTGTGGGGCTTCTGGTATTTTTGGGAGAGGAGTTTGGGCTACTAGGTTGAGAGTGCTTTTGGGACTTATGGGATTCGACCTACAGATGGGCAAGGGAAATAAGAACCAAACCCTCCTAAAGCCCCAAAACCCAAAAACCTAATCGGAACATGGGACCCAAAGCCCACAAACCCTAAAGCCCTAAACCTTGTACACCCTAATTCCATATCAGAGTCAGCAAGCTCCTGGTGCTAAACCCTCAACCTAAACCCTAGACTCTAAACCCTAAACCCTGAACCCTTAACCCTAAACCCTGCGCTCTCTGCGCCGACCCTGAACGGAAGACCCCAGCCAGGTCGCGTCATGCCCAGGACCAGAACCTTGGTTTAGTGGTGAGAATTCTTGGTGAGGTCAGGGTGTGGGGCTTCCTTCTTTGGAGAATCAGGCATCTTACGTACAGCAAAATTAAAGCTGTGAGGGATTCATGGGGAACGCAATAATACTCCCGACTGAGTAAGAACCAGTAAGTCCTGGAAGCTGATGAGGCTTAGACAGCTGCTTCAGAGCTGTTTGGGCCGTTAGGGGCGGGGCGGGGGGTGGGGGGGGGGGGGTCGACTTTTTTTGGAGTGAAGGAGTCAGCAGCTAGTTCTGACCTGTCAATATAACTTGTGGCGTTTGACAGCGGCTCCACAGATACTTGGAGTCTGCGGATCATGCTCTGGGGCACTGGGGGTTTCATGTGGAGTAGGAGACGAAGTCTGGTAACTATAGTGAGTACTGATACCTCTACTTGTAGCTACGGCATTTTGATTGCTTGACGATGCGGCGGGAAGCTTTCCAAGGCATGTGATATAAGAGCCTGTTTAAGCTTAATCTGACTGGGTATGTTGGGGAAGTTAGTACAGATTGTTGTTTAGGGGACAATATGGGTAAGTACTTGGGGCACTTGGGGGTTTTGGAGTGCGGGGCTCTAGCGCGCTCGCCCGTGTCGTTCTAACAAGGCGGCCTCCTGATCACCAACTAGTAACTAGTAAAGCGTGAAGAAAGATGGCAAAGACATGCAGGATATGTTTCTAAACAAACATAGCCATGGTAATCAGCAGGCTAACCATAAACATGGTCATGAGTCATGAGTCATAAGTCCGGATGCGTTCAAATGTCACGAGAGGGAGGCTGCCCAGCTTCATATCACACCCGCGTATGACCTCAATCCTGAAACATCGGCATGCAACCCCTTTGATATAGGGGCCTGAAAATTTAGAATAGGGTGTTTTTGGGCGTCTCTAGTATAAGTATACAGGAACCATAGGGGGAATTTACTCGTAATTCTTCCGACCCCTATGTTGACCCCAAAGCCCTGTCACCATGAATGCCATGCGGCCATGACGGCGTCCGAGGCTTCTGTGGCGAAGTAGCAGTGGGACACACCCTTGAACCTTTGCTCCATCTGGGAGAGTTTCCGAAAGTAGGGTTTAGGGTGTACGTAGGGTTTAGGGGTACCTTACTGGGGTCCTGATTACAAGGGAATCCTACTATGTGGGGATCTATACTTGGACGTCCCCTATTTTCGTAAACCCCCAACTGTCTGCTAACGCAGAGCGGCCCTGAATCTACAGTAAACGCTAGGCCTTGGGATGTTCCCCCCCTTGCACGAGCAGTCCTTAATTATCGGGATTAGGGTTTAGGGATTAGGGTTTAGGGTTTAGGGTTTAGGTACTATTATCCCATTATTAAGGACTGTTTGCACAAGGGAGAACACGCCAATCTAGGCACCTTGTCTGGGGCATGGCTGCTTGTGGTGATTTGTGGCTTTGGGCTGAGGGATGTTGACGTGTGACCGGAGCCCCAAACCGAAAGCGCCAAACCTTCCTTGTATCTTGGGGAAGTTACATGGTCCCTTAGTATTGTCCCTTAAAAGGGTACCCAAATTAAGGGCCCATACATCAGAACCCTTCGAAACACAGGTTTAGGGTTAGGGTTTAGGGTTTCGGGTTTTGGGTTTTGGGTTTAGGGTGTGGAATTTGGTGGCTGGGCTTAAGGCCAAGGTTTTGCGTTTCATCCTTTGCTGGCTTGGGCCACTTTCAACGCCCTGTGGCGACCATGACGCGTGGGAGCCTCGCAGTCCTAACCCTAATCCCTAAAACCTAAAACCTAAACCCTAAACCCCCGAAGTTCAGTCAAAAGGGCAGGCGCCAAGGCCCGGTAGGGAACTTGCATGGGTTTTGGCCTCTAAGCGGTCCTCTGCAGCTATACTAAACTCTGAGGGTAAGCCCGGTGGAAGATTTCTGTCCTCCTTGTAAGGAATCTATGTTTGCCCCAAAAACCCTAGAGGCACGTTATGACTTGACGATGACGGGGAATTCACGTAGTAGGGGTTAAATGCCATTGAAGCAAGCTAAACCCTAAACCCTATAAACCCTAAACCCTAAATCCTAAACCCTAAACCCTAAACCCTAAGTACCGTAAAGCCTGGTGGCACTCCTGGGTAGAAGAGGACGATGGGCAGGCTAATCCCCACGCGCGCGAGGACAAAGGTAATGAAATAGATCTTGGACAGGTAGGGATTGGGGTTTAGGGCAGGGTTGTGGGTTTGGGGTTCAGAGTGTCAGAGTGTCGGGGGTAAGCTTTGGGGTTATGGCTTCGGGTTTCGGGCGAGGGGGGGGGGAGGTGGGAGGTGGGAGGAGGGGCCTGGCTTCCGTATTGCGGCAGCTACGGTACTCTTCAAGACTTCCCTCCGCCCTAAGCTCTAAAAATCTCCTAAGTCCTCTGCTTGAGTGGGTATCTACCCAAAGGAACACTTCTGTAGAGGGTAGGGTCTAAGGTTTAGAGTTTACCGATTGCGAGCCGTCCGTTACAGCAGGCTCGCAAGACTTCCCCTTAAGGTGGGCTCGGTTTCCAGTGCAGCAATCTCCATGATCCGCTCTGCAGCTGCTGCAAGCCCTAAGCCCTAAAGCCTAATCCTTAAACCCTAAACCCTAAACCCTACACCCCGCAGCAAAAGCTCAATAACCCAACCGCACCCTCAGCCTTGAGCCTGAACCCTAAGCCGAAAACCCGACCCGACGCCATAAGCCCCAAGTGACCCCCAAACTTCTAAACCCCTAAACGTCTCGAGCCCCTAGAGCCCCAATTCGCCCTAAAGCCCAAGACACCCCCCTGAGCCCCTCAACCCTGCACTACAAAGGCCCTAAAACCCCTGGACCAAACTCTCAAAGCATCTTCGGAACCCTGAACCCCAAACAACCTGAACCATCTTGGCTCCTAAACCCCTAAAACCCCTAAAGTCTCTAAAGCCCCTCAACTAAAGCTCCCAAAAGCCCCCCAAACCCTAAATGCTAAACCCTAAACCCTAAACCCTAAAACCTTAACCCTAAACCCAAAACCCAAAACCCTAAACCCCCCCCCATAAATAAAACCCTTTGAAGCTCTGAAAGCTGCGGTTCAGGGCGCTGCTACTTTCGGCACCTCTCTTCGCACCAACTCCAGGGCCTCAAAGAAGGAACACTGACGGCTTTTAGGGTTTAGGGTTTAGGGTTTAGGGTTGAGGGTTTAGGGTTTAGGGCTCAAGGGTTTGGGGGCTTGGGGGCTTTAGGGGGTTTTGGGGCCTAATTAATGATGGTTTTGCTTAGGAGTTTGGGGGCTTGCGGGTTTTATGGTTGAAGGGTTTAAGGGTTTGGGGGTAAAGGTGTCTGTTTAAGAGTTTGGGGGATAAGGGTTTAAGGGTTTTAGGCTTAGGGTTCAAGTGCAAGTGTTTAAAGGACTTGAGGGCGCAGGGGTTTGGGGTTCGGGGCGTATGCGGGTTTAAGCGTTCTGGGGTTTTAAGGCCGAAGCTGCAAAAGGTTTCAGGGTTTCAGGGTCTCAGTCATGCTATAAGGGGTTTAGGGTTTAGGGGGTTACAACATGTTGAGTTAAAAAAATTACCGGAGTCTAGCATAGGGACCGCTGGCATTTGCAGCAGAAGGGCAAGTAATTCAACGAACAACTTGAAACCCGAAGCTCTCGATCTCTACATCCTGTACCCCAAAATCCTAAACCCTAAGCCGTGGGGGTAAAAAGGCGTTAGGAGTTGAGAAGCTTCAGGGTGTAAGGGTAATCCGAAAACCTAAGCCCTGAAACCTCGTTAGAAGCCCTAACCCCTTCAACCCCTTGGCCTTGCAAAAACGCTGAACCCCTACACCCATCCACTCTAAAGCCTTGAATCCTACAGCTCTTAGCCCCATCCCTAAACCCTAAACTCCCTAAACCCTAAACTTCCTAAGCCCTAAACCCTAAACCCTAAGGCCCTAAACCCTAAACCCTAAACCCTAAACCCTAAACCCTAAACCCTAAACCCTAAACCCTAAGGCCCTAAACCCTAAACCCTAAGTATCCCTCCAGGCCTTCGGGGGCTCCTTGAGTATCAACTCCTCGGCTTGTCGGTAGTGCCAGGGGGGGGGGGGGGGGGGGGGTTTAGGGGGGTTTATAGGGTTTAGGGTTTAGGGTTTAGGGTTTAGGGTTTAGGGTTTAGGGTTTAGGGTTTAGGGTTTAGGGTTTAGGGTTTAGGGTTTAGGGTTTAGGGTTTAGGGTTTAGGGTTTAGGGTTTAGGGTTTAGGGTTCTGTAACTTACCCATTTTGAGGGTTTAGGGTTTAGGGTTAGGGGCTTGGGGCTTAGGGTTAGGGGCTTGGGGTTTGGGGTTTGGGGTTTGGGGTTTGGGGTTTAGGGTTTAGAATCCAAACACAGCGCCTTTCTACGCCTTGTTCAACAAAATTCCCAACCCTAGGCCCCTAAACCTCTCAGCCCCGAACCTGCAAAAGGACGCCAAACCCTAAAACCGCGAAAGCCGTAAATCTGAGAAATCCCCCAACCTCCTTAGCTCAAGACCAGACGCCACCGGCTAATCAAAAGTATCCATGGGCCTAAGGCCTAAGGCAACAGATTTCAATATTTGCAGGAGCTGAGAACGCGGGGCCCAGGGGTCCTGGGGATTTAGGAACCGTTGCAACTTGGGGAACCCTAAAACCCCAAACCCAATCAACCCTACACTAAACCCTATACCCCTAAACCCTAAACCCTACACCCTCAACCCAGAAGAAGGCTTAGCGTGGGCAAGGGGGGTGGCAGTCCATCTGGTCTGGCCAAGAGGCAAAGGTGTTCCACACAGAGCCGGTGACCACTGCAACCTGAGCCACAGTGTGGGATGTAAGGGCCTAGCTTCTTCTTGCTTCTCTTTATGTTTTTATTTACTATTCTTATTACTATTACTATTACTATTACTATTACTATTACTATTACTATTACTATTACTATTACTAGTACTAGTACTATTACTATTACTATTACTATTACTATTACTATTACTATTACTATTACTGTTACTATCACTATTACTGTTACTATCTATTATTACTATTTTTATTATCATCATTTTATATGTGTATGTGTATATATATATGTATATGTATATGTATATGTATATATACTTGTTGTTTTTGTTTTTCATTTTGTTTACTCTTCTTTTGTGTGGGGGGGGTGCCTGAACCCTAAACGCTGAACCCCAAAAAGAAGGGGGCTTAGCCCGTTCGTTTGCGGGAGAATGTAGGCCTGATCCCTGTGGCTCTCAGAGTATACAAAGGCTATCAGCTTCGGGGATCGAAAGGGTACAAAGTCTACAGATGACACAAAAAACCGCGCACAAACCTTTGGTCAGGACTTAGAGGCTCAGATTCTTGTGCCTAGGTCTGCACTGTCTTGGGGTCGGGAGGGCTCAGTGAAAGGGATCTGCTCTATAGAAAGACGTATGTTGAGGTTTCAGGTTCCGAAAGTATCACCCCACACCTACGTCATGAATTTCTCGCGATGTGAGGCTAACTCTTTCAGCCCTAAGCCCTAAACCCTACACCCTAAACCTCCCATGTCAAACCCAACCCCAAACCCGTCCAGCTCTCCAGCCCCCTGGCCGCCCTAAATCCCTCAGTTCCTACCCAAGTGTAACCTGGGAATAAACACATGCTGCCTTGAAGGGAACCCAAACCCTAGAACAGAGGACAGGCTTACTCTGGCTCCTAGTTGCAACTTGTCAGTAGGGGACTTTGGGGCTGCCCGAGCGGCGTAGAGCGTAGCCATGAGGTAGCCGAAGTAGCCTGGTTAGTACAGGGTTCGGGCTGGCGGAATCGGGTGTTGGCGGGAGGGGGGGGGGGGGGGATTGGTGCTTGATTGCTTCCGGGTCCCAAAGACCAAAAGGGACCCAAACCCTCGGCCGCCTCAAGCCCCCCACTTTTACTCTGGGTTCGGTGCAGGGTTCAGGGCGTGGGGCTGCTTAGGGGCTTTGAGGTGGCTTTGTGGCTCCGGAGGAGGAAAGTTCGTGAAAGCTCGTACCCCGGAAGGCTTGCCCAAACGTTGGCCCAGCGCTTTAACAGAACGCCCTGAAAACCCCCCAACTCCCAGCTCCTAAATACTCCGAAGCCTTTGAACTGGTCAACACGGAGACGACAGCCCTTGAGCTCCTTGCCCAAAGCTTCCAGAGCCCCCCCCATCGCAGACCCGGGCTTATAGGTACCCCCCAAGTAGGGTTGCAAATGCAGTTGCCATGTTTACCATCCTGCCAAAAACATCCATGAGCCTCCAAGTATGAGTCGACCGCCGAACCCCCACCCCCCAGCTGAACAGCAAAGAGGCGGTTTAAAATGATCCGATGCAGCTCGGACTTTACCTTGAAGCGTTCGTACCTGATGGCTTGAAGAAAAGAGGATCTCTCGGTTTAGGGTTTAGGGTTTAGGGTTTAGGGTTTAGGGTTAGAGTTTTGGGTTCAGGGTTCAGGGTTTAGGGTGTGGGGTTTCGGGCTGGAACCACCTCACCAGCTCTATGTAGGGAATTTGCGATTCAGGTCGGTAGCACATAGGCCTCCCTTATTATACACCGTTTAAAGGGTGATTTTGGGCACCTCGTTCCCTAAGAACCAGTAAGCCATGACTTGAATGTTATAGTATTCAAAGGGACAGGAATCACCCTGTCAATTGTCAATGGTGTTGAGTTGCGTTATAGCCGGCAGGTAGTAACATAACAAGGTCGTCTAAGCCTAAAACTCAATCCTTCTTCACGATCCTCCGATCCTCAAGGTTCAAAACCCCTGTAGTAAAGGTAGAGGGCCTTTTGTTAGACACAGGCATGCGAGGCGGCTGCTGGGGTTGACTGCCTAGTACAGGTAATCCTCTCCATATCACGATTTTTTCCGAAGGTGATAACGTGGCCACCGTGTGCAAGGGAATGCACATGCACGCAGCTTCGAGAAGCTGCGAAGGAGAGTGTTGGACGGTACAACTTTGCTCGCACATGCAAGGGTCCTGTACAAGGTTCAACCCTACTTGGAGGTTCAGGGTACTTAGTAAGCCAATCATAACTGTACTTAGAACCCAATGAAAACCCTATTAGGGTACTTAGGGCCTTATAAGTGGGTTCTAGCTACACTTACAGGTACCCTAGCCTCCAAGTAACTCCCAAAACCCTAAACGAATCTGATGCAGCAGTGGCTCCGAAAGGATATCAGCTCGAAGATATACCTGGCTTGCCCAGTCAACAGAGCTGTTGAACCCTTGTTCCAAGGTGACTGCAACGGGCGACGCTTCAGCATCGCCAAGGTATGTTGAGGACCAGAACCGGTGCCAACAGGGAATCCCCAATCCTACTTGTTTTCGCGCGCTACCTGACTCAACGCAAGCGTGGGGAAGGACCCATGGCCCCGACGTGGAGGCCCAAACGCAGCGGATCCGTGGTGGTTCCGAAGCCCTTCGGCCCTCCATACACCAGCCCTCTAATTTTAAGAAGATGTCCAAGCAAAACCGGGTCCGACACCTCTAACTTGCAACCATGTCTTGCTCTGAGTCCCCCAACCCCAACCTCCCCCTCCTCCCCCCAGAAAACAATTGCAACAATCTTCGTTCACCTTAGTGCGCGTCAACATCTGTGTTGGAAGTAGCTGTGTAGCTATGTTGGGGTGGCCTCATGTTGGGGAGGGATCAAGAGTGTCGGGCCACGGGAGCAGGCTCAGCAGCAAGATCAGCGTGACGACCGGCAGGTACTTCTCCTGGGTCGGCGGAGTACCGAAATTGGATAGGCATAATTCACTATCACCTTTTACGGTTTCCCAAAACACCAAACCGGCTCCTCTTGCCTTTCCTCTGAGCAAGTCTGAAGGAAGACCCTCCGCTCGTCAGTGTCTCCCTCTCACTCTCTTTTTATTCTTTCTTTTCTTTCATTCCAAAGTTCTTTCTTGCTTTTCGTGTTGCCATATTGTCCGTCTCTCCCAGCCTAAACTGCACAAGACGTTACTTAGCCCATGGGAGGCCTCCAGCTCGAAACTGACTTCTCGTGCCAGGGGAAGGAAAATCGACAAGCAGAAAGTAAGCCCTGTAGAACTCTCCTTTAATATCCCCAGCTCAAAAAACTTACTTGTGCGTAGCAGGAGTTCGAAACTTGGGTACTTGTTCTACCCCCGATATAAACACGCTTGTCGGGCATGATACAGGGTACCTCAACCCTAATTATTACCCTACACCCCCAAAAGCCCTAGTTTCCCAAGTTCTTACGAAGAGCCAGTAACCTTAAACCCTAAACCCTCAGTAACCAAAAGAACGCAGTAGCTTCCCAGGCCAAGCCGCCATGAAGGTGCGACAGAGCCGGCACGTGTCTGCACCTCTGTGGGCATGCCCTCAAATCCTGAACCCCAACTGTTTAGGGTTTAGGGTTTCGAGTTTAGGGTTTGAACCCGAACTGAACCCTTACTAAGCCCCTCTAAGCCCTAAACCGTATGAGCGCAGGAAAGACCTACGCAAGCCAATGTTCAGGAGACCCTCGCAAAACAAAAGAACCCTCAAACCCGCAAACCGCTTGGAACCGCCAGGGTGGTCCATGGCCTTTGAAAACCTAACAAAAAGAGCCCATAAACCACCAAAAGCTCAGGAGCATTTCATAGGCAATTGTCTTGTTCCCTCATGACCTCCCTAGAAAACCGCAGGAAAGATACCTTGGGATGTTCCTCCGGATACTAAGAGTCCTGAGACAGGGAGGATAATAGCGGTACGATGATCCCCATGAAGGACTGTTAGTATAAGGGGGAACATCCCACAGTATGCCCTAAACCCTAAACCCTGAACCCTTAACCCTAAACCCTGAACCCTTCGCTTTGGGGCTTCTATATCCCAAGGTATACCATCAACCCCCCAATTCCTCAACACTTGACGGGCAACTGTCTGGCGCCAGCCAAGCAAGCAGCCTCGTTTCGGGTTTAGGGTTCAGGGTTTAGGCTGTAGGGTTTGGGATTGTTTCGCGGTCTTGGAAATTTCGGGAATTCGGTTTGGGTCTTCCGTGGGTATTTTTCGGTGGTGTAAGGGCTTCACTGAAGGATTGGTTAAAGGTTCAGAGGCTTTAGCCAGCTGCTGCCGCCTCCGAATTTCTCTCCAGGGCTGCCATGTTGTCTGGATCAGGAAACCCTAAACCCTAAACCCTAAACCCTAAACCCTAAACCCTAAACCCTCAACCCTCAACCCTCAACCCTCAACCCTCAACCCTCAACCCTAAACCCTAAACCCTAAACCCAACCCCAAACCCATTCGTGGGGTGGAGACACGGGGGCTACTTAATAGGGTTTGCCAGGCTTCTCAGGCTCGGGGTGCGAGCCTTGAACTGGATCAGGCTCTCCTGGAAATCTGCCATCAACCGAGCAACCAAGCCCTTGCTTGGGCTTTCCGCTTGCAAGTGAAATGTCCAACTTCTGCGTCAGTTCATTGCGGGAGAAAGACCCTAAACCCTACACCCAAAACCCTAAACCCACATCCTGAAATATGGCCATCAGCAGGAAGACTTGGAGGTCCACACCCAAAACTCTAAAACCATGAACCATGGGGGCAAAATGAAAACCCTAATCCCTAGCCGTATAAGTCCTAAACCCTAAACCCACCATGAACCACAAACAAGGGCTGAGAGTTCAGGAGGCAAAGGGTTCGACCAAGGAGCTTGATGTTGACGTTCGACCACCCTCCAACCTTGTTTCTAAGGAGAGGCGCTGGGGATGCTGGGCTTATAGGTTCCTTTTTTTGTTGGGGTAGGGGGGCAGGGGTTGGGACCCTAAAACATCCAGGACCAAGCTCGACCCCCAACTTAACTTTAGGCACCATTCTTGTCCGATACCCTCAGAGGACGTCAGAAGTGCCCACCGACCACACTTGTTACCTTCAAATTCGGTTCAAAGGCGTAGGGACACCATGCGCTTTGAAACGAATCAATCTGCACCCTGAGTGCCTGAGGCGTAATACTCAAAGTTGGGTTCTAAAGTGTGGCCCAGCGGCGTTCGACCACGCTTGAATGGCAGTGACCTGATGAGGGAGTTGAGGTTTTAGGGTTCTTCTGGAACTCAAACGACAGCATGGCTACTGTAGTGCTGCAATTTTACCCAGAGCTAAACCCTGGAGGAGATTACGCGGTATGTAAGCTGTCCTCTCATGAAGAACCTGTTCAAGAGACACAAGTGGGTCAAGGAAAGGTTTGGGGGTCAGAGTATAGGCTTGTGTGTTTTAGGGTTCAGGCTTTAGGGTAAACCCTAAACCCTGAACCCTAAACCCTGCATCCTCCCCCAAAGCGTGATCTCAAGAAACGGGGCTGGTATCTTTCTTCCTTGAGCCTCAAGTCCCGGGTCCCTCCAGGCCACCCCAAGACCCAAAATCAAGGTTTGGGGTTTAGGGTTTAGGGTTTAGGGTTTAGGGTTTAGGGTTTAGGGTTTAGGGCAGTTTGGGCAGTTTAGGGTTTAGGGTTGCAGGGCTTGGCGCCCTTAAGCCAAAGAGCTGGCAGAGACCAGAAGAGCACGCCGACCACGCACACCACCTGCGCTTGAACTCTGAGCGGCGCTTTTCGTCTTAGGAAGGTGGAGGGCTTTAGGCTTTGGGTAAACCCAAACCCTAAACCCTAAAAACCTTAAAAAAACCCTACAAACCCTATAAACCCTATCATAAACACTATAAACCCGATAAACCCTATAAACCCTCTAAACCCTGAAAAACCTAATAAACCCTGTAAACCCTATAAAGCCTAAACTACTGTGTGCTTCGGGAAGTTTAGGGTCTCAGGGTTGCGGGCTTTGCGGCCTCAGGCTTCGGAAAGTGTAGCATGTTTGTGTTTAGCTTAGGCCCCCCCCGAATGGGTCAGCCAAGGGTTTAGGGTTTAGGGTTTAGGGTTTAGGGTTTAGGGTTTAGGGTTTAGGGTTTACGCCAAGAATCCTAACTCCCAACTTCATCTAAGCAATCGCCCTCGAATCAACTTCCAGAAAGACAGGCTTAGGTCTCCCCACAGCACGACTAGAATCGCGCATGGCTAAGGGTTTAGGGTTTAGGGTTTAGGTTTTAGGGTTTAGGGTTTAGGATTAAGGGTCAAGGGTCAAGGGTCAAGGGTTTAGGGTTTAGGGTTTAGGGTTTAGGGCTTAGAGGGGTTTAGAAGCTGCTTGCACTGTAGCCTTCGGAGATCACGGGATGTGGGTCTTCAGGTCTTTATAGTAATAGTCCCCCACCAAGAGGCTTTCAATTACACAGAGGAGGGTAAACCGCAACCCTGTGAACCCTGAACCCTTAAACCCTAAGCCTCAGAGCCCTCAACCTCAAAAGCGTAAAAAAAACTCCTTGAAACCTTCAAAGCCGCAAGCCCCGAAACCCTAAACTCGAAACGCAACACTAGCCCTGAACTACCCGAAGCGCCCTAAGCCCTAAACCCTAAACCCTAAACCCTAAACCCTAAACCCTAAACCCTGAACCCTGAACCCTGAACCCTGAAACCCTCAACCCTCAACCCCAACTTTGCGTCGAGGCCCCTGGTGCCTTTGCTACGATGGTGCGGGGATGGCTAAGCTTCCAGGGTGTGGAGGCATTGGACCACACCTCAGGTGTATCGAAATTGAGGGGGGGGGGGGGTTTGGGGGTTTAGGGTTTAGGGTTTAGGGGTTAGGGGTTTCGGGGTTTGGGAATTAAGGGGCCTGGGGTTTCGGATGGTTTTGGGGTTTCGGGGTTACGTTTTTTTTTCGGGGTTTGGGGGGTTTGGGGGTTCAGGGTTTCGGATAT
Source organism: Symbiodinium natans (assembly GCA_905221605.1). NCBI lineage: Eukaryota > Dinophyceae > Suessiales > Symbiodiniaceae > Symbiodinium > Symbiodinium natans. Next base: position 287,945 of record CAJNDS010001435.1, read on the forward strand.
TCAGTTTCGGGTTGACGAAGTATTCTCATGATTTGCTGACGGCTTGGTTTAGCTTTCATGCTCAGGGTATGTGATTCCGGGTCTGAGAGTTTAGGGCTTAAGGGGTTTAGGGCTTTGGGTCTAATGTTCAGGGGTATGTGATTTCGGGTTTAGGGTTTTACAGTCTAGGGTTTTGTGTTTAACCAGCCGACTGAATTGAATAGGCTGCCAGTCTATACGTGCAGCCGATGAAGGCTTGTAGGCAGACAAACCCTAAACAAACCCTAAACCCAAAATCCTAAACCCGAAACGATTGCGGGCTCCTGGGTGAAGACGAGCGAACGGCGGGCTCCGAACTCTGCCAAAGTCATGAAGCACTAGGGTTTTGCTAAGGTGGGCTTTTGGGGCTTATGTAAAGGTTTAGGGTTTAGGGTTCAGGGTTCAGGGTTTAGGGCTTAGGGTTTATAGGGTCTAGGGTTTAGGGCCGGGAAGCCACGTCCCTGGCTTCAGGCGCGGTCCGGATCTGCCAGCGGCTTCGGTGCGAGAGCAGGACCTGCACTCGGGATTGAGATCCGTGGGTTACTAGGAGGTTCATATACGAGTACTTTTATGTAGGGTTTAGGGTTTAGGGTTTAGGGTTTAGGGTTTAGGGTTTAGGGTTTAGGGTTTAGGGTTTAGGGTTTAGGGTTTAGGGTTTAGGGTTTAGGGTTTAGGGTTTAGGGTTTAGGGTTTAGGGTTTAGGGTTTAGGGCTTCAGGCTTAGGGCTTAGGGCTTACTTGCAGCTTCATCTGGGTCCTTATAAGTAGGGTCATTGGTAGGGTTTCGGGTTTAGGGTTTAGGGTTTACTTGGAGGGTCATGGGTACTTAGAGGTACGGTCGCAACTGCCCAAACAAGTGTTATAAGTATACTTGCCATACTTCTAGCCATACTTATAACTTTGCCCATAAACCCCCCAAGTACTCTACCATGTTACAGGCACTTTGTGAAGGAACCCCCCCCCCCCCCCCCCCATCAAAAAGACCCCCCCCCACCCCTCTCCCTCAGAGACACCACCACTTTAGGGTTTTGTAGATTTGGTAGCAGGAGAAACAAACTTCCACTGCCACTCCAGGGACTCTGGCTAGGACCCCGAAGCTTGTACCCTTCATCTTCATGTTTGGGACCCTTTACCCAAAAGAGGGAAGGATACCGCTAAACCCTAGACCCTAAACCCTAAACACTAAACCCTAAGGTCCCCTGGTCCGCACCGCACTCCGCACCGCGAGCCTGTTCTGCCAAAACGCCTTGGTGACCAGAATCAGGCCAGAGCGAAGCTCAACTCGCAGCCCAGGTACACTACCACACACGACCTGGGACCCCACTGACACCTACAGTGACACCCTTTGTGGCTATGTCTGCAAACCCTAAACCCTAAACCCTAAGCTACTTGCGGCGAAACGGCACCTAAGCTGCTGCCCGGCGGCGCGTTTGCACGGTGGCAAAGGTTGCAAAGGCTGTGGACGAGCAGGAGCTGGAGCTACGAACCTTCAGAGAGTTTAGGGTTTAGGGTTTAGGGTTTAGGGTTTAGGGTTTAGGGTTTAGGGTTCAAGATAGAGCCCTCCCCCCCAACTCCAAAGCCCCAGAACTCTAGACCCTACACCCTCATGAGTTGCACGTACATTGACATGGAACTTCTAGGGCGTCGTGGAGACCTAACAAGACCAGGGCAGGGGCTCCGGTGGCTTCATCCGCGGAAAACCCGAAAGCTGGAACACTGGACATTTGGGTTGGAACACTTGGGACAGTAGAGAGGAAGATCAGAAACCAGAGAGCAGGAACCCTCGTTGCATGACTTATCCCCACATGTTGAAGCTCCAGAGAGTCATCATTATAGCACCTCTACCCTAAAGACCTAAACCCTAAACCCTAAACCCTACACCCTAAACCCTAAACCCTGAAGCCTAACCCTAAACCCTTAACTCTATGGTCTGCAACAGTCTGGGCAAGCTGGGCCTGAGCTGTAAACCCTCTGCCAAGATGGACCCGACGTCCTTAACCGACCTGCCCAGGGACAAGCTCGGTGGCCGGCAAAGCCTTGGCAACCGTGCCCGCGAAAGTGGTGGTGTAGGTCTTGACCTTCCTTCACAGGCATGTGAGGGTTTAGGGTTTCGGGTGGCCATAGGACGTCAGCCTGTAGCCCTAGACCCCTCGACCCTACCCAATGGTCCGGATCCTACATCTTGCTCTCACACTCTCCATGGCTTTGGATCTAGAACTATATAACTATAAATCTAGATCTACATCTACATCTATATATATATATATAACTCCATTAAACTACTCCGCCTACATGGCAGTTTAGCGTAGATCCCAAACAAAGTCCCCAAAGCAGCGCCGACTTTTGGTGGATTTAAGATTAGGGTTTAGAATAATTACGCCTGCAAAGGGGCTATTTTGTTGTTGGGTGGGTGGGTGGGTTGGTGGGTGGGTGGGGGGGGGGGGGGGAATGTTACCCTAAACCCTAAACCCTAAACCCTAAATCCTTGAATCCCCCTCGGCTCCTGGAGAAGTCCCTGGCCACCACCTTGCAGGTGTTGGGGCGAGGAGCCACCAGCTACTATTCATGGGACTCTACCTTGGACCGCACCCGTAGGGTTTAGGGTTTAGGGTTTAGGGTTTAGGGTTTAGGGTTTAAAGACTCTCCAAAGCAACATAAGGGAGCATATTAAGGGGAACCTTTACGAGTACAACCTTAGGGGCACGAGTCTTAACCCCTTTAACCATCGACAACTCGAAAGGGCTTGAGCCTAGGGTTTTGGAAAGTGCGAATGTTTAGGGTGCACAAGTTAAGGGCTTTGGGTGTGGAAGTTCAATGCGAAACCGAGCCAGAGGTGCAAAACAAAGCGCCCCACCCCAAGCCGACCCCCTTCCCCCCCTCGCCCCCCCCTCGCGCAAACCCAACAAGCCGAACGCCCTGAATGAAAAAAAGAAGACGCAGCCCAGGAGCGGGCAAGTCTAAACCGCTCAGCAACGTCGACTCATCAACGAAGCAGCTGGTCCGCCGACTGCGCCTGGATGAGATAGGGTTCTGGTTGCCCCTAAACCCTAAACCCTAAAGCCTAAACCCTAAAGCCTAAACCCTAACCCTAAACCCTAAACCCTAAACCCTAAACCCTAAACCCTAAACCCTAAACCCTAAACCCAAAACCCTGATCTCAGGGTTTGGGGAGAACCTTTGGGTGACTGGGATGAATAGGAACTTCTGGTCAAATTGGGGGCTTAGTGAGTTTAGCGACTCTTCCAAGAGCATCACCACCTCTCCGGGAGCTCCGCAAGGTTTCCTAAGAAACCTAGAAGTAAAGGATTTCGGTGGGGTTTAGGATTTAGGGTTTAGGGTTTAGGGTTTAGGGTTTAGGGCTTAGGTCCTAAACCCGAAACCCTGAACCCGAAGCGACCTTAAACCCTGAACCCTACACCCCAAATCCCTCCTGGTTTCCTGGACCGTTCTTGATGAATCCAAGGAACTTAGTAACGGGAACCGAAGCCCTCTATCTGAGCCATGGCCGAAAGGCGTGAATGCTAAGATCTTCTCAAAGTCAAGATCTGCATAGCCTCAAAAACTAAAACCCCTAAAAGCCCTAAAAAGCCTTAACAAGCCCTAAAAGCCCTGAAGAGCCTGGCCCCACCGCAAAGCCCCCCAAAAGCCTGCAAAAGCCCTGAAGAACCTGGACCCACCCTGAATCCCCAGGCTGAGCTCATGCGGCCAGGGGGAGGGCCGCACGTCCGTCCATCTAGGACGGTTTAGGGTTTAGGGTTTAGGGTTTAGGGTTTAGGGCATTTTATTGGGGGGTGCAGGGCATTAGGAGGGTTTAGGGCCTAAGGTTTTGGGCTCATGGGGTTTGCGGCTTATAGGGTTTAGTTCTTATAGGGTGATGGCTTAGGGCTTATAGGGCTTAGGGTTCAGGGCGTAATCTCTCTCTAGGAGGCACCCACGCTTCCTGTAGCTAGTCATCCGCGCCTTCCCCTGCTGAGATCGCCGAGCTGTGTTCCTGCCGCAGTGCTTTTAACATTCGGCGGTAGGGGGTAGGGCCTGGTAGGGGTTGACCTAGCAACCCACTTCATCAGAATGGGCTATTCTCTGTATGGTTGTGTCGGGAGTATGTGGGGATGACTTGAGTAGGTTTTCAGCCTATTGCTTTGGGCGGCGCTTGGATTCTGAGCATCTTTGCTGTAGTTTCCGGGAGCTTGCCTGGTATTGCATTGATTGCTTCCTTGCAGGCAGCAACCCCAGGCCCTAACCAAATGCTCTAACCCTGAATCGTAGCCCCATTGTTCGACCCTGATGCCGATTTAGGATTTTCAGGGTCGATTAGGATTTAGGACGTAGGGTTTAGGGTCGGGTTTAGGATGCATTTAGAGCACGACCGTGAAGGCCACCGTCAAGTAGGAGATTTACGGGTCAGAGTTTACAACCCTCGAAGACACAACCATGAACTAGCCCAACAACTCTAGACCCTCAACCCCCAACTCTAGACTTACTAAACCTCGAAGCCCCCAAAATCCTAAACATTAGCTTGCCAAACCTCTAGAAAACCCTTAAGCCCTAAGCCAAAAACCTCCATAACCCTACAGCCCTAGACCAAACCTCTACGCCCTAGAGCCCTAAACCACAGTTTAGGGTTTAGGGTTTAGGGTTTAGGGTAGGGCTTAGGGTTGAGTCTGAATGCCCCCACAACGAAGCTGCAGCGCAGCGTCCCCAGAACACATCCGGCCGGACCACAGCGCGCAAGTTCTCGAGCCTGGCTGGGGACTAGGGTTTCGGGTTTCGGGTTTCGGGTTTCGGGTTTAGGGTTTAGGGTTTAGGGTTTAGGGTTGCGGGTTTAGGGTTTAGGGTTTAGGGACAATTAACCCTAAGTCCCATAAACCCTATAAACGCTATAGACCATATAAACTTATAAACCCTATATTGGGGTTTTGGCATTTTTTGTGGTTCAGGGTATGTGCTCCCTATGTTTGAGCGACTGCAAGAATAGGTGGTCGAAGTGAAGCCCACTCAACAGAATGCCTATTCAAGACCTGCGGGGGCACCATGACCTTTTGCGCCATTTTGCGCCTTTTGAGCCCCACCGAGACCTCAAACCAAGACCCCCCAACACCACAACACACCCTAAGCTTGGGATGTTCCCCCTTAGGACTAACAGTCCTTAATAGGGTGATTATAATAGAGGGGAATCCCTAATAAGGACTGGTCGTATACGGGGGAACATCCCAACCCTAAACCCTAAACCCTAAACCCTAAACCCTAAACCCTAAACCCTAAACCCTAAACCCTAAACCCTAAACCCTAAACCCTAAACCACAAAGACCTGTCAGGTGATCCGCCTCCTGATCCCTTTCAGGGCTTTTCAATGTAATCAATTCTCGCCTGGGAAAGAAAAAGTGCAGTTTAACATCCTAGAACCCGAATAAACCCTAGAAACCCTAGAACCCCAAAATCATCAGAGAAAAAACTGAAGCCCTACACCCCCCCCCCCCCCCCCCCAAAAAAAAAAAAAAAAAAAAACTAAACCCTAACATAATCGGACCCTAAAACCCAGCAAGCCCTGAGGCCCCAAACCCTCAAACCTTATGACCCTGAAACTCAAAAAAAGCACCTAAACCCCAAAACCCTAAAACCTAAACCCGAAACCCCAAACCCGAAACCCTAAACCCTGAATTCACCAGTTTTCGAGAGGTGCTAGGGGCCACACCGCTCGGAAGCGCGGCAGCAGCAAAACAGCCGGGAGGTGCAGCAGTTCTTCAGGGAAGGGGGTTTAGGGTTTAGGGTTTAAGGTCGAGGCCCGAAAGCCTACGTGTGCACCCGAGCAGGTCCGAGCATGGTCCTGGCGTCCTAGATGGTGATCCGTATAACTTCCCTGAACCCAAAACCCTAAACCCTAAACCCTTCGGGTCGAAAGCTTCCAGGCTCTTGGTGCCTTTGTTTATTAGTCACTGGCATGGGTTTAGGGTCTAGGGCTGAGGGTGTAGGGTTCAGGGTTTAGGGTTTCGGGCTCAGGGTTTATGGAGATTTGCAAGCTGATTCCCGAGTCCTCGATGCGGTGTAGGGCACGTGTGTCCTGCAACAATCGATCCACTCGGCATCACAGCTGCGAAATGGATGGCAAGCTCTCTATGAGGCCACCCTACATCCCCCAAAGCCCTAGGAGTTAAGGGCTTCGGGTTCCTGAAGCTCCACCTACCCTTAACCCCGAACTATGCCGCAGTCCACGCACGCAGAGCTATTTCAGACCCTGCAGCTCTGAACCCCCAACTCGCTGCTTTAAAAGTTCGGAGTTAAGGTTTTAGGGGCCTTTGAGGGCTTCTAGGGCTTATGAGGCTTAGGGTTTCGGTTCTTTTTGTCCCGCTGGGGCCTTCTGAGTCTTGGGCCTTTTAGGTCTTCGCGTTTTTCACCTAAACCCTACCCTAAACCTTTAAACCCTAAACCTTACAGGGGCTCATTCTTAGAGCTCAACGTAGGTTTGAGCCCAGCCGCACTTTGGACCACCACGGAGTGCACGGAGCCTCCGCCAAGGTTCGTCTGGGATTTATAATTCGGGTTTAGGGTTTACGGTGCAGGGTTTAGGGTTTAGGGTTTAGGGCTTAGCAGCAGGATTCCAACAGAAATGCAGGTCCAAGAGGTCTGGGCCTTAGGGTGATAAGGTCTTGGGGTCTTAGGGTTTACAAGGATTGGGCAGAACGACCGCGGTGGCTCCTGCGCCCAAGGTCCCCACCCTAAACCCTAAACCCTAAACCCTAAACCCTAAACCCTAAACCCTAAACCATAAACCCTAAACCCCAGGTTGAACAGTCTTCCCAAGAAAGCTGCCTCTTTCCCGGGCTTTGCGCTGCTGGGGGGTTTACGAAGATCTAACATGGCCCTCCCCCAAATAGTAGCCTTCCCTTGTCATACGGACGCCAATAAAGGTACCCCTAATATCGTAAACTTCCCTGAACCCTAAACCCTGAACCCTAAACCCTAAACCCTAAACCCTAAACCCTAAACTAAGGCCCCCACTTCAGAAAGGTTTCGGGCTTGAGGGCTGTGGACCAGCCTGGACCAAATTGCCGCTCGAAGTAGCGATGTAACGCCTGCCGATGACCCCTCCCCCCCCCCTCCCCCCCCCCTCCCCCCCCCCCCCCCCCCCCCCCCAGCATCTTGCCGTTCGGGATCAGGGGGTTTAGGGTTTAGGGTTTAGGGGTCAGATTCGGATCGTTTGAAGCAGGTAGCTGCTGGGAGCTTTTACCTCAAGTTCATGGCTGGGGTTCTGCTGGGTCCCCCCCCCCCGCACCCACTCATGTTTCTGGGCTTCCAGTCTTGCTAGACGACCTCCCCATAACCAGGCACCTGAAAGAGTATGCATGGCAACGCCTAGCCCTAGACCCTAAACCCTAAACCCTAAAACCCTAGCACGTACCCGATAAGCTTTGATACTGTGATGAAACTCTCGGGACTTACGCCTAGCTCGTTGCCAGCAGTTTGCTGAAACCCTGGGGGTCGCCCCAGTTGGACCAGGAAGCGTGCCCAAGCCCGGATTGCAACAGCACAAACCCTAAAGCCCTCAAATCCTGAACCCCAAAAGCTAAAATTGAAAACTCCAGGCCATAAAAGCCTAAATCCCAAACCCCCGCCAACATACTCTAACCCTTATTCCAGGCTTATTCCATGCCCCCGCCGCCCCTCCCCCCCGCCGAAAATGAAAAGCAAAGTTACCCTAAACCCTAAAACCCTAAACCCTAAATCCTAAACCCTAAACCCCTAAACCCTGAACCCTGAACCCTACCCCCTGAACCCCCCCCCCCCCCCACATCCCAAACCCCCGCAACTACCCTCGCGATGCCTCTGCGGACCGCAGCTCCTGCGGTTTTAGGGTTTTGGGGGTTTTGGGGGTTTTAGGGTTTTGGGGTTTTAGGTAGGGGATTTAGGGTTTTGGAGGTTTTGGGGATTTAGGACTTTAGGGCTTTAGGGTTTTAGGGCTTTAGGGATTTTAGGGTTTTAAGGCTTTAGGGCTTTGGGGTTTTAGGGTTTTAGGGCTGTAGGGCTTTGGGGTTTTTAGGGTTTTGGGGGGTTCTAGGTTTTTGGGGTATTAGGGTTTAGAGATTTAGGGTTCTTGGAGTTGTGGGTTCTCGGAATTTCGAGCGTTTCGTGGTTTTTGGGGGGCTTTAGGGCTTTAGGGTTGTTGGGGATGTAGGACTTTTTGGGTTTGGGGCTTTCGTGGACGTGTTGCTTTTTGAAACTCACGTTGATAAGAGGGCCTGTTGCAAAGAGGAGGCTTCTGGTTTTAGGATGGCTCTGTAGTCAGAGCGTTTAGGGAGTAAAGGCGTTGAAGTTCACAAAGTTGAAAGCTAAGGTCGGTGTCGCAGAGTGATTCGCACCATACCCCTGTCAAAAGGTGAGCCTTTCACTGTCAGACCTAACGTGAGGGTTTAGGATTTGGGGTTCGCGGCACTTTGTGGCCAGTGATAATGACCACAGCTCTCGTATGGCTAGCTTGCCATGTGCTGTTCTTATTTCCACAGTGATTTTCTCGCACGGCCGCCAATGTTGTTTTGCTCTGCAGCGTTTCTTGCTAGGTCTGCATATAAATGTCTTTTCTTTTTTCATGGTAGATAACGGTGCATTTTGTAAGTGTAGAGTTTAGGGTTACCTAAACCCTGAAGCCTCATTCTGGTTCTTGACAGAATGAGGAAGAAGCTACAGTAGTCCATAGAGCGGCAAAACTACTGGCCTAGCTTTTTCCGCCCTCAACCTTGTGTAACAAGCACAAGCTCACCGCCACGGATTAGGGGGAGGCCTTCGGCACATTCTCCACCAAGACTGACCGGCTGGCTTGGGCCGCGCTGTTGCCCAAGCTACCTGGAACACACGCTGGTTCAGGGCCAGGGTTTACCTGACTCACGAAAAGGGGGTTGCTCTGATTTAGGGTCCCCTTGCTACTGCTAAGGATTTCCATTCCGAAAGTAACCTTGAAGGGAAATGCTGAACCTTCAACCATGAAGTGAAACAACCGGCTCAGCAACAATCGGCTCACTGTATGCAGACTCTTGGAGCAACACTGAGCAACACTGCCGGGCATGAACAGCTTTTGTCAAAGAAGACGTCGTGCCCGGGGTTTAAGGTTCAGGGTTCCGAAAGGTTCCGAAAACCCTCCAGCTGCCTACAAGAGCTCGGCATACGAGAGGATGGTAGCTCCATAGCAATGAAAGTCCAACACAACAAGCCCGAAACCGGGCTTGCCCTGAAACCCTCTGAAAAATACTTGCATATAGAGATCCCTTATAAACCGCAATAAGGAAAGTTGGAAAATATCCGAAAAACCAGCCCCGAAAGCGCCACAACAAACACTTGAGGTCTACGTTGACGCGGAGCTGCCCAGCACCATCTGCTTGAAGCGCTTCTTTCCTTAGTAAGCCCGGTAGTCGTCTCATGATTAGGGCACCCCGTGTTGGGGCGTTACTTTATAAGGGAACCCAGACCCCCCCGCCCCCCCCCCCCCCCCCCCCCCCAAAAAAAAAAAAAAAAAATAATAATAATTAAATAAAATACACATATTTTGATATATAAATATCATAACAACAATAATAATGAGAAACAAAACCAAACAATCAAAAACGAGCAAAGGGTACCACTGGGCCACCAAGTCTCGGAAGTTGAGGAAGTTGGCCCACTCGCCCACCATGAAATGGTAGAACCCTGCCTCGGCAGAGTATGGGGAAAATGGCCGGTTTGTGGGGGTTTTGTGGGGCTTCATAGGGCTTTTCTAGGGTTTTAGAGGGCTTTATGGAGTGTTATAGTGCTTTATGGAGTTTCAATGGGCCTTCTAGGGTTGAGGGTGTATGGCGCTGAAGGTTGAGGGAGTAGGGTTCAGCGTTCACACCCTTCAGCTGAGACCTACATCCCACTGCCACTGCGCAATGCTTCTTCCTCATTGCTGTCTTGCACAATCCGAAACCCCTAATCCTTTAACCCCTGAACCCTAAACTCTGCACGCTTCGGGAGCGCTCCAGTTCCTGACGCCTGGAATCCGAAATGCCCGGGCAAAATTGGGGTTTAGGGTTTAGGGTCTAGGGTCTATAGGGATTAGGGTTTAGGGTCTATAGGGATTAGGGTTTAGGGGCAGCTGGCGTGGCCCTTTTGCCACCATCGCTTGCCAGACTGCAGAAGCATCGAGGGGGATTTCATCGCATTCAAGGCTCCGCCTTGACCCTGACTTGTGGCTCCTCTCTTGGATCTCAGATGCCTTATTCCAACAAAAGACGCACCCTGAGCCCTAGAAGTCCTAAGCCCTGAACCCTAAAAACCGCAAAGCTCTAAAAGCCGAAAACCCTCCTTAAGCCCAGAAAACCCTAAAGCACTAGAATCCCTAAACCCTAAGCCCTAAACCCTGCGCCCTAAACCCTAAACCCTGAAGCCGTCCGGGTCCAGGTGCCTGCCCTCATGGAGGTGTGACGCCCTTCGGGCGGCTGGGTGAGCATGTACGCCATCCGGTAGGCCGTTAGGCTACATTACCAGGAGAATCATGGGTACTTTCAAGCAGTGTGTTACGTACCCCCTACAGAAGGTTCGCTGTATGGTTAGCATAATCCTACTCAAAACCCTACGTACCCATAAAGGCCTCGGGTGTTTAGGGTTCCGTGCGCCAAGAACCCTAAACCCCAAACCCCAAACCCTAAACCCTAAACCCTAAACCCTGAACCCTGAACCCTGAACCCTAAACCCGAACTCGGGTTTAGGGCTTCGGGGCCCTAGGTGTGCTTGCGAGCGACACGCATCTGGTTACAAGGTCGATGTCGAGCTGCCCTAAACCCGCAACACTCCTGCGTTGGCAACACCCCTACTACTTGCTTGACAACCCCCAAAAACAACAAAGAATCATAATCCCTATGTTACCCTTGCAAGGAAGAATGCTTACGAGTCCCCCTAAAATCCTTACAATGTCCTTATGGGAAAGAATGATGTGTTTTTTTTTTTTTTTTTTGGGGGGGGGGGGGGGGGGAGGGGGCGGTTCTTCAGCAGTTGATCCATGTGAAACTGCCGTAGACTCGCACATCCGCGAGCCGCAAGCAGGCAAGCATGTACACAGCCGAGAGGCCTTTCGCCGCTGTGGCAAGGTTTAGGAGCCCCGTAAGTTCCTATAGCTGGGTTTAGGGTTTAGGGTTTAGGGTTTAGGGTTTAGGGTTTTGCGTTTAGGGTTGAGGGAGGCTCACATGGCCTGAAAAAGACCATGTCCTTGCTCCAGCGTACCAAAGACTCCATACCGCGGGACATCATGAATCGACAGTGCCCAGGCAGAGACGTCCAGCAGATCAGCAAATGTGGAGCATTCAGAACAGTAAGCCAGCAAGCCTGCAGGGATCTCATGATGAGAAGCCTCCTCATCCCATCTGCCGCTGCTTTCAAAACATAGACCTCCGTCTCCGCCGCACGTCCTGTCTGAGATCGGCAATGTCACCATCGTAGTTCAAGTCCTGCTCTTCCTCCAACAGAAGTAGTCGGTGCTTGCTAATTTTTTGGGGGCAAACAGGGAGTATCCTGCTTTAGCAGTAGTGGGTGCTTGCTAAATTTTGGGGGGTATACAGGGAGTAACCCTCCTTTGAGACATGCCCACGTCAGGTCTTTCCCGCCTACACGACTCCACCTTGACATAAATCTGCGGCCCTAAACCCTAAACCCTAACCCTGATTTAGACCCTAAACCCTGAACCCTAAACCCAGAGGTCTAAACCGTAGACCCTGAACGTATCCAACGCCGACCTAGCCTGAGTAGGGCCTTGGACATAGGATTCAGAGTGCATCAACACAGCTGGCTAAGGCGTTTAGGGTTGAGGGTTTGGGGTTTAGGGTTTAGGGTTTGGGACTTTAGGGTTTTGGGGTTTCAAGGGAACCCTAAACCCTAAACCCAAGGCCTTAGAGTCGTTTAGGCTTTAAGGGGACATTTCCGCTCTCCTTGTGTGGTATCGCCTCCTCAGTGGCGGACTGCTTCAGAATGCGGGGGTCGTCTACGGTTGCGGTGCCTCCGTGCACTCCACAGCAGCCGGTGATGGGTTTAGGGTTTAGGGTACCACTACCGAGACGCACCCTCGGAAAGCTTCCGAGGTGCAACTAAGCCATCCTAGACTCTGGAAGTTCTTTGAAGGTTTGGGTAAATATGGGTTTTTGGGGTTTCGGGTTTAGGGTTTAGGGATTAGGACTTCGGGTTGAGGGTCTAGGGTCCAGGGTTTCCGGAGGCGTTAGGGGTCGTAGTTTTACCGTAGGAGTGCAAGGGTTCAGCTTTATATGCCGAAGACTGTGAGGAGGGAATTCGAAGCTAACCTTCTCCAAGATTAGTTGAGGCCATATGGCTGCAGGTTTATAAGGGTTCAGGGTTCAGGGTTTAGGGTTTAGGGTTTCGGGTTTCGGGTTCAGGGTTCAGGGCTTCCACCTTCTTCTTTCGCCACAGTGGGGGCGACGATGTTCTCGGCCGCTGGCGGTGCTGTACCCGGACAGCTGCAGTTGCACGCGCCCATGGCGGCCCAAGGGACTGCTAGTATCTTGAGGAAAGCAATCCTAAACTCGAACCTCCTAAACCCTACACCCTACACCCTACACCCTACACCCTACACCCTACACCCTACACCCTAAACCCTAAACCCTAAACCCTAAACCCTAAACCCTAAACCCTGACCCTTAGGGCTATAAGGGGATTGGATCCTTTGCTACCCTGTATTTGGAGCCTTCAAGCTGTGGCCTGGTGCGAACTGCAGGGATTCCCTGCCGACGGCGTGCCGAGGCAAACAAGATCACCTAGGCAAGATCACCTAGGGTTTAGGGTTTAGGGTTTAGGGTGTGGCGTTGTTCAGGGTTCAGGGTTCTGGGTTTACTCCCGGAACCTATGGATTTGGCAGGCATGGCCAGAAACGGCCACAGTTACCCGTCTGACCCCCCCCCCAGTTTAGGGTTTGGGGTTTAGGAAATAGGGTTTAGGGTTTAGGCAAGCCATGCACCAGCGAGCTGGCTTTCTCTCGGGACTATGGGCCGCGTGCATAGGGCTTGGAGGGCCTCTTACGGTGGGGAGAGGGGGGAGGGAAGGGAGGTTCATCAAGCAAACCTTATAAGGCCTATTGAAGACAAACCTGCCACACCGCCACACTCCAGCCACAAGGGCCCGACGTTGAGCAAGTAGGCCGCGGCGACGACCACGTCGAACATCATCGAACTCCGAACAAGGTGAGGCTTTAACCCTACATCTTGAACTCCCCAACACCCCAATAAGTGTGCAAGCCCTGAGGGCCTGGGACTCTTGATGGCTTGGGGTCTGCAGGGCAAGGCTACAAACGCTCCTCATCTCTCAAGAACTTGGGAAGGCTTGCTTGCCAGCAAAAGGGGTAACCCTAAACAGTCAAGCCCAACCCCTTACCCCAAACCCAAAAAACCCGGACCAGGCTGAGGTTGAGTTTCCTGGGTTGATCTGCACGCCTCTGCGCGTGCCTTTGCGCCAAGGGTTACGGGTCCCACGTTCGGAGATCGATGAACTGGAGATGTTTAGGGCTTACGGCTTGCATGGAGGCTCGCGGAAGTACTAAGCAGGGTTATACAAGGTGCCTTTAAAAAAAGGGGCTCCCTATACTAGCCATAGTTCTTTCGTACGACACGCGAACATCAAGAGTAGGCTTAGCAGGCAGGGCAGTTTAGGACTTGTGCTGCAGGTCTCCCCCCTTGCTTACACCACTGCGGCCATGGATCTGGCTCTCTTCCACTTCAATGCAGCTGATGTTGGACCTTGGTGCTTAGAGATTGCATGGCTTGCCCTTGAGTCTACTTTAATGGTTCCCCTGAAACCTAAACCCCGAAACCCGCACGCTTGGACCCGAGGCTTGCGGCTTAGCTTTGTATGCTTTGAACGACCCGCAACCCAAAAAAGCTTAGAATCCTTATAGAGGAATCGGACTCACAGCACAAGGAACCCTAAACCCAAAGGGCCTTACAAGGGAACCTAAACACCCCCCAACAAGGGGAATAAAAAGGGCCTGCTTTGGGTCCTCGACCCTAGAACCACCGAACCCCCCAAACTGCTAAGAACCCCCCCCCCCCCCCCCCGCCCCCCCAAAAAAAAAACGTAACAAAAAAGATCTTCCTCATAAGGGTACTATAGGGCTTATAGGGGCTTAGGGTTTGAGGTTTAGGGTTTAGGGACTTGACACTTTTTGGGGGAGGTTCTGAAGTAAGTAGCAAAGCCAGGGGACAGAGTCCAGCGCTTGAAGTGCACCTCGTTGCATCCAGAGTTGCCATACATGGGCACCAACGCCTCAAGGACTGCCGGAAAGGAAATTGGGGGTTCAGGGTCTTTTGAGTTTCTGGTCTTCTGGTTTTTGAGGGGTTTGCGGGGGCGTTTAGGGTATAGGGTCTAACGGGGGGTTTAGGGTTTAGGGGTTTGAGGGGCTTAGGATTTAGAGTTTAAGGGGGGCAAGCCCTAAACCCTAAACCCTAAACCCTAAACCCTGCTGCAGATTCTTGGGGGGGGGCTCGAGCTCGTCCCGAGCCATGAAAGCTGGAACCCTGAACCCCTCTCCCCCCTCGTAACCTTAAGGACGAACTGAGCTCAAAAAGGGCTTGGGTTTAGGTTTTAGGGTTTAGGGTTTAGGGTTTATTTTCTTAATAGAGATTATAGTCGGATAAGGTATATGACCCCAAGTTGAGGGTTCATTTTGGTCCTCCAGGTATGCGGCCAAGCCGCAGCACAGACCACGCAGCCCAGGATACAGAACTTGAAGCCTCAGCCAACCCCTGTGATCCGGTTTAGGGTTTAGGGTTTAGGGTTTAGGGTTTGGGGTTTGGGGTTTGGGGTTTGGGGTTTGGGGTTTAGGGTTTAATTAGGGTTTAGAGGGCAGGGATCAGAGTGAAGGGTGCTAGCTTCCGTTGTGCTAAGGGTTTCGGCATCCTGTGTTTCATTTTTGGGGTGTTTGGACTTTTGTTGTTTAGGTTGTCTACAGTACAACAAGCACCCTCAACACTAAATCCTGCCCTAAATCCTAAACCAGGCAGCCCACGGCCTGACGACAACAATTGGGATCTCGGACATAGGGCTCGCAGGGTACGAGCGCCGCCCTAAACCCCAAACCCGAAACCCGAAACCCTAAACCCTGAACCCTGAACCCTAAACCCTAAACCCTAAACCCTAAACCCTAAACCCTAAACCCTAAACCCTAAACCCGAAACCCGAAACCCGAAACCCGAAACCCGAAACCCGAAACCCTAGCCCGGGCCAAATCTCCGAAGCCAGGAGGCCCAGGTCAAGGAAGCGCACGACCACCACTCCATCCAGGCCTGGCAGGTTTCGAGTTTGAAGCAGAAGAATGTGGATATGGGTTTAGGGTTTAGGGTTTAGGGTTTAGGGTTTAGGGTTTAGGGTTTAGGGTTTCAAGTTTGAGGCCTCAAAGTATGGGTTTGTATGGGTTGGTATGGGTTCTACATTGGATTGTTCTCTTGGGTGTGTATAAGGTTTCATATGGGTTCATGCGGGTTTATTGGCGTTTATATGGGTTCATATGGGTTCATATTAGTTCATATGTGTTCAGTGTTCAGTTTTACGGGTTCATGTGAGTTTATGTATTGGGTTTATACTTTGGGCTTTTATATTGGGGTTTATGTGGGTTTATCTGGGTTTTTACGGTTGGGAGTTGAGGATTCAGATCACCATCCTCTAGCTACCGAAGGGCGATAAACCCCACACCCTGAACCCTAAACCCAACCCAAACCCCACATAGACCCAAGAGTAACCTAGGAACAAAAGGCTGCCCTTTTTGGTCTAAAGGGTCTTAACAGGGGACCGGAAGCCTAAAAAAAGGAAATAAGGGCCTACTCTGGGTCCTAGCCGCCACGTCCCTCCGTTGGCCTGTCACGTCGAGCACGTTCTGATGCGACATTGCCAGCCTAGACACAGTGTTATCTGCGTCTGAATCCATCTGTTTTCCAAGCATAAGCATACCTAAGCTACCTGAGTTCTTTTCAGTTCTATAGGGGATTATAGTGTCCCAAGTCCCAAAAAGTGTAAAGTGTACTCACTCAGCTACTAAGTGCCTGTGCCAAACGCATGGTTTTGCCCCACAGAGTGGCGATACAGCAGCTCATGCTACCAAAACCCGGTGCCTCACACACACACACACACGCACACCTCAGATATTTTCCCGAAATGCTAGGGGCACCTGTTTGGGTAGCTGTGGGCCACATGTTTAGGGTCCAGGAAAATGGGCGTACTTGCGAAAAATCCGCGCATGGATCCGGTTCGAGTCTGATACCAAAAAAGGCTAAAGATTCTATGGCCATGTCCCAAAATCGGGGCATCCCCCAAAATACCCCCAAATACAATCATCCCTATTATAGGCGCCCCCAAAAAGGGTACCCGCTATTTTCGCTGTACTACCCAAATACAATCATCCAGATTATAGGAACCCCCAAAAAGGGTACCCCAACTATGTCCGGAAACCTCCCTATTAGGCCAGGGAGCTGCATCCATCCGAAAGGGAAGGCCAAGCTCTCCGCATCTTCCTGCAGCGCGTGGTGGAGTGCGGCGCAGGAATTCCGGAGGGATCAGGGTTTAGGGTTAGGGTCTAGGGTCTAGGGTCTAGTAGGGTTCAGGGTTTAGGGTTTAGGGTGGGTCAAGTGCTGCACCAGCGAAAGAAAGGTCAAGGAACCCTAACACCCCCTAAGCCCCTTCAACCTCAAGACCCTAAAATCCTAAACCCCTTAGGCCCCTGAACCGTAAGACCCCTAAAACTCTACACTGTCAAAGATAGGGTCAATCTAAAGCTAACTGAAAAGCTGGGACACTCCGCACTTTTCCTGGGTTCGCTGCGGTGTGTGTCCTTGTTCGAGCCTGTCGTCGACAAGACGTTCCGGGGCTCTGGTGTGCATTCCACATGCACCTGGTGCACAGCTTCCTGTACTGCGTAGATGTTTAACACCCCGCCTTCGAAGCTGGTGAAAGTCGTTCCTAGACTAAGCTAGCTTCAACTGTCGTGGGCTAAGTTGATTACTCGGATCATTTTCCTTTAGTCAACAAAAGCGAAAACAAAGTTCCTGAAAGTTGCCAGTAGAACGGATACTCCATCCTTTGTTCTGGCTTCCTTCTCATCTTGAAACTCACTCCTCACTGCTCGACTGAGCGCTGCTGATCCTTCCTCTGCTTTTCCTTGCTTCTCTTCTCATTCGCTTCTTTTCCTTCCTTCATCCTTTCACTTGCTTCTCCTGTTCCTTGCAGATCCTTCCTCCATCTTCATCTTCGCTGTCCTTGATCCACAAGTTCTGGTTCACGTCGTAGTAGAGCCATGCCTTTGTGGCCTGCACCCATTTCCACTGGAAATCTAATCCTTCGTAAGGAAAGATCGCATACAGTTCCTGAGCTCCTTCACTTCCTCCAACTCTGAATTGGCTTCGATCCTGTGGGCCAATCGGCTTGTCCTTCTTCTTTCCTTCTCCTGTGCTTCCTTCACTGTCTGTGGCCTTCTTGAGCTCTTCCTGAAGCGAGATGATCTTCCTTTTGTCTGAGGCTTGCTGTTCCTTCATTCCTCTGACCAACTCACGAAGCTGGGCCATCTCAATCCTCAAACTTTCATTTTCATCTTCTTTTCCTTCTCTTGCTGCTGCCTCTTGCTTCTTCCTCTCTGCTTCTGCTGCTGCTGCCTCTCGTCTCTTCCTTTCTGCTTCTGCCGCTGCTGCTGCCTCTCGTCTCTTCCTGTCCTTTTCCTCTGCTGCTGCTGCTGCCTGCCTTTTCTTCCTTTCCTCTTCTGCTGCGGCTTCCTGCTTCTTCCTCTCTTCTTCTGCTGCGGCTTCCTGCTTCTTCCTCTCTTCTTCTGCTGCGGCTTCCTGCTTCTTTCTCTCCTCTGCTGCTGCTGCTTCCTGCTTCTTCCTTCCTTCTTCTGCTGCTGCTTCCTGCTTCTTCCTTTCCTCTTCTGCTGTGGCTTCCTGTCTTTTCCTTTCCTCTTCTGCTTCTTCCTTCTCCTTCCTGGCTTTCTCCTCGGCTTTCCTCTTCCTGATTCTCTCTCGCCTTTCGCGTTCCTTCTGCCACTTCTTCTCATCCTTCTCTACCTGCTTCTCTGCTTCCTGCGTGGCTCCTTCTTCCTGTGGTGTAACTCCTGCTGCTTCAGCGACTGCTGCGCTTGCCTGCTTGTCAGAGCTGCTGCTCGCTCCTGTGGCTGTGTTCTTGGTGCTTCCTTTTCCTGGTCCTTTTCCTTTTCCTTCCTTTCCTTTCTGGTACTTGTAGACGTAGTCGACGCCAACTTCGACCTTCTCGCCCGTGATCCTGTGCTGCTTGTACACCTTGCCATTCTCCACGTAGATCTTGTACTCGGTGTCGTCGTAGGGGTACGCAAAACCTTTTTCCTTTTCCTTCTCCTCTTCTTCTCTTTTCCTCAGCTCCTCATTCACTTTCCTGATCTTCTCTTTCCTCTCCTTTTCCTTCCTCTTTTCCTCCTGCGTTGATGTAGTAGACGCCGACGAAGATCTTGGTGTGGTAGAACTCGATCCTTCTTCTTCTTCTTTACTTCCTTCTTCTCCTCGACCATGTCCTGTTCTTCGTAGCTCTCTTTCCATCTCTGCTCCTCTTTCTTCTTCTTGAAGCTTCCACCAAATCATTCCTTTGATCTCTTCTTCTTCCTTCTCGTACTCGGCGATCTTGGTCTCCAAAGCTTCTATCCTTTCCTTCAAGTGCCTGAGCAACTCCACATCTCGCAGGTGTTGGTCCTCAATCTGTTCCTTGAGGCTTGCCTGTTCGCGACGCTGTTCTCTGAGCAACACGTTCGTGGTTCCTTGGGCTTCTTTCAACTGGTTCAACTGAGAGGTGAGCTCTCTGAACCAACGTTCCTTCTCGGAGGCACTCGGTTCCATAGCTGCTACTTCCTTCTCTACAGCTACTGTCTCTTCCTTTTCAGGGTTCCTAAAACAGAGGTCCTTCACTCGAGGCATCGAGCTGCAAATGTTTCCTACTTCAAGCTGTTCCTGCAATCCTAATGCACATGCACTCGTGTCACTGCACATGCCGACATGTTCCTGCACAGTTCCTACACATGTACTGCACGACTGCAAAAGACATGTTCCTGAAGCTACTTCAACCTTTGAGCAACCTTCCAAACTTCCTGAAAGCAAAGAGAACAACAAAGCTGCAAATGCGAAGTTTCCTTTGGACTTGATTCTCTTGACTGTGGCCTTAGCTTGTTCCTGCTGTCGATGTTCTTGAAGCTCTTCAATTCCTACTGGTTGGTTTTGTTCGTCCTTGAAGCCTAGCCAATGCATCAACAACTTAATGCGTTTTCCTGAAAGCGGCTTAGTTCCTATATCAGCAGTGTTATCCCTGGTACCTACCGGGTGGACACTAAGAATTCCTTGTTTGTGGAGATCCTGGAGAAAGAGGGTCCTAATCTGCAAATGTTTCACTCTTCCTACTCCCTGCCTGGTAATGATACCACGAGCAGCGGAAGAATCTAGATGCAAATGCACTACGCACTTCCTACAGGTGAGGAATTCTATCGCTTCCTTGAGCAACAAAGAGTCACTAGCTGAACTAGCTGCGGCGTAATATTCTGCCTCTCCAGAAGACAGAGAAATACTCCTTTGGGTCCTAGAGAATGCATAGATCAGTTGAGAATCCAGAAACACAGTTCCTGAACTTGTGCTGCGACGACTGTCTTTCTGTCCTGCCCAATCTGAATCGGAGTATACCTCCAACAAGTGATGTTCCTTGGGTTTGACTTGGGAAAAGTCATAGGTTCCGTTGCGAATGCTCTCGTTTAGGTTTGACATTCCTCGAGGTGTTTTCCTATACGTGCAATGGTAACCATCTGTCTTTGTCATGTACTGCACAACATGAATCAACTGCTTCTTAGCTGCAAATGTCGGCAATGACATCTTGGACGCTAAACCTCTTACTGCGAACTGCAGATCCGGCCTGTCCTGACAAACATATAGGAGGATTCCTACACACTTCCTAAACGAAGCTGCTTGTTCCTGGTCAAGAGGGTTTGTGTTGTCTACTGCCTGGCTTTCCTGTGTGCACGGCGTCGGCTTTGATGCCTTTCCTGTCAACTTGAGTTCTTCACGAAGTTTTCCAAGATACTTTGGGTCACTGTGAATGTGAAGTTCATGATTGTGATACGAGTACTTCCTTTTGAGAAATCTCACCGTCTGAAGCGACTCGCCAATAGCAAGTTCCTGCGCGGTAAGAAACGGTCCTTCAATCTTCAGCTCGTACACTCGTCCTAGACTCTTTAGTACAGGGTCGACATGATGACTCTTTCCTGCTGCTTGAATGTCATCAACATGAACCACAAGAATGCTTTTCCGTGAGTCTCGAAACAGAGTTGGACAAGCTACACTTCTCTCAAAGTCTTGTTCCTTAAGCGAATCACTAAAATGATCCGACCAAAGCAAAGCTGCGTCTCTCTGTCCTGGCAACACTCGGAGCAAGAGTAGTCCTTCCTGAAGACAAGAGGGATCAGTGTCCTGAAACAGCTCCACATATTCCTTCGGGAATTCACACGCTGTTCTAGTCCTTTGGGGTACTTGCAAAAACGCATCTTTGACGTCAATGCTGTAGACTGAAAACTCTTCCTGAAGAGCAATCACGGGGACTAACCTTGTGAGGCTTGCTGACGTGGCTGGTGAGAACACATCGCTTCTGTGTTCAGTTCCTTTAAATTCACGAGCCACTAGCCTAGCCCGTCTTTTCCAAGACCCTGACCTGAACCGCCAATCGAACACGAATTTGGTGGTGAGCCATTTTATGGGTTCCTGTTCACTCTCTTCTCTCTCATTCTCTCCATCGTCTCTCTTGCGCCAGCCAAGTTCCTCAAGCGGTTTCCTAACCAGTGCCTGCATTCCTGAAAGTCTCTCCATCTCGGTGATCATGGCCTCTCTGTCCTTGGTCTTGAGCTCTTCATCTGAAAGCTCTGGTGGTCCTGCGTCCTCATCGTTGAAAACTCTCTCTCTCTCCTCTTCGTCTTCTTCTTCTTCATCTCCTATATCTGAGTATGTGTCCTCCCAACAGATGTCGTCAAGTCCTGGCTCAGGGAGAGGTTCGTCGTTGTGCTCAAACACGCGTCCTGCGTTAAATGGTGGAAATTTCCTCTTCGGCGACTCGTCGGTCCTTGGGATTTTGGACGAAGTTCCTACGTCTTCATACTCATGCTTTCTGACTGCTGCCGGTGCTCTAGGCAACAAAAGTTCACTACCTTGACTCTCTTGCTTCTCTTGGTCAGTGCTCATGCTGTCACTACCTGCTTCATCAGATTCTGGTCCTCTGTTTTGCAGATGACTCAGCTGACTTGTAGGCGTTGCATCACTGCCTGCCTCATCAGGTCCTGGGTCTATCCATGCAGGTGCTGCAGGTTCTGCTTGCTGTTGTTCTTGTTCCTTTGCCTTCTTTGCCATTGCATGAAGGTTCGTGTTTCTTGGGGTGACTGTTCCTAACGGTTTTGGTGTACTCGCCCCGCCTGCGATGACAGGTGTCTGTATTCCAGGAGTAATGGCTCCAATGCCATGTTGATCTCCTAGAGGCTCCACCACTGTCACAGGCGCTGGTGTTCCTGAGGGGCCTGGTAGGTTCTTCCTAGGAACTACGCGAGTTGTGAGCGTCGTGTGCTTCACTTCCCAAGTGTGGATTCCTACACTAGTTAGTGCTTCCAGGTCAAAATGATGGGGGCATCTCTTCACAGATCTACTGGTCTTGATGCCATCCATGTGCCACGTAATGAAGACGTTGTTGTCAGTCTTTCCTAAGAAAACTCCTCTCAGCCATTGAGGGTCACCTTTCTTGACATTGACGCCAGTCCTGTTCGCCAAGACCATCAAACTCTCACCAAACTGGCAAAGTGTTCCTTCATAAGGTCTTCCTGCAACAAACTCATAAGGTGTCATACCAGTAGCACTGTGTCTGTGGTACCTATTCAGAATCCAAGCTGCATGCCTGAATGCCCAACTGAACAAGGGGTGAGTATGTGCTATCAACACCTTTGCCTGTTCCTGCAAACCTTGAATCAACGTGAGGGCTTGCCTACGCACAGTTTGAATTGCACGCTCTGCCATGCCATTGGTTTCCTTCTGGCCTGAAACTGCATCTTGAAGGGTTGTTCCTAGTCCTAGAGCTGACCTTTGTTTCAGGATGATCTGCTTGAGCTTCTTCATGGTTCCTTCATTGTCTGCCTTCAAATTGATAGTCTGGTACTGAAGCTGAGTGCTCATGTACGTAACGCCTTCGCCAATGTGCTCGATCAAACCTTTTCCTTTGGTTGCAGTTGGAATGCAAGCAATGCTCCTACTCCAAGAGTCAATGCAAACCAAGCTGACTGCCGTCGGGGCTTCATCATGACTTGTTCCTGTAAAACAGAAATCCATACACAATGTGGGTCTAGACGATCGTTCCTTCTCAGGGCTTTGAGTTGGATGTGGCGACTCTTTTCCTTTGCACGCAACACATACTGGACACCAAGTGGCATACGGTAAATGTGTCAAATTGTGTACCTCAACTTCTTCAGGTTTGGGCATGACTTGGTCCTTGAGCGGTTGTGGAATGGCATATTCCTGGTACTTCTTCTGAGCAGTGTTGAGTCCTAACCGTCTCTCATCTTCCATGATCTTCCTACTGAGCCTTCTAAGGAGGTCCTGTTTTGAGCCATTCTTAGACACTCCAAGTTCTGTACACAATTCCTTGAGGATCTTCAGGCTGTTCTGCTGGTTGTACTCATGACCATCATAAATGAACGTAAGTTCTCCATGAAGTTCATACCTGTGTGCAGGGGCCTGTGGTTCCTGTTCGTCAATCTCCATGCTTTCATTCTCCGGGACTGTTTTGAGCCTTTGTTCCTGTTGTTGGGCCTTTGAACCATCTACTGGGTAGACCAACCTGAACTTAGACTGTCCTGTCCATGATCTCACTCCGAAAGGTGATGAGAACTCGTCATACTCATCTGCAACCCATGGCATCTTGTCCTCAAAGAACTCATGGTTCACTGGGTCCTCTCCGTAGGTGGATCTCTCGTTCTGGAGGTTCTCACGCTCTACGGGAATGTCCTTCAAGTCGAGCGGATGAAAACGTGTCTTCCTGGGCGTGTGGTGGTACCTGATCAGTTCAGTTCCATCCTTGCTAAGAGACCACTTATCATCAGTGTACTCTTCAAATGTACGTCTGTCTTCCGCTTTCTTGGGTGTTCCTATGAGGTAAGGAGGAAATGCCTTGGACGAGATCAAGGTCAATACCTCAAAGTTCTGGCTCTCATCATAGATGTGGCCAAAAGGTTCTTCTAGCTCTTCATACCTTTCGTTGTAGTGCAAGAGCTGCCAGCCTTCGGTGTCTCTAACCAAAACAGCTCTGAAAGGATGTTTTCCTTGAGGATACATCATAGCTGGGTCAACATGCTCTGAGCTCTTTGGGCTGTAGTGGACTACATAGGGCTCGGTCACACTTGTCCATCCAATTCGACCTTCAGCTACGAGGTTCCTAAGCGTTTCACAGAGATAGATTGGCGTAGGGACTCCTGTTGTTTGGGATGTCGAGACTGTCCTGACAAAAGCTTTAGCGGTGAGGGAATTGTTGTTGTAAGCTACTGCTATGGAAGTGGTTCCTTCAACCAAGAAAGTTCCTGTCTCACTACCGTTCCGAAATTCCCAACCTTTCTTCAACAATTTTCCTACAGCTAAGAGAGGGTGAACAACTGATGAAATCAAGAAGACTTCCTCAACCTTCACACAGTTTCCACCAACATCCTCAAACTCAACCTCAATAATCCGCTGGTCCTGTACCTTTATCCTAGTTCCTTGAGCGTCTCGGAGTTCAATCCTGCGTCGGTCCGGGACCTTCCTACCGAAATTTCGCATCCACACAGGGGCTAATGAGATATCTGCGCCTGAGTCAAGCACAACCTCAATTTCCTTTGCACCTGGGCTCTCTCTCACTGTCCTAACAAAGTTCTCTGGTTCTGAGGTGTACCAACAGTACAAGGGGTCCTTCTCTATGTCTTCACTCTCTTCATCACTCTCACTTCCAATCTGAAATTCCTGCTCTGACTTTCCTGAACTAGCCGAAACCATCAAAACTCTCCCGAAGTAGTCAATTTCAAGTTCCTCAGAGTCTTCGCTCAGCTCGAACTCCTCAGGAAAGCTGGTCGGTGGATCACCGATGTGGTGCATTGTTACCATCCTGATGATCGGCTTCTGGGTTCCTTGACCTGATGAACTGGCTGATGTTGTCGCTGTTCTCGATGTTGGAGCTTGGGTTGAGGCTGTTCCTCTACTTGGGGCTTCACTCTGAGTTTCCTGCATTTCTACATTCCTAGCCGTGTACCCCATGTCTCTCTGTTTCTTCCTACACTGGGCCTCAAAGTGTCCATACTTCTGGCAGTAATGGCAAACTCCTGTAGCTGCTTGGGCCTTTCCTTTGCCTTTACCTTTGTAGCTACCTTTGAACCCTTTGTAGCCTTTTCCTCTGCCTTTGAAACCTCTAAAGCCTCTACCTCGGCCTTTCCAGTTTCCACCTCTGCCTTTGCCTCTACCTTTTCCTTTGCCTCGACCTTTGAAACCACCTTTGCCTGAATCCTTGCCTGAATCCTTACCACCTTTCTTTCCTTTACCTTTGTACCCGTACCAATCTCTACCTTTGCCTTTCCAAGCCTGAGACACATCCATGGCTGCAACACCCTGATGATCTTCTCCCTTGTCGATTAGGTCAGTAGTGGTCCTATAGGGTGTTCCTTGGGACTGCGTAAGCGAATTGGTCCACTTCTCAGTTGACTCATAGTTCACAAGATACTGCCTAAGTGCCGGGTACTTCGTCTTCTCATCTAGGTTGAGCAACAAATGTCTCTTTACTTCAGGCTTCATTCCTTGAATCAATGTACTAACCTTCAAGTTTTCCTGCACCTTTTCTCCAGTGGACTTCTCGTACTGCTCAATGCGTTCCTCATATTCGAGGATGTTCTCTGCAATGCCTTTGTCCTTGGCAAAACGGAAATTCATGATGTTGTGGAGAAGTTCCAGCGATCTTGCTCTATTCACAGGCTGGTATTCTAACAACAGCATCCTATAGGCTTCCATACCGTTCTCTTCTGTCGTATGGCGAACCACACGATACGGTCTGCCTTTGGTGTAAGACGCTAAAATGCTATACAACTTCCTGCTTTGCGTTTTGGCCTCATCAGTCATATCTTTCATGTCCAGCACTTCATTCTTCCTTAGGTCGTTCTCCACGAGGTCCATGGTTTCCACAAGATCTTCATCCATAGCGCCAAGCCAGACTCGAAGTCGTTGCTTGAACTCCATGAAACCATTCTTTTCTTCTTGCCAAGTTCCTGGAGAAAATACTTCTGGAGGCTTGATGAGTTTGTGAAGCTCAACGTCACCTGGCTTTCTTCCTTTCACTGCTCTCTCTAGGCTGCTTCCGATCTCCTCGAAAGTTGTCACTGCTGTTTCCTGCGCTTGAAGCAAAGTGTGCTGTGCCTCTGCACTCTGCTGCTGAATTGCCTGCAGTGTATTGCTGAAGCTTGCTGTGATGCTCTGCTCTCGGGCTGTGCCGGCTGCTGCACTGCTCCTCATCTCTTCTGCTAAGGTTTGTATTCCTTGAAGCGTTTGCTGGTTGATTTCTGCAAGTCTCTGTAGTGCATCTTCCATTCCTTTGGCTGCTTCCAAGTTGCTGTACACAAGCACAACAAGAAACATTGTCTTGTGCTGTCTCCTCACTTCTGCTCTTCTTCTCCTGCTTTTCCTTTTGGGCTCTTTCGCTCTCTTCGTTCTTTTCTGTACTGCTGTAAAGAACAATCGTGAGAAGTACGATAGGATGATCCAAGTAATCATTCCTAGAGGTGTTCCTGCGAAAACTACGAGATGAATTCCTTCAAACACTAAGCTGTGCACGACGTCGTGAAACTTCTTTTCTAGCTGTTCGAACTGTTCCTTGAAAGGGATCTTTTCTACATTGTGAAACTTTCCTTCTTCTAGCTTCTCATCTACTAGCTTCTCATCTACTAGGTACCTAGGAGCGTAGCCGGACTCAAGGCTCTCATCTTCTTCACTCATGTACATGTCGATGCTCCTAATCGTGTAGGCATTCATGAAGTCCTGGTTCACGGAGTACTTGTCGTAGTTCTTCTGAGAATGCGTATTGGGCTTTCCTGGGATGCTCGTCCACACAACCATCAACTCACTCTCGTCAATCTCGGCAATCACCTTTCTCCCACGTCTTTCTTCCTTGGAGGATCTGTCATCTCCAAGGGCAAGTTCATCCTTGGCTCTTCCGGGTCCAAGGGCCTGCCACGGATTCTCTTCGAAGCCATATCTTCCTGGAGTCATGCTCATCCCGCACAAAGTGGCGAGGCTCCCCAGGGCAAAACCAACCAGCAGCACTATGCCTGCTGCCATTCCGTAGCATCTCATGTTCCTCATCTTCACTTCCTGAATCGTGTATCGTTCAGGGAAGCAATTGAAGCAAGGGGCAAAGTCCCTCACTCTTCCACCAGCAACCGTCAGGTTCCTGATGTGACCACAACCTGGTTTGTGGTACCTTCTTCCTGCTCTTGTTGCTATCCGGACTGTGGGGAGGTACTCGAAGAACTCTCGGACTTCGACGTTCTTTTCCTGTTTCCACATTTGTATCATCCCACAGACGAGAGAAGCCATCATGGCTATGAGGACGATTCCTACTCCTGCTATGTGTAGCATCATCGCTGCCTCTGATTCCTGGAACGGCAGCTCCGCTACCATGTCAAAGATAGGGTCAATCTAAAGCTAACTGAAAAGCTGGGACACTCCGCACTTTTCCTGGGTTCGCTGCGGTGTGTGTCCTTGTTCGAGCCTGTCGTCGACAAGACGTTCCGGGGCTCTGGTGTGCATTCCACATGCACCTGGTGCACAGCTTCCTGTACTGCGTAGATGTTTAACATACACCCCTAAATCCCCTTAAGCCCTGAACCTGAAGACACTAGACCCCAAACCCGTAAAACCCCCGAAGCCCCTGAACCTTAAGAATCTTAACGCCCTAAACCCGAAATCCCCATAAGCCCCGGAACCTTAAGCCCCTAGACCCTATACGTCTAAAACCCCCTAAGCCCCTGAATCTTAAGACCCTAAACCCTAAACCCTAAACCCTAAACCCTAAACCCTAAACCCCGAAGTCCCTGAGCCCAAGGAAGTCCTGGCTCAAGCGCGGTGCCAGACGTTGCCGGAGCCGATCCACCTCCGGGGCCGGTTGGGGTTTAGGGTTTAGGGTTTAGGGTTAGGGTTAAGGGTTAAGGGTTAAGGGTTAAGGGTTAAGGGTTTAGGGTTTAGGGTTTAGGGTTTAGGGTTTAGGGTTTAGAGCTTAGGGTTTAGGGTTTGGGCTTAGGGTTTAGGGTTTAGGGCTTAGGGTTTAGGGGTTAGGGGTTCAAGCTTGTCTTAGCGAGTCAATGGCTATAAGTCGGGTAGCCATGTAACCGTATGGTTTAGGGTTTGGGAGTTTAGGGTTTAGGGTGAGGGGTCTAGGGTTTATATGTAGGGTTGCTTAGAGACTTAGAGGTGTTTTAGGAGTCAGGGTTTTGGGTTTGGGCTTTGGGGCCTACAGCTTCTCTAGGATTTAGGGCTCAGGGCTTAGCGTTTAGGGCTGAGGCAGTCAGAGGCACAAGGCTACAGCCTAAACCCTAAACCCCAAAACCTGAACCCTAAACCCTGAACCCTGAAACCTAAACCCTAAACCCTAAACCCTAAACCCAAAACCCTAAACCCAAAACCCTAAACCCAAACCCTTCTAAACTTCTAGACCTGTGTGTGGGTATGGGCTTCTTGAACACAGACGTAGGCCCAGGCACGCGCAGGGCACAGGCGTAGAGTAGCAAAGCAAGCGTCAAGGTCCTGAGAAGTTGCAGTTTCGGGTTCGAGGTTCAGCCCGGAGGAATGAAATTCCAGGGGAGGTGTTGGGTCTAGCTAAGGTTTCCCTAAGCCTTAAACCCCAAACAACCTTAAACGATAAACCCTAAACCCCGAATCACGTCAAGTGTTGTCTCTTGACAGGGGGGAAGGGAAGAGGGAAAGGGGGATTCTCTAACCAGAGTCCCCCCTGTAGGTATCGTTGAACCCTAAGCCCTAAAACAGTAAACCCTAAACCGACTTCATCAGCCCCAAAAAATGTACACTTTCAGCTGAATAGGGGATGATAGTATCCCTAAACCCTAAAACCTAAACCCTACACCCTACACCCTACACCCTAAACCCTAAACCCTAAACCCCAAACCCCAAACCCTAAACCCTAAACCCCAACACTGCGATCCGAGGAGCAGTGCATTCGCGGCATACGAGAACCAGATCGCGGAGAAGTGCAGCTTCTTGTACCTGACAAGGCTCGGATTAGGGTTTGGGGTGTAGGGTTTAGGGTTCGGGGTTTAGGGTCCGCTTTCTGCAGTTACTTCTGGGGTTTAATGTTAAGGTTGGCGTCAAAAGGGTTTAGGCACGAGGCGTGCCTGAGCAAGGTGGCGCTCAACGAAGGCATCACCACATGGGCAGTTCTCCAAATTCTGGTCCCTTGAAGCCCTAAACCCTAAACCCTAAACCCCGAAAACCCTAAACCCTAAGCCCTATACTCGAATCTAGAGCCTTGGGAGAACAAACTACCAAGATACGAGCCGGTCAGGGCAGAACGTGGAGGCAGAGGAGTCCAGTTGAGGGATACCTAAGCAGTTACTATGTGTTCCTGGAGTGGCGTAAGCGAAGGCCCCATTCTGGTATCATTAAGACTTGGGGTCATACTATACCAGGAGGATCCAGGAGGACTAAGATGTAGTGATCAGAGCCTCTACCCCAGGAGCCTCAACGCAGAACCCAAGAAGACCCGAAGCTGTACCTCGAGGTGTGGTCGGGCCGATCCGTCAAGAGGCTTGTCTCCTGGGCTAGGGGCACTAGCAATCAACATGCTGTCGCGGCCTGCAAAGGGGTTGTAGGACTTAGCGTCTCAGGGTCGGGTTCTTGTGTCGAGCTGAAGGTACGTAGGTACAATTCTTGAAATTTCGCAGAGTTATTGTCATTACTAGTTTTCTCATGATTTTGAAGTCAACCAAAGTTTAAGCCTCACCAAGAAACTTCCACAGGAAAGGCCATGCCACTGGACGCCTAGTAGCATTCCCGTTCATCTCGTGAAGCTCGCCGAATGTGCCAGCGTCATGGCTGCACAACCCTAAAAACCCTAAACGCTTGCTGGTCATGGGCAAAAGCACATCGAGGTCAGAGATTCCACTTGAAGCTTGTGAAAGGCTGAGGGCTTTAGAGATGTGGTTCCCTGATTCTTTTGCCGGGGGGGGGGGGGGGGGTATGGGGGTGTTCGGGGAGCTGGGGGTAAAGGCTTTAGCGCTTTCAGGTTTGCAGGCTCAAAGGTTGTTCTGACTAGACTGGCTGGTGGATTCGGGGGTGGTTTACGTTGGGATCTGCACATTCGGAGTGGGCCAAAGGACATATGGCTTCAGTGTCAGCCAATCGACGCGGAGCGGGCGGTCCGAAACGCAGCAGGAATGCCTAGTGCTACGTGTTGGGTGCATGTTGGCACTGTTGTTTCTCAGTGGAACTCCACACCCGGCATTTGGCTGGCTAGTTATAAGGGTGAGCAGAAGTTGGCACGCAGGGATAATATATCGGCCTTCTGGTCGCGAGATTAAGTGATCGCATTAAGTTCATATTATGAAGCAGGGTTTATATTTCTGTTATTGGTGAGTGTATATAAGGTTCCTTTGTAATATTGGTGAGTGTATATACCTGGTGTCCTTTTGGGGGTACAAGAAATATATACCCTACTTAATATGACTCCCTTCTTCAAGCTCCAAACCTGCCTGAGATGGCTCGGCTTTGGGCGGAGGCTCCTGCAAACAGATCAGCTCGGTTTGAGCGTCTGCGGGTCTCAGGTGCAGGCCTTGTACACTATAATGGCTGATCGCCGGGCTTGGAGTTGGCTCAGGAAAGTCATTTTCGGGGTTGCCAGCAGCGTGAATTCTCTTGGTAGGGCCTCCCCTGCAGTGGGTCTGCCGTCTGCCCGAACTAGCAGGCATGTCCCCCAGCAGGCACGTTAGCCCATTTGTCCTGCTGTCATGTGTCCTGCACCTGGACACGTTGGCCACAAGGGAAGCTATCGATGAATGGCGGAAATTCCATTTCAGGCACAAGCACCAGTCGCTCGGCAAGTACCCTGCCCCCACACCCGGCCAATGGTGTGCAGGGATTGCTGTGTTGGTGCAGCGAGCTCCCTGTAGGTAGGGGAAACGCAGCGACCAAGTGCAGGTCAGGAAGAAGCATTTAGGGCTGAGTGGATTAGTGTCGAGGGTTCAGAGGTTGAGGGTTCGGGGTTTGAGGCTTGTAAGCAGCGCCTGGAGTCTATGACATATGGAACCCTTGCAGTCTCAAGAAAATAACAACGAAACGTCGCCTGACCGGATCTGCACTTGAGGCGCGGTGCACTGGAACAATTTGGATGCACACATCCAAGTGCAACTGCGCCAATGCCCGGTGCTGCCAGCAGCGCGAAATCGCTGTGTAGGGCCTCCCCTGCAGTGGGTCTGCCGTCTGCCCGAACTAGCAGGCATGTCCCCCAGCAGGCACGTTAGCCCATTTGTCCTGCTGTCATGCGTCCTGCACCTGGACACGTTGGCCACAAGGGAAGCTATCGATGAATGGCGGAAATTCCATTTCAGGCACAAGCACCAGTCGCTCGGCAAGTACCCTGCCCCCACACCCGGCCAATGGTGTGAAGGGATTGCTGTGTTGGTGCAGCGAGCTCCCTGTAGGTAGGGGAAACGCAGCGACCAAGTGCAGGTCAGGAAGAAGCATCTAGGGCTGAGTGGATTAGTGTCGAGGGTTCAGAGGTTGAGGGTTCGGGGTTTGAGGCTTGTAAGCAGCGCCTGGAGTCTATGACATATGGAACCCTTGCAGTCTCAAGAAAATAACAGTTTCGTCGCCTGACCGGATCTGCACTTGAGGCGCGGTGCACTGGAACAATTTGGATGCACACATCCAAGTGCAACTGCGCCAATGCCCGGTGCTGCCAGCAGCGCGAAATCGCTGTGTAGGGCCTCCCCTGCAGTGGGTCTGCCGTCTGCCCGAACTAGCAGGCATGTCCCCCAGCAGGCACGTTAGCCCATTTGTCCTGCTGTCATGCGTCCTGCACCTGGACACGTTGGCCACAAGGGAAGCTATCGATGAATGGCGGAAATTCCATTTCAGGCACAAGCACCAGTCGCTCGGCAAGTACCCTGCCCCCACACCCGGCCAATGGTGTGCAGGGATTGCTGTGTTGGTGCAGCGAGCTCCCTGTAGGTAGGGGAAACGCAGCGACCAAGTGCAGGTCAGGAAGAAGCATTTAGGGCTGAATGGTTTAGTGTCGAGGGTTCAGAGGTGGAGGGTTCGGGGTTTGAGGCTTGTAAGCAGCGCCTGGAGTCTATGACATATGCATTTTGGAAGAATTACGTAACACACAGAACCCTTGCAGTCTCAAGAAAATGACAACGAAACGTCGCCTGACCGGATCTGCACTTGAGGCGCGGTGCACTGGAACAATTTGGATGCACACATCCAAGTGCAACTGCGCCAATGCCCGGTGCTGCCAGCAGCGCGAAATCGCTGTGTAGGGCCTCCCCTGCAGTGGGTCTGCCGTCTGCCCGAACTAGCAGGCACGTTAGCCCATTTGTCCTGCTGTCATGTGTCCTGCACCTGGACACGTTGGCCACAAGGGAAGCTATCGATGAATGGCGGAAATTCCATTTCAGGCACAAGCACCAGTCGCTCGGCAAGTACCCTGCCCCCACACCCGGCCAATGGTGTGCAGGGATTGCTGTGTTGGTGCAGCGAGCTCCCTGTAGGTAGGGGAAACGCAGCGACCAAGTGCAGGTCAGGAAGAAGCATTTAGGGCTGAGTGGATTAGTGTCGAGGGTTCAGAGGTTGAGGGTTCGGGGTTTGAGGCTTGTAAGCAGCGCCTGGAGTCTATGACATATGGAACCCTTGCAGTCTCAAGAAAATAACAACGAAACGTCGCCTGACCGGATCTGCACTTGAGGCGCGGTGCACTGGAACAATTTGGATGCGCCAATGCCCGGTGCTGCCAGCAGCGTGAATTCTCTTGGTAGGGCCTCCCCTGCAGTGGGTCTGCCGTCGGCCTGAACTATAGCAGGCATGTCCCCCAGCAGGCACGTTAGCCCATTTGTCATGCTGTCATGTGTCCTGCACCTGGACACGTTGGCCACAAGGGAAGCTATCGATGAATGGCAGAAATTCCATTTCAGGCACAAGCACCAGTCGCTCGGCAAGCACCCTGCCCCCACACCCGGCCAATGGGATTGCTGTGTTGGTGCAGCTCCTGGTGGGTAGGGGAAACGCAGTGACTTGCCGTTCTTGTGGATATGAGGCTTGGGATTCGGAGTTTATGTGCGGGTTCTCGCCAGCAGCTTTGCTTAGATGTGCAGAGGGGTTGGCGGATGTGCTGAGGAACGATACCCGGCACCCGGCTAGATCCAACATGCGTAGAACGGTAAATACGGGGCCTGAGCAACCGGTCTGGCAAGTATCCGCGAGGACTTCTTATCGCAATTGCTCCTGTACAGGTCACAACTCCCAGTATTTCCCAGCCCTTCTATTACCAAACCAATTCGGCACATGCCAACAATCGCAGCTGCAACAACAGTGAAGCAACGTGCCCTCGCCCCTCTGCTCCAGACGCTTTGCTCCCTAGTGCACCCCCAACATGGGGTGCAACTCTACGGCCTACAGAGGTCTTTCAGTCCGATGATAATTTAGCTGAAGATAGTGTCACAACATGTGTGAATAACTACCCAGTATACGTCAAGAACATGAAATGCAATCGCATTGCCCAGCGGGTCCCAAAGATCACTCCCTCCACGGCAATGTTAGCCCCAATGATCCTGCCCTCAACCGTAAACCCTTACATTATAGACCTCATAAACCCCAAATCCCACAGAAGTCCGGCCAAAATGAACCTTGGCTCCATGTCTGTCCTATCTATCCTGCATGAAAGCTATGTTGTGTATTGAGGTCCCTGTTTCTATGCGCCTCCCAATATGCCAACTGTTCAACTCTGCCCAAAAGGGCCGTTTTCCTGGTTTCTTAATTAAGTTGCCCAAAGAGGCATCATTGCATGAGTACTACCTATTACTGCAGCTTAAGTTCCTTAACACGAGCCCCGTTTGTATGAAAGTATGAAACCCTCAACCGCCAAGGTCGTCACTTCAGGGGGCGCTGGCGGCGCCTGAGGAGGAGACTGTCACAAAAGCCTTGGGGGTTCATGGGTACCGATAAGTAGGGTGCTATAAGTACCCTAAGTAGGTTCTAGGTATAGTTACCATACTTAAGTAGGGTTTTTTAAGTACCCTAAGTAGGTTCTAAGTATCGTTACCATACTACCCCTAAACCCTAAAACCTGAAACCCTAAACCCTAAACCCTAAACCCTAAACCCTGAAGCTTCTAGTAGACTCGGGATTGAAGTGCACAAAGAGGGCCTTCGGGAGTGAAGGGCTTCGAGTCTAGGCTTCAGGCTGGCCGCTAGCTTCCTAAGCCCTAAACCCTAAACCCTAAACCCGAAACCCTAAGCCCTAAACCTTAAACCCTAAACCCCTAAGCCCTAAACCCTAAACCTCCAACCCTAAGGCCTAAACCCTAAAACTCTAACACTCTAAACCTCCATAAGGGCCCTGGCTTCGGGACTTTTGTTAGGGCTGCTTGTCCCCCTTGTTTGTTGCCACAGCTGCGACGGGGGACACGAATCAGCAACTCTTGAACCCTTTAAGTTTGTTGTACGGTAAACCCTAAGCTTAGCCCTCCAAACCCTAAACCCTAAACCCTAAATCCTAAACCCTGAACCCTGAAGCCTGAACCCTGAACCCTGAACCCTAAACCCTAAACCCTAAACCCGAAACCCTCCAAACCGCGGTCTTGTGTGGCCTGCGCGCCAGGCGTCGGGCTCTGCACCGGCTCCTTCTTTGCAGCAGCAGAGTTTAGGCTTAAACTTAGGGTTTAGGGTTTAGGGTTGAGGGTTGAGGGTTCAGGGTTGAGGGTTGAGGGCTTAGTGTTTAGGGTTTAGGGTTTAGGGGTCCCCGCTCCCTAATGGAGGTATAGGCTTCAGGGTTTAGGGTTCAGGGTTTAGGGATTGGGGTTTAGGGTCAACCCCCCCCCCCCCCTAACAAGAAACAAAACCTCTAGATACCAAAAGAAGGCAGTGACTGTCATGACAAAGAGCCCGATCTTGGGCAACTTCATCTTGGGGGAGAGGGAACTCATGTCTGGGGGCGGGTGAATCCAAAATTGGACGTGTGTCCTTTTTGCATCAAGGGACCCTGCACCCATGAACTCGCTCGAGAATTTCGAGGCCAACGCAGCACAACCGCGAGACTACCTCAAGTCTAGCTGTGGGATCAACGGTTTAGGGTTTAGGGCTAATAGGGCCCTAAACCACCACCTGCAACTAATGAAAAAACCTTGGCAAGACTTTAAAGCAGAACGCCCCAAACCCTCCAACCCTTAAGGCCCCCCATCCGGAAAACCCTGAACTCCAAACCCTAAGCCCCCGGGTCCCCCCCCCCCACCACCAATGAAGGCCCAGGGTTTAGGATTATCTGTAGGGCCGAAATGAGGCTTGATCTCAAGTATTTCGGGCTTGCTGCCCTGTCCGTATACCGAAGGGGACGATGCCCTTCAGGAGACACGGGGTTTAGGTTTTAGGGTTTAGTGTGTAGGGTTTAGGGTTAAGCCGAAACTCAAAAAGCAAAACAAAACACTTCTGGGCTCCTGCGGAGCTTTCGGAACCGATGGCGCCGGCTTTGCCTCCAGCCCCCGAGTGGGGTTAGGACTTGCGGCTTAGGATGGTTTAGGGTTTAGGGTTTAGGGTTTAGGGTTTAGGGTTTAGGGTTTAGGGTTTAGGGTTTGGCCTCCGTTTCCTCGAACTTTTCTGCTATTTTGCAACTCTCAATATTTGGGCAAGGTCCCCCCCCCCCCCCCCCCCCCCCCTCCCCCCCCCCTGCTAAAGCAGATTAGCCCTCAAGCCGCGCTACCCTAGCTAGCTCTCGTGATGAAGATGTTCAACTAAGTTCAAGCCTACGTGAAGGTTCAGGGGTGGTTATAAGTAGGGATCTAAGTATGGTAGCTAGACTTGTGTGACCCTATTTAGGCGACTTCTGAGTACCCATGAACCTCCAAGTACCACACCCAATTGATAGCTTTTCTGGAGTGAAGCCTCAAACCCACGCAAGCAACCGACCCTTCAACCTTAACTGCACCCAAGGCCCTGAAGGTTCTTCTCTAAACCCTAAACCCTAACCCTTAACCCTGAAGCACCCTCAAGCCCCTGTAACTTCAAAAAACCCTAAACCCTAAACCCTAAACCCTAAACCCTAAAATTGTTCAAAAGCTAAAGAATAACTCCTCGAACCTTCCCTTGGAGCTCCTCGGCACTTCCCCAGACCTGAGCCCGGACTTGAAACCTTTAGAGTTCCAATCAACCCTAAACCCTAAACCCTAAACCCTAAACCCTAAACCCTAAACCGGCGGAGGGTTTTTTTTTTTGCAAAGGTGTGGCTCGGCCCTGTCCTCTTGCAAAGGTGTGGCTCGGTAACCCCCTTCCCCTCCACGTCCCACCCACCCCCCCCCCCACCCCCCCCCACCCCCCCCCACCCCCCCCCACCCCCCCCCCCCCCCCCCACCCCCCCACCCCCCCCACCCCCCCCCCCACCCCCCCCCCCCCCCCCCCCCCCCCCCCCCCCCACCCCCCTCCCCACTCCCCCCCACCCCCCACTCTCACCACCCCGACTCCCTCCCCCTTATTTGCAAACTCAATGCTTGCCTCTAGGTTTCAAAAAAACTCATATGCTTTGAAACAAGCTTGCACGGCTTTCAGAAGCGGGGGGTTGGGGGGGGCGCAGCCCCCCCCCATTTGAAAACTCAATGCTTGCATCATGGGTTTCAAAAAGACTCTTATGCTTTGATGCAAGCTTGCACGGCTTAAAAAAGCGGGGGGGTTGGGGGGGGCGCAGCCCCCCCCATTTGCAAACTCAATGCTTGCATCATGGGTTCCAACACCGGGGGGGCCATTTGCAAACTTAATGCTTGCATCATGGGTTTCAACAAGACTCATATGCTTTGACGCAAGCTTGCACGGCTTAAAAAAGCGGGGGGGTTGGGGGGGGCGCAGCCCCCCCCATTTGCAAACTCAATGCTTGCATCATGGGTTTCAACAAGACTCATATGCTTTGACGCAAGCTTGCACGGCTCAAAAAAAGCGGGGGGTTGGGGGGGGCGCAGCCCCCCCCATTTGCAAACTCAATGCTTGCATCATGGGTTTCAACAAGAATCATATGCTTTGACGCAAGCTTGCACGGCTCAAAAAAAGCGGGGGGGTTGGGGGGGGCGCAGCCCCCCCCATTTGCAAACTCAATGCTTGCATCATGGGTTTCAACAAGACTCATATGCTTTGACGCAAGCTTGCACGGCTTAAAAAAGCGGGGGGGTTGGGGGGGCGCAGCCATTTGCAAACTCAATGCTTGCGCATACTACATATATACACTCCACGTATTTCTACCAGCTACAGCTACATCGCGGTAAAAAGAATCTTTGCGACTGGGGAGAACAGGGAAATCAAAACGAAGTCGGCACCCAAGCCAGGCCAAGCCGAGCCAAGCCACGCCGAGCCAAGCCAAGCCAAGCCAGCCAGGCCAAGCCAAGCCGAGCCGAGCCCACCCGAGCCAAGCCAAGCCAAGGAGCCAAGCCAACGAAAGCCAAGCCGAGCCAAGCCAAGCCAGAGGACAAGCCGAGCCAAGCCAAGCCAAGCCCAGCCGAGCCAAGCCAAGCCGAGCCAAGCCAACCAAAGCCAAGCCAAGCCAGACAAGCCGAGCCAAGCCAGGTCAGAGGACACGCCCAGCCAAGCCAAGCCAAGCCAAGCCACACCTTTGCAAGGGGACAGGGCCGAGCCACACCTTTGCAAAAAAAAAAACCCGGAACCCTAAACCCTAAACCCTAAACCCTAAACCCTAAACCCTAAACCCTAAACCCTAAACCCCTAAACCCTAAACCCCTAAACCCCTAAACCCCTAAACCCCTAAACCCCTAAACCCCTAAACCCCTAAACCCTAAACCCTCAACCCTAAACAATACCCTCAACTAACCGCCCTCTTGTGTGGCCTGCGCGCCAGGCTTCGGGCTCGGCACCGGCTCCTTCTTCGGAGCGGCTGGGGTGCGTTAGAAAAAGGATTCAGTCCCCCGCTGGTGGTATAGGCTATAGGTTTAGGGTTTAGGGTTTAGGGTTTAGGGTTTCGGATTTAGGGTGTTGGGTTTAGGGTTTCAACAACTAGGCCCCCCCCCCCCACCCCCACCACCGAGAAAAACGACCCCTAGATTCCAAAGGAATACAGTGACTGTCATGAAAAAAATGCCCGACCTTGGGAAACTTCACACTGGCGGAGAGGAAACTCATGACTCCCATCCAAAGGTGGATGTGTGTCCATTGGCTGATGTTCCCTAAACCCTCAACGATTTCGCTCGAGAACTGCCAGGCCAAAGTTGAAGCCCCTGCACTCCACACCCCCGCCTCCCTACCACCCCTGACCCACCCCCCCTCCACGAATGAAGGCTTAGGGTTTAGGATTTTCTGTAAGGCCGAAATGAGGATTGATACTCAACTATGTCGGGCTTGCTGCCCCGTCCGTATACCTGTAAACGATACCTGTAAAGGAGACCCTCAACAGGGTTTAGGGTTTAGGGTTTAGGGTTTAGGGTTTGGGGTGAACCCGAAACCCAAAAAACAAGAATCAGCTGCCGGGCTCCTGTGGAGCTTTCGGAACCGATGGCGCCGGCTTTGCCTCCGGCTTGGGGTTTGGGATGAGGACTTAGGGTTGTGAGAAAACCCAAAGGCCTGAAACCCGAAACCCGCACTTTGCAGCCAGCACAAGGAAAACAAGAGTGCGAACTCGCACTTTTCGTCTGCCTGGGATTTGCGCTTCCCTCCGCAACAGCCTGAAAACCCGAAACCCTAAACCCTAAACCCTAAACCCTAAACCCTAAACCCTCCCCCCTAAACCCTAAACCCTACACCGTTTTGGGGGGTTGCGGGTAGTTATGATTCGGGGCAGGCCCCATGGAGCTGGAAACAGGCAAGCTCCCAAAACACGGCGCCGTGCACCCCAACTTGCGACCCATTGCGCGATTTAGGGTTTAGGGTTCAGGGCTTTTAGGGTTTAGGGTTTAGGGTTTAGGGTTCAGGGTTCAGGGTTCAGGGTTCAGGGTTTCGGGCCGCCTGTTGCTATATTTATCGTTAAGGGTACCCAACACTGGGTCAAACCCAAACCTAACACACAACCCCCCAAGAGCCCCCAAGTAGGACTTAGGGTACCCAAAGCCCTAAACCCTAAGCCCTAAGCCCTAAGCCCTAAACCCTAAACCCTAAACCCCCCAAGTCAGACTTAAGGGGGTCCAGAAGTTGGGGGGGGACCTGCGCGCTCGAGGCGGGTGGAGGCGAGGGCATGATCGACTCCTGCCGAAGGGTTTCAGGTTTAGGGTTTAGGGTTTAGGGTTTAGGATCTGTAGGTTGTAGGGTTTGGGTTTTAGGGTGTGGGGTGTAGGGTTTAGGGGTTGGAGCCCTAAACCCTAAGATTTAGTGTTCAGGGCTTAGTGCTTGCCACCATTCGGGGTTCGGGCACTGAGTTTATGGGGCATTAGGGTTTCTGGCGTGAGGTTTTTGGGGGCTGAAGGGGGGAGGGGGGGGGGTAGGATTGCATGATGAATAAATCGCCGCAGATAGGAAAACGAACACAAACATTTTGCTTATATATATATATATATATATTGTGGATGTGATGCAGAAACTTTGCAACTTGATTTGGCAGATGTATCTTGCGTTGCATGTTTGGTTGCAGATTGTTTGCAGCAACAGCTTTGCAGCAGATGTAGCGCTTTTGACTTTTGAACTTGTTTCGGAATATCATAAAATCAATACATCCTATCGAGCATGTACCAAAAGTGCAACCAATCCGCAGCAACGAAAAAACACCAAGCGTATGCAACACAGCCTGCGAAACATGCGCGTACCAGAAAAGCAGCTATGGGAACTGACGTGCAATCCCAACATGCGACAAGTATGCAACATTTCGGCAACAGAATCTGTCCTAACATCGACTCTGTGGTTGCAATAACCATATAATTAAGGGTCGGACGCCTGATCCCACGCTTGCAAGGTTCCGGGTGGCAAGGCGCCCCATCGTTCATGAGTCACAGACACTTCGCGCACAGGAATTGGGGCCTGCTCCTAAATGAGGGTCCCCCCTGTTGAGTTTTGGGCCTTAGGGTTTAGGGTTTAGGGTCTCTTCACGTTTTCACCAAAGCAAATCTTCATCACAGGAGCGCCTCCCCTCTCACTCCCCCCCCATAGGGACCTTCACTCCTGCCATCCAAGCCATTGCCCAAAGGGGCCCTAAACCGTAAATCACGGTTCCAGGGTTTACAGCCCAAGACGACCCTGACTAAAGTGACTAAATCCAACCTTGAACCCTCAATAGCCCCAAATGCCAAAGTCCTCAAATCCAAAAGCCCCAAAACCCTAAACCCCAAAAGCCAAAAACGCTAAACCCTGATTCCCCTACGCCCCTACGCCCCAAAGCCCCTCAAAAAACCCAAAATAAAGGCCCCAAACCCAAAACCCCTCAATCCCCCCAAACCCTAAATCCCCAAACCCTTAACACCCTCGAGAAGATGAAAACCCTAAAGCCCTGCCCCCAAGAACCCCCGAAAGCCGAAACCCTAAACCCTAAACCCCAAAGCCATTCCAGGCGCGCTCCCTGGGAGCCGCGGTCGCCACCGAGGGGCGGGGGGCGGCCACCTGGTCCTGGCTTGCGCTACAAGAAGGCCTTCGTACACCTTTCGTGGGTTTAGGGTTTAGGGTTTAGGGTTTCGGGTCTAGGGTTTAGGGTTTAGGGTGTAGGGTTGCGCTGCAAGGAAGGGTTTTAGGGCTTTGGGGCTTTGAGGGCTTGAGTGGGTTTAATATTTAGGGCTAGGATTTTCTGAAAGGGCTTTATGGTCCATTTATGGTTTCGGGGTTGTAGGTAGGGTTGTAGGTAGGGCTTTAAGGCTTCAGGGTTTTAGGGCTTTAGGTGTTTTAAGCCTTAAAGCCCTGAACACGAACATTTTCGTTCAGAATTTGAAGCTCTTTAAGCCCCAAGCCCCCCCCCCCCGCCCAACAAAAAAAAAGCTGGATACGAAACCTGAGCCCTCGACCCCATCTTCGCCTCCGAACTACGCCCGTGCTTGCTGCGTGGGGTGCCTTAGGACCTGCGCCTGTGGGCTGTTGGGGGCATCAGGTTTAGGGTTTTAGGGTTTCGGGTTTAGGGTTTAGGGTTCCGGATTGAGGTTGAGAAGAGCATGGCGTGATTAGTACTGATGAACATCCCCTGCTGGGTTGGGGACCTAAACATCGGCGACCCTGAAACCTGAAACCCTAAATGCTGAAACCCTGAAACCCTGAAACCCTGAAACCCTGAAACCCTGAATCCTAAACCCTAAACCCTAAACCCTAAACCCTAAACCCTAAACCCTAAACCCTGACCAACCCCAAACACCCAAGCTCCTCGGGGGGCTCCTCCGCGATGGCCGCCGCCTTTGGCCTGGGATCCTGAAAGATATCTAGGGATGTTCGGGTTGAGGGTTTAGGGTTTAGGGTTCAGGGTTGAGGGTTGAGGGTTTAGGGTTTAGGGTGTAGGGTTTAGGGTTTAGGGTTCAGGGTTTAGGGTTTAGGTAGGGTTTAGAGGGTTTAGGGTTTGTAGGGTTTAGGGTTTACAGGGTTAGGGTTTAGGGTTGCAGGGCGTAGAGATGCTTAGGTTGGGATGTTGGGTTATGGGGTTCGGTTTCAGGGCGTCTCGGTCTCCAAGCATTCGGGTCTAGGGTTAAGGACTACGGGTTAGCCAGATATATAGTAAGCCTAAACCCGGAACCCTAAGCCCTAAACCGCAAACCCTATTTAAACCCTAACTCTTAACGGGCCTTGTGACGGGTCGGAGGATTGAGGGTTTAGGGTTTAAGCACCCTAAACCCCAAACCCTAAGCCCTAAACCCTAAACCCCAACTAACCCCAAAACCCTCCCATCTCCAGGCAAGCCAGGCCCAAGGTGGCGTCCTTGATGGAAGGCTGGGACTTTGCCGCATCCATTGAGTACTCAAGGACCGAGTCCTGGCGCTCCAAGATCTCAGAGCTCATGCAGGGTTTAGGGTTTAGGGTTTAGGGTTTAGGGTTTAGGGTTTAGGGTTCAGGGTCATGCAGGGGATCCGAAGTATGGGCCCTTAATTTGGGTCCCGCTTTATATAACTAACCCTTACATCCACTGCACATACCAAGGGCCCATGGTTCCAACCTTAGATTGGTGGTTCGGGCCGGCGGGGGGTTTGGGTTTGGGGTTTGGGTTTGGGGTTTAGGGTTTAGGGTTTGGGGTTTAGGGTTTGGGATTTAGGGCTATAGGGCTGAAGGTGCTCAGGAAATTCTTCCGAAGCGGGTGAGGCGGTCAATCCAGGACCCTAAAGCCCTGAGCTTTGTGAGGCTGGAGACGTCGCACCGTTTTTCCGCAAATCCTAAACCCTAGAAGCAGCGAAAACACAGAACTGGTCAGCAGGACACAGACTCGGTTGGCGCGCCACCTCTAAACTTATGCATCGACCCTCAGCCCTAAGCCCTAAACCCTAAACCCCTGTAAACCCCCCCTAAACCCTAAACCCTAAACCCTAAGCCCTAAGCCCGAAACCCTAAACCCTGTACAACCGCAGTCCCCGATTCTTCGACCCCCGGGCTCTCCCATGAAAGGCTCGCTGCTTGAAACAACAAAGCGCCCCCCAAAGCACCTGCGTCCGGAAGGTGACCCTGCCAAGCTGTTTCGTGGTGGAATTTAAGGTTCGGGTTTAGGGTTTAGGGTTTAGGGTTTAGGGTTTAGGGTTTGGGGTTTGGGGTTTGGGGTTTGGGGTTTGGGGTTTGGGGTTTGGGGTTTGGGGTTTGGGGTTTGGGGTTTGGGGTTTGGGGTTTGGGGTTTGGGGTTTGGGGTTTGGGGTTGGGGTTTGGGGTTTGGGGTTTGGGGTTTGGGGTTTGGGGTTTGGGGTTTGGGGTTTGGGGTTTGGGGTTTGGGGTTTGGGGTTTGGGGTCGGGGTTTAATTAGGGTTTGGGGTTTAATTAGGGTCTAGGGTGTAGGGTTTAGGGTTTTTCGGGTAAACAGGCTCTGAGGTGGGGAGGGGGGGGGGTTCAAGGCCTCTGGATGTTCAGCAGGACCCCGCTGGTCCAGGTTGGTATAGGGGAAGAAATCGGGACGATGGGCTTATCTTCGGGTTTCTTTGTAATCAAGCCAATATTGATGTGATAGCACACTCAATATGCTATATAACATAGAGATATGTCTACTCAAGCATTTTGTTCGGCTCCCTAAACCCTAAACCCTAAACCCTAAACCCTGAACCCTAAACCCTAAATCCGAACAGGACAAAGGCCATTTACTCGACTGCCTCAGTTCGGACTGGGGGGGTCTGAGGCAGCAACCATTTTATGAGCTCATCCCTAAACCCTAAACCCTAAACCCTAAATCCTAAAAACTCTTTCGTGGAAATCCTGTACAGGTGAATCTTGGGAAGGGTTTGAGGGTCCGGGTGAGTACTGCTGGGCATCCCTGAAAGTAGGGTGCTGATGCCTTGAGTCATTGGATTCCTTGTAGACATGTTCCCTCAACAGATCATAAATCAGAAGAACCCTCATTTTCTCTGCCTGGCAACCCTAAACCCTAAACCCTAAACCCTAAACCCTAAACCCTAAACGCTTGGATTTGTGAGGAAACCCAATGAAAGCCCTGTTGCGTCTTTTGGAAACTTAGGGCTTGGGCTTCAAGGCGGTCCGGGCTGCAGACTCGGGTTTCAATTCAAGGGTTTAGGGTTTAGGGTTTAGGGTTTAGGGTTTAGGGTTTAGGGTTTAGGGTTTAGCTCTGAAGCCAAACCCAGAAGCCCAATCAAGCCTCGAAAACACCCCCCCCCCCCCCCCCCCCCCCCCCCCCCCCCCTTCTGGAAGCCCTCAACTCGAAACATGGACTGAGGTAGTCTAGGGCTAAACCGTAAACCCTAACCCTAAGCGCTAAGCCCTAAGCCCTGAGCCCTAAGCCCTATGCCCGAAGCCCAAACCGGAAGACCTAAGCCCTAAACCCCAGACCCAACCCCTAAGCCCTGCGCCTTAAACCCCTCCACCCCTAGGCCCTCAGCCCAAGACCCCACCCCTGAGCCCTGCGCCCAAAACCCTAAACCCCAAACCCCAAACCCTAAACCCTAAACCCGAAACTCACACCTAAGCCCTGAACCCTAAACCCTAAACACCCCTAAGCCTTGAACCCCAAGCCATCCACTGTGCCTCTCAGACTTCCTGTGGTGTGACTTCCGCGGAGCCTCAAGGCGGCTCGAGGGAGTCAAGGCTTTTTTTGGATGTTTAGGGTTTAGGGATCATGTAGGGTTTAGGGTTTAGGGTTTAGGGTTTAGGGTTTAGGGTTTAGGGTTTAGGGTTTAGGGTTTAGGGTTTGGTTTAGGGATGAGGGTTTACAGGGAAT
Source organism: Symbiodinium natans (assembly GCA_905221605.1). Lineage (NCBI taxonomy): Eukaryota > Dinophyceae > Suessiales > Symbiodiniaceae > Symbiodinium > Symbiodinium natans. Next base: position 331,503 of record CAJNDS010001435.1, read on the forward strand.
AGGCTTTATAGGGTTGGGGTTTAGGGTTTTTGGGCTTTGGGGGTGAAGGCGAGTTCAGTCCGAACACCCTCCCTCCCAAAATCCATGCCGATGAAGCCTTGGTTTGGGGTTTAGGGTTTAGGGTTTAGGGTTTTAGGGCTTAGGGCTTAGGGCTTAGGGTTTAGGGTTTACGGTTCAGCATCTCAAGTTCTAACATTCACTCGTCAAGCTCGCTACCCCGGTATCGAAAATCTACCCACCCACCCTTTGGATCCCACAACAAAGGAGAATATCATAGTTTTAGTTATCAACAGAGCGGAGTTGTCGACCCCATGACATAGGAAAATATCATAGTTTTGTTTATCAAAAGAACGGAGTTGTCGACCTTAATTTGTCTCAGGACAAATCATGCCTAAACATAACCAGAACCGACAAACATTCGCCAGAACCCTGCGGCAGGGCATCCCCAAACCAGGCAGCCCTGCTGGGCGTGGGGGGAGGGGTGGGGGGGAGGGGGGCAAACAACGAGGCAAAAATGCCCACGAACCAGGCACATGCCCACGAACTAGGCAAAAACGAGGCAGAAATGCCCACTAACAGGCAAAACTGAGGCAAATTTGCCTGAAGTTTTGCCACCCAGTGGAGTCATTAAGGTTTAAATACATAAGGAAAAGAGAGGCTTTGGGTTTAGGGTTTAGGGTTTGGGGTTTAGGGTGTCCAGGGTTTAAGGCGGCAACCCCCTTCCCACCCCACCTAAAGTGTGACAAGCTCGCTCACTAGTTTGGACTTGTGACCCAACCACACCCCTAAACCCTAAACCGAAGACTCGAATCTCATGCCTCGACCGGTGCTTCGGGTGTTGGGCTAGTGCGGAAAGCATCCGCGGCAATGGCCTCCAACAGCAGCTGCTAGGACGGTTGTTTGGTTGAAGCGATGGGTTTAGGGTTGGGGGTTGAGGGTTGAACTTTCCACCCCTCCCCCCACCCCCATAAGGGTTTGGGTTCAGGTTGTAGGGTGGCAGTTGAATCACAGGAAGCAGGCTCATGGGTGCTTAGGGACTAGAACCGAGGTGAGGGAATGGGACTAGGTGTGTGGAGTCTATACATTGATGGAGGGATTCTGCGGGGATAGTGGTGGTAGGTATGATGTAGGCTCCTGTACTCCTAGACTACGCCTTAGCAGTGAATTGTGCTGATGGTCTTGCAACAGGCTCCTCGCTCGAGTTCTCACGAAACTCCAGTAAACCCTAAACCCTACACCCTAAACTCTAAAACCTAAGCCCTGAACCCTAAACCCTAAACCCTGAACCCTTAACCCCTGAACCCTAAACCTTCAAACGCACGGTGGTTTCTGAGGCTCCGTGCCCCACCCCAGTGCGACGGCAGGGGACCTGCCGCGAGATTTGACGGTCGAGGTCTAGGGTTTGTAGGGTTTGTAGGGTTTCAGGGCTTCTAGGGCTTCTAGGGTTTAGGGTTTAGTTTCGGGTTTAGAGTGTGTGTTTTTTTTTGGGGGGGGTTATTCAGGGTTCAGGGAGAAGTCCCGACCTCAGGGCTCTTGTGTGTCCGTGGGTCGAAGAATCATACGCCATCCTCAACCCTGAACCCCTAAACCCCAAACCCCAAACCCCAAACCCCACACCCTAAACCCTTGCATCCCAAATCCGGGACTCCCTGTCTCAAGGCCATGTAGACCCCAGAACCGTCCCGGAGCACGAAGTTCCGCCCCAAAATCCCCACCTTTGCCAGCTGCGTGGCCGTCTGGCTGGTCCCAGGCCTTCTATGACAAAGGAGTTGCGGGGTTTCCTAAACCCTGAACCCTGAAACCTAAACCCTAAACCCTAAACCCTAAACCCTAAACCCTAAACCCTAAACCCTAAACCCTAAACCCTAAACCCTAAACCCTAAACCCTTCGTGGGCGTCGGCACAGGGATTTTGGACTCAAGGAGGTCTGAGGTTGCCCCAGAAGCCCTGCACGCCCCATGTGAACAAGGGTGTTAGGGTTTAGGGTTAGGGTTTAGGGTTTAGGGTTTAGGGTTTAGGGTTTAGGGTTTAGGGTTTAGGGTTTAGGGTTTAGGGTTTAGGGTTTAGGGTTTAGGGTTTAGGGTTTAGGGTTGAATTCGGGTTCATGCCCGAAACTTGAAGACGGTACGCATAGATGCGTAGCCTTGAAACACGAAGCTGCGCTGCGCGCTCTACGCTGCTGGTGGCAGAGAGAACGAGGGAAAAAGAAGGAGAGGACAACTTCAAAAAAAGGGAGGAGGGAGAGAGAGAGAGAGAGAGAGAGAGAGAGAAAGAGAGAGAGAGAGAGAGAAAAAGACAGAGACAGAGACGGAGACAGACACAGCGACAGAGACAGGCACAGGGACAGGGACAGAGATCTTCCCCGGCTTTACCCTAAACCCTAAACCCTAAACCCTAAACCCGAAACCCTAAACCCTAAACCCTAAACCCTTTCTGAGGGTCATGCCGGAGCTACACGCATCATTTCCATGTCCTGCCATGCAGAGGCTGCGTCAAACGCCGAGGGGTACAGTAGTTTGGCAGCTCCCGTTTCTCTCTGAAAACCAAGCCTTACAGGCGGTGGAGGTGGTTTAGGGTTCAGGGTTCAGGGTTCAGGGTTCAGGGTTCAGGGTTCAGGGTTTAGGGTTTAGGGTTTAGGGTTTAGGGTTTAGGGTTTAGGGTCCGGGAGTTCAGTCCAGGTGTTTTGAGGCACCCCAAGACCGAACCAAACCCCGCAGCCTGCGCCGTCGGTGCAGCGGAGGCAGCCGAGGAAGCCTGGATACTCTTTAGGGCTTGGGGTTTAGGGTTTAGGGTTTAGGGTTTAGGGTTTAGGGTTAAGGGTCTAGGGTTTAGGGCTTAGGGTTTAGGGTTTAGGGTTTAGAGTTTAGGGTTTACGGGGTTTGGGGTCTGGGTAAGTTGACCCAGGAGTCGCCTGGAAATGTAAAGGGTGCCCGTTTTTGGTTTAAGGGAATTTCTAAGGGAACCTAAGCCCCCCAAAAGGGAACCCCAGAGTCACCCAGGAATAAAAAAGGGTGCCCTTTTTGGTTCAAGGGGATTATACCTAATCCCCCCCCACCCCCCCAAAAACAGCGGAAAAAGGGCCTACTCTGGGTCCTGCTTATGCTGAATATGATGAAATTCTTAGGGTAGTTACATGGTCCCTTGGTATAGGCCCTTGGGGGACCCCGAACTTTACCCCTTATAGATATAAAGGGCTCATGAAACTACCCGAGAAATCATTGAACCATCCCAAAACCCTAGGAAGAACACAAAGTTGGCGTCCGAAGGTTGCTTCCAAGTACGCCTGCCACTGACAACTTTGGGCTTGTTGAGGCATGGGAGGGCCTACATGTCCTTTAGGGTGGATCTTGTGGTGCGTTCTATGTATAGTTCTATATTGGGATGTTCCCCCTTATTCTAACAGTCCTTCATAGGGACTATAGTCCCCCCCCATTATACCCTCCACCAAGGACTGTTCGTATAAGGGAACATCCCAAGTTCTATAAGTAATCATATGGGGGGCAACATTAGCAAGTATTTAAGCTCCTGCACTATGGGGTTTCGAGCTTCTAGGCCAATGATAACATATAGAAGTGAAGTAATTAAGAGGGGTGATGCGCCCCTGCGAATCCTGGAAGACCACAACCTTACACCCTAAACCCTAAACCCCAAACCCCAAACCCTATACCCTGAACGCTACCATGACAAGCACATTTGTGCTTAAAATGAGGCTGGAGGCGCAGCATCAGGACTCGACTCGACCACAAAGAACTGCCAAAATGAAATCCCAGGTGACTTGAAGAAACTTTGGGAAGCTCAAAAACCGCAAGAATAGTAAACCCCAGAAAAAAACAAAAAAGAAACTTAACCCGAAGCCCTTCAAAACCACCACGCCCGAAACGAGCCTGCCGACTACGGCAAAGGCAGCGGAGGCTCAGAAACATGCCTCGGAGGAAGGTGCTCTTGTTGAGTCTTTGCTATGTTTATGGCATCTGCTTTTTGGGGAACAAGGGCTGCCCGGAGTTCGGGATCTGCCGTAGTCTACGGCAGGGATACTGACGGTGGAGGTGATTCTGGGCGGATCAAGATAGGATGTAGAGTTAGAATAAGATCAAGAACTTTTGGGGTTTTGGAGATGGGTTTCGGCTTCCGTGCTCACACTTGATCCGCTTGCAGGGCGGCGATAGCTTGGGAGGGTGTTGCTCAAACATTGCTTGTCATTCTTGTGATCTTAAGCTTTGTTCCAACAAAGTGGAACGTTTATGGAAAAGGTTCGCAATTGTGACCCTAAACCCCCTTCGGATAGGGTCTGGGACTTGAGACTTTGGGGTTTTATTAGGGCGCAAGGTTCCGTTTTCATGGCCCCTGATGCCTTCTGGGACCTCAACCCTAAACCCTAAAACCCTAAAACCCTGAACCCTGAACCCTGAACCCTAAACCCTAAACCCTAAACCCTAAGAGTTGGCAGAGAGCGCAGGACTTGCCGAGCTCGGCGCAGCCCACAACGAGCGGAATCATCATCGCCACGGCAATGCCAGCCTCTATCAGAGGGTTTAGGGTTTAGGGTTTAGGGTTTAGGGTTTAGGGTTTAGGGTTTAGGGCTTAGGGTTTAGGGCTTAACCCTTCTGAGATGACATTGCCGACTGAGGCTGCAAAAACCAACAGGCAGGCACCTGCTGATAGTCTGTGCCCCAATGCAAACCTGCCCCCCGACATCCCAGACCCTAAATCTAATTACGCCTCAACCCTCAGACCCTCAAAACCGTAAACCCTAAACCCCTCAACCCTACCCAGACCTTTCTGCAAGCTGTGGCAAAGGGAACCTTGACCTGGTTCGCTCCTTCTGAGCCACTGAAGACATTTCCTTGTCAAAACCCAGTTTAGGTCCCACAGTGCTAGGACAATAAACAGGATCCCCCCTTGGTTGTTGAAAGGGCTTCATATCAGGGGCCTTTAGGAGCACCTATCCCACTCCCAAAAAAGGGCTTCCGCCTAACAGGGGCCCCACGAGAAGGGTATTTGCTTAAGAACCCCCCCCCCCCCCCACAAAAAAAAAAAAGCCATATTGCCCTTATAAGAAGAACTAGGTGTTATTTGTTGGGGGCTTCTTGGGAAAGAAAACCCCCACATCCCCGCCATCCCCCACCCCATTGTCGAGGCCTCACGCAGGGCACGCTCGCACTTTGGCGCCCTTGGTTCAGGGTGTAGGTTTTTTGGGGTTTAGGGCCCATAGGGTCCACAGAGTTGAGGCTGCGCATTCCCATAAACAGACTTCAAGCAAGCTTAATCCCAACGCTGGGAACCAAACCCTAACCCTAAACCCTAAACCCTAATCCCTAATCCCTAATCCCTAATCCCTGATTCCATCCACCCCTCCAAGAATCCTGGGTTGCAACTGAGGAATAAGTCAGGGAAGGCCTTTTGCTCTTGCTTGATGAGTTGCTGTGGCAGGCCGAATGGCCGAACCCTTAAAGAAGTAAGGCTACCACCCGGGAATTCACAGACAGGATAGCTCGGGATGGCTTCTGCAAATCTTTTAGGATCTGTGGGGTTCATAGGGTTTGGGGTGCTTAAGGTTTAGTAGGCTTTTCCAGGCCAGGACAGGCTCTAAGAACCAGCCAGTTGAGGCTTATCTGAGTTCTGGGAATTCTTTGGCACCCGAAACTTAAGAAGGGCCCGAAAAACTTCGGCAGACCTCCAGGAGACATCTGTCTAGGAAACCCTCAACCCTAAACCCTAAACCCTAAACCGAGTTCTCAAGCCTCAACCCTGCAGCCCAGAGCCACTGAATCCCTCAAACCCTGGAATGTCGCCCCCAAATTCGGCCTAAACCTACTTGGGTTTAGGGTTTAGGGTTTAGGGTTTAGGGTTTAGGGTTTAGGGTTTAGGGTTTAGGGTTTAGGGTTTAGGGTTTAGGGCTTGGAGGTTCATGGGAGCTTATAAGTAGAGTTCTCAGTACCCTAAATCGGGTTATAAGTATAGTTACCATACCTACAACCCTACTTATCACTACCCCTGAACCTTCAAGTATCCCGTAGTCAAGCCCGGCAACTCCATGCAACGGCGGTCGTTGAGCCACGTCTCCTTCATACGTTTTGGAGCTTTGAAGGGCGAGTTTCCGCAGGGTTTAGGGTTTAGGGGCAGGAAGGCCATGTGTTAGGGCCCTAAACCCTAAACCCTAAACCCTAAACGTTTAGGGCCTCTTACGGTTCGAGCGTTGCGCATTCAAAACCCTCAGCCCATCCCAGCACTCCTTGCCACAGCACGAGGCCTCCCAAACGAAGAGGTGACTGGTCCTGAAGTCGGCACTCAGGATTTTGATCTCAACGTTCCTACAAAATCCCTAAGCTCTGGCACTCTCACTTCCATCGCTCTCCCTCCCTCCCTCCCTCCCTCCCTCCCTCCCACTCTCTCTCTCCCTCCCTCTCTCTCTCTCTCTCGCTCTCTCTCTCTGTCGCTCTCTCTCTCTCTCTCTCTCTCTCTCTCTCTCTCTCTCTCTCTCTCTCTCTCTCTCTCTCTCTCTCTCTCTCTCTCTCTCTTTGTCTGGCTCTGCGAGCATACCCCGCCGAAGGGATCGCACCGAGGTGCGCTCGTGTCCCAGGGGTCAGTTCTTTCCCTGTCTCCGTCTCCCCATCTTCGGCATCCCTTGGGGACCAAATGAACCCGAAAATTGGGGTCCTATACCTTATACTACTAGACTATAATTATTCAATATAAGGTATATGAACCATAAACCCTTTTAGGGTTCATGTCGTCCCCAAGGTCAGTCCATTGCCGCAAGTTTCCTGTTGCCTGGGCTTATGACAGGTCAATCTATCGCAGCTCTGGAAGCAATCTCGGCCACTCGGCCAACTCGCCACCTGCTCCCCCCACCCCCTTCCTTGGGGACGAAATGAACCCTAAAGGGTTTATGGTTCATATACCTGAATAGGAATTATCGTAGTAATGGGTATATGACCCCAATTTTAGGGTTCATTTGGACCCCCAGGTTCTCCTACCCCGCACGTCTTACCTACCCCCCTACCCACCTTCTGGCACACCCGGAAAAGCTCTCGTGCAATGAAAAAAAGTCGACAATTGCTGCAACCCCTACGTGCCCCCACCCCGAACCCCTACTGTGCAGGACTGCCTCCCCCGACCCCAGCGGCTTCAGCCCTTAAATAAAAAATGGAACGATTCTACGGCCGCACGGTGATGTCTCAAAATGCCGCAGGAACGAGATACGCAAGAATCCACGTCGCAAGATGAGCTCACAAGCCAGAACGTATCTCCGAGATGCCATACGGATCTGCAACTGAAAGCACGACACCCTTACTATCAACCCCAGGCAGGTACTACAAGAGCCCTAAACACTAAATCCGAAACCAGAAACCCCAAACCCTAAGCCTTAAACCCTAGCCCGAAACCCTAAACCCTAAACCCTAAACCCGAAACCCTTCGCCGTCAACAGGCTGAGGCATGGGCCCATGGCATGTGCCCGCAGGCGCCAGGGGTCCAGCGGCCGTCTGGGAAGTGCATCGGGCGTTGAAAGATTTGTGTGTTTGAGGTCCGTGTTTAGGGTTTAGGGCTAGGGTTTAGGGTTTCGGGTTTAGGGATTAGAGTCTAGGGTGTAGGAGTCTGAGCATGGGTTGTGGAGAACTTTGCATGCAAACCTGGGACTTATAAACTCTCCAAAAGCCCAACACCCCAAACCCTTAAACTTCCTTCACCTTTCCAACACTGAAACCCCTAACGCCCTCAAAACCCTGAGCCCTGAAGCTAAACTCCTGCAACCCCTCAAAGCACTGAACCCTGAACCCGACAGCCCTCAACCCCGACATCACTGAAGCCCCTCAACTCCCGACCTCCCTAAACCCTAACTCCCTAGCCCCCTAACTCCATAACTCCCTAAACCCTAAACCCTAAACCCTAAACCCTAAACCCTAAACCCTAAACCCTAAACCCTAAACCCTAAACCCTAAACCCTAAACCCTAAACCCCAACCACCAAGGCTCCAGCTCCAGCACACTCCAACCTTCTGGGGGCGATGGAGGGGCTCGGTTTAGGGTTAGGGTTTAGGGTTCAGGGTTCAGGGTTCAGGGTTCAGGGTTCAGGGTTCAGGGTTCAGGGTTTAGGGTTTAGGGTTTAGGGTGTTTTGCGTTTCGGGCCTGGGATTGAGGTACGCTAAACCCTAAACCCTAAAACCCCTACACCCTAAACCCTAAAGGGTTCTCAAGGCTTTTAGGGTTTTAGGGCCTACGGAGCTTCCAAGGCTTGAAAAGACAAAGGGTACCCTTTTTGGGGTTGGTGACTTTGCAAGGGGACCTTGAAACCAAAAAAAAAGGTAAAGGGTACCGCTGGGCTGCCAGGAGGAAGGCTCCCTGAGGGAGAGAGCCTCCACTTGCCGTGTGCTGCGCTCTTGCTCTTGTTCTTTTGTTTTGCTGGGCTTAGCTGTCCTTGCAAAAACCGTGCCCGGTCGATTCCTGGACATACCCTGAAGTCCCTAAAGCCTTAACCCTAAACCCTAAACCCTGAACCCTAAATCCTAAACCATAAATCCCAAATCCTACACTGGGAGGGTTTAGGGCTTAGGGGCTTAAGGCTTGCAGTGAGTTGAAGCTTCCTTCCCGGGTACAAATCGAAACCCCAGCCTAGGGTTTAGGGTTTTAAGATTTTGGGTGTTGAGGCTTTAGAGGGGGTGTCTCGGGTTTAGAGTTTCAGGAGCTGCCTCTACTTGGGGGCTCAGAACCCAGTGAAGTTTGAACATGGAAGCCTCATTTCTGCCATCAACCTTCTCTTTCCTACGCCCTAGAGTAGGCCGTTTCTCACCACCCGCTCAAATCCAAACCGTAATCTCCGACGCTCAACGACCTGTAGCTCAACACACAACAACCCCCCGTGAACCCTGAACCCAAAAATCTCACCCTAAACTCTCAATCCCGAAGCCTTGTACAAGACAAATATAGGGGTCGCAATAACTACTAGTAGTCTTCCCTTATGGCCCCTATACAATTAGACTTTCATAACTACCCCCAAAACCCTTTTCTAACTACTAAGGCCCCTATGATAGCCCTAAACCCTAAACCCTAAACCCTAAACCCTGTTACTAAGCCCCTACAGTGGTCGCAACCTCCCCCTACCCCCCCCCCGGAAAGCCCGCGATCCGCCCTCCCTCGGCCTCTCGACCCCGCGGCATTGCGTCCAGAGGTTCTGGGCACTCTTGTAGCCTTGGCAGCCCCACCCTCGTGAAGTCTAGGCTGCTATTCTGAGGTAGCCGACAGCTAGTAACAGAAGTAGCTTTTTTTTTGGGCCCGGGGGGCTAGGACTAAGGTTTAGGGCTCAGGGGGGAGGGGGACTCCCAAGAAACAACTTGTGGCGGACTGGGAGTGGATCTGCGAGTGGCAATTGCTGCAGCCCTTTTTGTGGAGGGTCTTCGAGGTCTTTCTAGGAATTCAGAGCTTTTGGGGGCCTGATAGGGTTGTATAGGGCTTGTAGGGATTCAGAGCTTTGGGGCGACCCTATAGGTTTGTTCCTAGGGCTTCTAGGGTTTTGGAGCTTCAGGGCTTGAAGTTTTTGGGGTTCCTTGGGCTGAGCGCGGACGTCTTGCCCCACTCTTGAGGTTCAACGCTCCAGCTGGGACCCCTATGAATCCCTCAACCCAAAACCCGCGGGTTAAGGGTTTAATCATAGGGTTTAGGGTTTATAGGGTTCAGGGTTTAGGGCTTAGGGGCTAGGGTTGGGGTTTAGGGTTCTGGGTAGGGTTTCGTGTTTAGGTAAAAACCCTTCATCCCGAAGAGTGATGCGCTTGGGCGCAAGGCATGGGTCACGGTCCGTGATGACCGGCATCGCATCAACCAGGGGCTTGGTCTGCTCTGAAGTGAATTTTCTATACATAATTTGAAGAATTTATGTATATATATATATACATATACATATGGATATATACACATTTATATATACACATAAGCAGATTTATCGAGGCACTGAGAAGATTCTCAAGCATGGACCCATATTCATATGGGGTCTCCGAAATTAAGGGTACCTCTTGGGGTCCTTGTAAAAAGGGGATCCTATTCTTCTGGTTAGGGGTCTGTCACTACCGTAAGCTCCCATATTCCTACTGTGAATAATCTGTTTTTGTCTCGTCCCTGCATACCTTGCACCGAATCACCTGTGGTGCCTCGTATAGAATGAGACATGCTGGTGGGCTTGCTGCTAGGGCGTTGGCGCCTTCGCCAGTAAGACAGCTGCGGGACGACATGCGAAGAGACCCTAAACCCTTAATTCTGGACGACGAGTTCGCCACTAGTTGCCAAGTCAGCCTGGGCTCAGAAACGACACTGGCATTGTGGTCACTACGTCCATGGCAACCTGGAACAGGAACCAAAACAAACACTGACAGCAGGGCCAACGTTTAAGTTTAGGGCTTGTGTTTCTTGAATCCGTTTACTTGCAGGTGCAGGGGCCCTTCAAAAGTAGGGCTACAGGTACGGTAACTATATAAGTCTGCCCTGCACAAATTTCCAGCCAACCCAAATGGCGATGTCTGCAGAGGGAGAGAGAATGGTGGGGCATGGGGGTACCGGGGGTTAGCCCAACCTTGGACAAGTATCAGAAACAACAAACCCAAAAAAAAACAACCCAAACAACCCAAACAACCCAACCACCCTGTAGATTGGCATAACTGCCAACATGCTCTGAAGCTATACGGCCATCCTTTTGGGCGGCTTGAGAGTTTTGTTCCCACCTCACCCCCGTGCATGCAACAGGATTGCGCTGCACACATCGGAGGGAACGCGCCGGTCTTAAGGGAAACCGGCACAGGACTTTTGCAGAAACGTGATTGAAGAAGCACATAACTTCTACACACCCTAAACCCCCCCAACCCCCCCCCCCCCCCCCCCCCCCCCCCCCCCCCCCCCCCTCCACCCACCCCAACTCCCCCTGTTCTTTTTGGCTTGGGCGTCACCGGTCGGCCTCTCAGCTTTCGGATCCTGTCGCTGGGTTGGGATTCATGGGGGTTTAGGGCTTAGGTAGGCTAGGGTTTAGGTAGGCTAGGGTTTAGGGTTTAGGTAGGCTCGGGTTAGGTAGGGGGGGGGGCCAGGGGGGGGGGCCAAGGGGGGGGGGGGTCCCCCGGCAACTTTTCCGCTGATGCGCGGTGGTCCGGGGGCATCATGACGTGTTGGAACGGCTTCATGCCCACAAAACACCCGAACATGCACTTCGGGGTCTTGCTTTTCGGTGTTTCGTGGGCATGCCAGCCTTCAAGCACACAAAATCGGCGTGTTTAGGGGGCTTTTGGATGGCGTGGGGGAGGCCGCTGATCCTCATGATGCTCCCTTTCCTGGGTCGCAAATGGCTTCCCAAGCAAAGAAGCGCGTGTTTTCAGCGTTTTCTGAAGGCTTTTCGAAGGCAAAACGCGTGTTTAGGGTGGTTTTAGGGCTCCCAAACCAAGAGCGCTGATGCTCCTGAAAGAGAGACTGAGAGAAGGAGACGAAGAGAGAAAGCGGAAAGAGAGAAAGAGAGAAAGAGAGAAAGAGAGAAAGAGAGAAAGAGAGAAAGAGAGAAAGAGAGAAAGAGAGAAAGAGAGAAAGAGAGAAAGAGAGAAAGAGAGAGAGAGAGAGAAAGAGAGAAAGAGAGAAAGAGAGAAAGAGAGAAAGAGAGAAAGAGAGAAAGAGAGAAAGAGAGAAAGAGAGAAAGAGAGAAAGAGAGAAAGAGAGAAAGAGAGAAGAGAGAAAGAGAGGAGAGAAAGAGAGAAAGAGAGAAAGAGAGAAAGAGAGAAAGAGAGAAAGAGAGAAAGAGAGAAAGAGAGAAAGAGAGAAAGAGAGAAAGAGAGAAAGAGAGAAAGAGAGAAAGAGAGCAAGAGAGAAAGGTGAACGAGCAAGATAAAGTGAGAAGATAGAGAGGGAGAGGGATAAAGAAACAAAGAAAAAAGAGAGAGAGAGAGAGGGAGAAAGACAGAGGAAGACCAACAGCAACAGAAAGAAAAGAATAAAGAGAAAGGTGAAGGAGAAAGAAAAAGGTGAACGGGAAGAGAAAGAGCGAGAGAGAGACAGAGAGGGAGAGGGTGAAGGAGAGAGAGAGAGAGAGGAAAAGAAAAAGCGAAAGACCAACATCAAGAGAAAGCTAAAAAGAAAGAAAGGTGAGGGAGAAAGAGAAAATAAAGTTAAAGATAAAGAGAAAGAGAAAGACTATATAAGAGGAAGAGAAAGAGACAGAAAAAGAGAAAGAGAATGACAAATAAAAATAAAACAACAAGATAAAGAGAACGAGAAAGAGAAAAATATAGAATAAAAGAAGGAAGCACAAGAGAACCAAACAGGTAAAGAGAAGAGGGAAACAGAGACATAAAAGGAGGGAGAGAGAGAGTGAGAGGGGGAGAGGCGGAGAGCGAGAAAGACAAAAGACAAAGACATATTGGGAAAGAGAAGACAGTGCCAGGTTCGAGGTTTCGTATTCGTGTTTTTGGGGGCGGGGGCCGGCCCGTGCCGCTGGGCCTAAAACTTAGGGATGAGTGGAATCCTACTTCACATGGTCACTTCTCAGAAATATGGCCCCTTGATGGGTACCCTACATACTCAGGGCCGCCTTACAATAGTAACCCCAAAAGGGACCATCATTTAGAGAAGTGACCTTCTAGGGTTTAGGGTTTAGGGTTTAGGGTTTAGGGTTTAGGGTTTACGAGTAGTCTGTGTAGTGTATGAGCGTTTGGCGTGGCAGTGCTGTGAGATGTGAAGGGGCGAGCCCCCCGAAGTGCTCAGCCCTGAATGGCATCCACGGGCCGTCTCTGACTCGGAAGGAAGAAGCCCGAAGCCGAGCCCGAACTCCTCTGTACGTGACATCTTTCACCAGATGATTAATTCGGCCCCCGACCTTTCGAGTCCTCTTAAACCTAAAGCCCACTATCTGGCCTGAACTCTAGGGCCACCAACCCCGCACAAGCAAACCAAAAGCCTGGAACCCTACTAAACCCTGAACCCTAAACCCACCTAAACCCAAGCACGCCGTACGGAGCTCAGGCTTCAGGGTTCATAGAAGGCTAAGTTGTTCTTTGCCACACTACTGAAACCGCCGGAGGGTCTTGAAATCTTGAGCATGCTGGGAGGTTTAGGGTTTAGGGTTTAAGGTTTAGGGTTTAGGGTTTAGGGTATGAAAGCCAAGCCCACAAAACATACTCGCCCCACTCGAACCTCGACCGACTTCTTGAACTCCTTCTCCTTGGCGTTCGGAAGGGACTTGCACTGTAAAAAAAAGGGGGGGGGGGGGGTGGGGGGGGGGGGGGGGGGGGGGGGTTGGGGGGGGAGGTGGGGGTGGGGGGGGGGGTCAACTAAGGTCACCTTTGCAGCTACTTTTGAAACTCTTGATAGATCCCCTTATACGGAGTCTGAAAAGTGTATTGGGCCTGCAGTCCATTGTGTATAGCCATGATCTCGGGTGCGGGCTTCTAGAAAGTCGCCCTTAAGCCCGAAACCCAAAACCCTAAACCCGATAAGGGGCTCACCTTGCCCGAAGAAGACGAGCTTCAACGAAAGGGACCTCGTTGGTCCAGCCCTTTTGGGTTCAGGGCTTAGGGTTGTGAAAGCGGATACGTGTTCGGTTGGGAGACATGCTCCGAACCCATACAATGAAAACCCCCCCCCCCCCCGTCCCCTCCCAATCGCTTCCCCACAGCTCTTCAGAACTTCAACCCAGTCTCCCAGATCGTCTGCACGTAGTCGAAGACAGGTCTTGCCTCGGCGTGATTGAGCATTAAAGAATCGGCCATTCTTGGGTGCCCTGTATAGAACGCCCCGCATGATAACAGCAACCCACCAGTCTTCCCAATTGGGTTCTGACACACATGCATCCGGTTCCGCTGAGGCACAGCGCCGAGTGGATTGCTTTGCGCTGAAGCCTCAACCCTAAACCCGCAGGGGCACCCTCCCATTTTTGCTGGGTGCTTGCTCGTGGACAAGCCTCCGGAAATCACCTAGCCAGCTGCCTTCAACCCTGGATCCTCAATCGTCCAATCCCTGCCATTGCTCAGAGTATACCCTAAACCCTAAACCCTAAACCCTAAACCCTAAACCCTAAACCCTAAACCCTAAACCCTCAGAGTACGTGTCCTCTCGGCAGATGTAGTTATGTGCTGGAGCATCCTACGGGTTCAGATCGCCCTGTGCAAGCCATGGCGAGCCACGACGAAGCTCGAAATCTGTTGGGTTTGGGGCCACATCATCGACTTATAACGTCCTTGGGTTTGGAGGGTTTGGGCTTTCGATTTTGCAGGGGTCTAAGATGTCAAGGTACAAGGTGTAAGGGACTATACTGACTACTGAAGATGTCGAGGGGCAGCTGCATCCGGGTTCTTGTCTGGATGAAAATCGAGCTGCAACCTCGGATGGGTTCACGAGTACAGCTCTCAAACATACGGTCCCTTTTTGGGAGATTGGGGCTTAGGGCTTTTAAGGGTGTAACTTCACCCCCGCTGCTGCATCCTCAACAGCGCCCTAGACCCAAACACCGCTAAACCCAAGAAGGCCCTTAAGCGAAGAGTCTCATGACACAGCCCCCCTGGACCAAGGCTGAGCCTTGAATCTGAACCCTGAACCCTCCATTTGGGTAAAGTGATGGTGTTATAAGTGGACCCTCTAGGGACCTCTTACGCCCTTTTTAATCCCAAGGAGGGTGCCCGAACTAAGCAACACCTGTCTCGAAGGGCGAACGCATCCTAAGCCCTGAAACCCTAAGCCTTGAACCCTAACCCCAACACAAATCACCTGCATGCCCTACTACGAAAACTCTCCAGAGTAGCTAACAATCCCCTCCAAAAAATGAAGACATTCCTCCAGAAAGGGACCATAGGGGTAGTTCTCTTCACTTTTGTGGGGTTCTTGAAGCAAAAAAAAGTAGGTAGCATGGTAGTGCGAGGCTCTTCCTGCTTCTTAGTCATCGGCCCCCTATACAGCCGGTTCTCTCCGAAACCTCAGGTCCCCAAACTCCCTCCTCAGAACAGCCGCAAGTCTTGGAGATTGATCAGGCCAGGTTTGTGTGGGTTATTTAGGGATAATTAAGCCGAGTTAAGGTTAGTTGAGGGTGGAACCTAGAGGGGGGTAGAGAGGGCAGTAGCCGGGAAATCCGTGACAGCAAACCCTAAACCCTAAACCCTAAACCCTAAAGCCTAAACCCTAAACCCTAACCAAAACACACGAAAACAAGCCCACAGATCCTAGGAGCTGTCGCAACATCGCGCGCCGCTCTGCTTGGCAGCGGCACTTGGACAGCGCCTTGGCCCAGGCCATCCCCCAAAAGCTGACCCTAAACCCTAAACCCTAAACCCTGAACCCTGAACCCTAAACCCTAAACCCTGAACCCTTCAAGATGCAAGATCCCAGGTGCCATAGAAAGGGGTCCCGCCCAAACTTCAGGACCCCAAGACACTCACCCTCATAACTCGTGGGGTATACTTGGAGGTGCATGAGTACTTCTTAATAGTGAGAAAGTACCCTGAAGCAAGGAAAACCCTACCTTTATAAACAGAACCTGAGGCCTTCTAAGCAGGACTATGAGTATAGATGCCGTACTTATAACCCCACTCAACACGTACTCATGAGCCTCCAAGTAGGGTTTAGGGGCTTGGGTGTGTTTCGGGCCTCCCGGGTTCGGGTAAGGGCAGGGGCCGCAGGTTTAGGGTTTAGGGTTGAGGGTTTAGGGTTTTCGGGTTTGGGGTTTAGGGTTTCGGGTTTAGAGGCGGGGGGGGTCTCCTCAGCTTCTGGCAAGGCTGGCTTTGACCAGGGACATCTGCGTGTGCTGCTGCGCGGTCTTCGCTTGCCTTAGCTTCAGCTTGAGCTGGGCCTTCCCAAAAGCATGAGGGTTTAGGGTCTAGGGTTAGGGTTTAGGGGCAGAGGAAGGGGTAGCCTGCACCCTAAAACCCTAGTTAGCTTGGCCCCCTAAGCCCTCTGTAACCTACTCCTAAATAAGATCACCCAGGACGGGCTATGCAGATCTCAACACAGATTAAAAGTGTATTCCAAAGAGCCAAGATCTCGCCAGGACCACTCCCAGAAGACCACTACACGAGCACCCCAGAAGGCCCCCAAAAAGAAACGACACTTCCGACTGAGGCGGGAGTCGGTCTTAGGGTTTAGGGATATCGAACCGTGAAGACCCTTAAAATAAACGTGAAGACCCTTAACATCTCCCCAACAAGTCACTAGCCGAGAAGTACGGGGAACCTTCATCTGGAATTCACTAAAGCCCCTAACAGCCCCCCCCCCCCCCTAACACTAAACCTTATAAACCCTAAACCCTAAACCCTAAACCCTGAACCCTAAACCCTAAACCGTAAACCCTGTTTTCTTCTCTCGCCCGTGAATTCGCTTATTGCATGCACTCTTTCACTCTTATTCTTGTATCCCGAGAGCTTGGATTTGTGGGTCAATTGTCGGCTGTCATGTGTTCCGCGGTTGTAATGTTACGGATGAACAGAGGTTAGGGTGTCAAGATACTGGTGATAGAACGGTTAGCCTGTGGAAAGAGTACTAAATGCATGGGTTATCTGGAGATAGAAGTTAGGGTCTCAAGGGCGGATTCATGGGCAAGACTGACAGGTGGGATGGATTCCAGAGAGTTCCTTGAGAGTTAATACTAGATCCAAGAGGTAGATGGTGTGTCAAGAGAACCCCTCGAAAGAACCCAAATCCCTACATCCCGAAAACTCTGCCGCCGAGTTACAGCGCCTCTTTGGCCTCTGGCCGGGGCTTTGCCGGCGGAGGGGCCTTGGGAAGAAGAGGTGTTAAGGATAGGGGTTTGGCAATTTTTATTGCTAAGAGCCGAGGACTTAGGCAAAAAACTAAACCCCAAACCCGAACCCCTAAACCCCTAAACCCCCTCCCTGCCCCCCCACTGAACCCTAAAAACCCTATATGCGACCCTATAAACCCTAAAAAGAGACCCTATGAACACCTTATGAACCCTTTCCTGCGCAAGACCCTATAAATCCATCCACCTAAACCCTAAACCCTAAACCCTAAACCCTAGACCCTAAACCCTAAACCCTAAACCCTACACCCGAGGCCCGAAACTGCCAAGTCCCATAGGATCCTACTGAGGCATTGGCCTTTTTCGGCTCCTGGCTTTGCCACGAAGGGCAGAGGCGCTGCAGCACCTGAGTGTCTGGTGTTTGGGGCTTTAGGGACCTACAGGGCTGAAGGTAGATTTTGGGGACTGATATATATATATATATATATATACATCTATATATATATATACTTTTCATATACAATGTGTGTATATGTATATGTATATATATATATAATTACTTCTAATTATAGGGTTTAAGGCTTTTAGGGCATGGGGTCCGGAGGATCATCTAGGCCTCTAGGCTTTTCGGTTCTGTTTGCTGTTTACCCTGGTCACAAAATCATCTCCTCGTCTGGAGATTGGGCATACCGCTATTTACCAGCCATGTGTGTGGCTTGGGTTGCCGGCATGGCCTTGAAGGATGATAAGCTTCAATTGTTCATGGTGGGCGCTCTGTAGACAAGTACCATTTGTGTTTGCGAGCTTGTGCGCTTGAGCGCTTGTGCGCTTGCGTGTGCGAGTGTGCGTGTGCGTGCGTGCCTTCACGTGTGCGTGTTGTTGCGACAGCACGCGCCGCGTTTCGCAGTCTTTTGGGGGTGAGAGGGACTTGAGCAGACGCATTAGGGTTCACGGCTGAGCTCCGAAGGTTTAAGGCTGGGGGTTGCGCATCTTAGTGTTCAGGGTACTCTAAACAGCCTCTGATTGTTGTGAGTTCTAGTGCTCCAGGAATCCGACGCACCAGAGGCCCTAAAACCCTGACCAGCTCTTTAATCCATACTCCCCGGCTCACGAACCCTAAGGCCCTGCAAAACCCTAGGGCCCTAGGGTTTAGGGTGCAGTGTTTTGGGTGAACACTCCCCACAATAACCCCGAACTTCTCAACTCTTCTGCTCCACAGGGTGCGCCTCGCGGTGGTTCTGGAGCCTGCCTCGTTCAACGGGTTCGGGTATAGGGTTTAGGGTTTAGGGTTTAGGGTTTAGGGTTTAGGGTGTATCAGGGCTAGGGTGTAGGGTTTAGGGTTTAGTGTTTAGGGTTGAGAGTTTAGGGAATTGCGTATGGATACCTTCTTGGAGTCCTTACTATACGGGGATCCTACTATTTGGGGGGCTATTTCAGGGGTCCCCTATTTTCGGAAACCCCCATATCCCCCTAGATTCACCCTTTCAACGGATTACGCAGGGGACCTTCTTCCCAAATTCGCTACCCTAAACCCTAAACCCTAAACCCTAAACCCTAAACCCTAAACCCTAAACCCTAAACCCTAAACCCTAAACCCTAAACCCTAAACCCTAAACCCTAAACCCTAAACCCTAAACCCTAAACCCTACCCAAAACCAGTAAGCCATTGACTTGCAAAGTTGGGGCGAAGGGCAGCTCAAGACGAGACATGCAGCTTTAACAGAGCTGCCATTGTCCCCCTTTCCCTAAACCCTGAACCCTATAACCCCAAACTGCGAAAGACCTTGCCCTAAACCCGGAACCCTAACCCCTAGACCCCAAATTGTGGGCCTTTCTGGAGCAGAGTGTTCACATTAGCCGCCCACTTGGCGAGCTTCCGCTCCTCGCCACAACCACAGGTTGAGGGGGGGGGGGGGGGAATTCCTCCCTGCTTCGGAGCACAGCAGTGGGTTTAGGATTTAGGGTTTTGGGCTTAGGGTTTAGGGTTTCGGGTTATAGGGTTATAGGGTTTATGGGAGGGCTTACAGGGTTTACAGGGTGCATAGGCGTTGTAAGGTATATAGGGATTGTAGGGTTTACGGGGCATGTAGGATTTGTACGGTTTATAGTATATAAAGGGTTTAGAGGGTTTTTGGGGTTCATAGGGTTTATAGGGTTTTATAGGGCTTTATAGGGTTATGGGGTGGGGTATCTAGGGTTTATGGGCTTTAGAGGGCTTCCAGGGTTTACAGGGTGTATAGGGTTTATCGGGCCTGTAGGGCTTATAGGGCTTATAGGGTTTAGGATGGAGGGTTTCGTTTTAGGGTATGGGGTTTGTAGGGGGGTTTGCTGGAGGGTGTGTCGGGGTTCAAAAGTTCGGTGTCAGCGCCAAGAAATCTCGTCGACATGTCGGCTCTTGGCCGCAGGACCCTCAGGTTTCGGGTTTAGGGTTTAGGGTTTCGGGTTTAGGGTTTCGGGTTTAAAGCAATACCAACATTGGGCAGTGCAGAGGCGAATCTTATAGAATTTGGTTCCAACATCTCGGATCCCACATGAGGGGTAGAATCACCCCAAAGCCATACACCCAACATCCCAAACCCCTGAGGCTCACAAAACCGAAGCACCCAAAACCCTAAACCCAAAACGCCAAAAGTCCTCCACATCCTGGCTGTGCGCCCAAGGCTCGCGCTCGTTTCTGGCCGTGTTGGGCTGGGGGTGTATTCGGAGTTTACGCAGCAGGGCTTCCCCAAACCCTAACCTAAACCCGAAACCCCAAACCTTAAACCCGAAACCCTGAACCCTGAACCCTAAACCCTAAACCCTGAACCCTGGCTTGTGGTTTAGGGCTTTTGGGGCTTAAGGCTGGGGAGATCCTCAGCCCCAGCGGGACCCGGAGCTTTGCCCTAGTTACCCCTAAACCCTGTACACCG
The DNA here is from genome assembly GCA_905221605.1 of Symbiodinium natans. NCBI lineage: Eukaryota > Dinophyceae > Suessiales > Symbiodiniaceae > Symbiodinium > Symbiodinium natans. The sequence continues at coordinate 351,110 of CAJNDS010001435.1, forward strand.
GATACAGGGACCTAATTTCCTAACTCCCAGTGAAAAAGTAGTACCGTAAGCCCTCAACCCTTTTTAAAGGAGCTGTATCGAGTATTCATCAAGTCCTTGTTAACAACGAAGAGTTGATGGCGAAACGTGTTACCGGAGCAGGCTTCTTGACTTGCTTGGGTGAAGGCACAGTGAGTAAGGTTTAGGGTTTAGGTTTCAGGGCTTGTAGTCTGGTTTTTTTGGGTGCAGTGTGTTGTTTTTTTTTAATATATTTTTTCGTTGCTTTTTGTTGTGTTGGAGGGGGGGGGGGGGGGCTGGGCGTTCGAGGAACGGCCAATGATTCTAGATATCCAGCATACATCATCGCAAAGGCCTTGGAACATAGGGTTACGGTCTTGTACGGGATCTGCAAGAAAGGCCCCTAAACCCTAAACCCTAAACCCTAAACCCTAAACCCTAAACCCTAAACCCTAAACCCTAAACCCTAAACCCTAAGCCCTAAGCCCTAAACCCTTTCCCTGGCATGTCCTTTCAAGGAACTGCTGCAGGCGCTCTGCCTTAGCGTCTGCCAGAGCCACAGGAACTCAGCAAAACTTGCGCCAACCCCACACCCTACTAAACCCCTAAACCCCTAAGCCCCTAAGCCCCTATGCCCCTAAGCCCTAACCCCCAAGCCCTAAACCCTAACCCCTAAACCCTAGCCCCCAAAATCCAGAGCTTAGTATTGATGGTCTTGGGTAAAGGGATCTTAACATGATCGCTACCATAGGACCTTCTCTTGAGGAAGGCGCTGAAGGTGGACTTCTTCTCTGCCTTAAGCTCTCCCAAAGCAGTTCAGAGCCATACGGTTTGGGGCTGTCGGTTGAGAAAGGACCCCCCCCCCCCCCCGGCCACCCTATACCCTAAAACCCTAAACCCTAAGCCCTAAGCCCTAAACACTAAACCCTAAACCCCATCCGCATCTGGCCATGCTGCATTGGTCTCGAACGGCTCCACCGATGGGAAGCCAGTGGAGTGTGTCCTTCAGGAGGGTTTAAGGCTTAGGGTTTAGGGCTTGGGGTGTAGGGAGCTTGCCTTGGGCTTGGTTTTTTGGTTTGGGGTTTAGGGTTTAGGGCTAGGGTTTAGGGCTAAGGTTTTAAGTTTAGGGTTAGGGTGTAGGGCTAAGGTTCTCGGGTTTAGGGCTTACAGGTTTAGGGCCTATAGGGTTGAGGCAGGACTGTGGCGTTCTCTGGGTTTTTGGAGGGGGTAACACACCACACTCGAGACCTTATAAACTCTAGCTAAGGGCTGAACAGCCATAATCCCTCAAACCCCAAAACACCACAAACCCTCGACCTCGACCGCCCAAAACCCCAAAGCCAGTGTACGACCAGTTCGATATAAACCCTCAACCCTGAAACCTGAAACCCTAAACCCGAAACCCTAAACCCTCAACCATAACCCCTAAACCCTAAACCCTAAACCCCAAGCCCTATACGGGTTAAACTTTGACGCTCGCCACCCCATCGCAGGCCTCCTGGAAGCCTTGGGCTGCGTCGTCTGCGACGTCTCGTTTGGCAGCTGCCCTGAGCAGTTGGGGGGTTTAGGGTTTAGGGTTTAGGGTTTAGGGTTTAGGGTTTAGGGTTTAGGGGTTGAGGGTTCAGGGTTTAGGGTTTGGGCCGGGTTCTTTGGAGCTTGCAGGAGGAGATGGGTACATATTGAGGAGGGTTATTTGTAGGGTTTGGGGTTTAGGGTTTAGGGTTAACTTGCAAGCTCATGGGTACTTATAAGTACGATATAATGTGCCCTAAGTTAAGGTTCGAAGTATAGATACCATACTTATAGGCCTACTTATCACTACCCCCAAGTATAGGGTATAAGATGGCACCATGGGGCCAATGGGTATTCTGATCCTTACGTTGCAGGGATACTCTACGCAGGACGTATTCGGTCAGCATGCCCGAACTGGCAGCTTATTGGCAGGTTGGCTATTTCTCGCCATCTCTTGGGTAGGTGCGCGCTGGAACGTACAGAAGCTGTGGCAACGTGGAAAGTCAAGCGGTCGGTATCGCTTTCTGTTGAGGCATGATCTGCACATGGCCTGACACTAGGCAGTCGAAACAGGCTAACGCAATTATCCCGAAGCCCGACAAATCTCTTCAGCGATCTTCCTGTTGGTATCAGCTGGGTCTGCAGGGTTAGGCTTCAGCCGCGGGCTGAAGGCTTATACAGAAAATAATATGGTAGGAAAAATATAAGTATGAATTTGTATGTAGTATATACAGGCACATAATACATAATCATAGTAATAAGAATAATCGTAAGAAGAAGAATATTGACAATTGCAAACACATTTATTAACAACACAAATTAAGATAAGAGTACTTACTACTACTGTTCTTTTTTTTCTTCTTTTTCTTCTTCTTCTGATCATTTATTTTTCTTCTTGATAGTATTCATATTATATATATATACGTATATGGACATGTAAAGGTACATAAATACGTATACACATTAATTAATTAATGTCTTATTTATTCTGAACCTACGCTGCAGGAACCCTCTGCCGCGTAAGACGATCCGGCCACACCGAAGCGCACGACTGGTGCTGTCCAAGTGTCGCTTGCGAGGTGCCGGGGCAGCCTGGCAGGTGTAGGGTTTAGGGTTTAGGGTTTAGGGTTTGGGGTTTAGGGTTTAGGGTTTGGGGTTTGGGGTTTGGGGTTTTGGGTTTCGGGGAAGAACCCTATGCTGAAACGTACCTGTTAATCCTGACCCATGTAGACCTTGAACCCACCCCGGACGCCCTAAGTGACCTTCACTTACCTTTAATGGCTCGTTTCTTGAGCTGGCATACGCACTGGTCCTACACCCTACCCTACATCCTACACCCTACACCCTACACCCTACACCCTACACCCTACACCCTACACCCTACACCCTACACCCTACACCCTACACCCACACCCTACACCCTACAACCCACACCAAACACCCTAAACCCTAAACTCTTGCAACCCTCCACGCGAAAACCCATCGGGGCATGGGCACCTTGGGTCTCTTCGGCCTCTCGCCCGCAGCAGGCGGTGGGGGATCCCGCCGAAGGTCCTCCTCTGGCTGTTTCTTATAAGATAGTAGGAAATGATTCCGGGAATGAGGGAATTAGGGCCCTATCTAGATCCCCTAAAGGGTACATATTATAGGGCCCTGTATATACATATAGGGCCCTATACAGATCCCTTAAAGGGTACCTATAAGGCCCTATATAGATAGATCCCGTCTTGATCTAAAAATTATACTGTATTTCCCCACTAGTACATTTCACAGAATGTAGGATATACATCGTGAATATGTCTCAAATAGCAGCACAGCCTTATTCAACAATCCAGCTCTCTTTTCCTTTGCGGTCGCACTCGCGGCGAATGGGGTTTGTCACAGCTGTTCCGGCACGACGGCCGAGAGATACCAAGAGACAGAGGCCACGCCCAAGACACTGCTGCGATGCACAACGGCATGTCACGCGCCAGTCCCTAGATCCCCTCTTTTCCAACAGACTGCCCCATGATGCCCAGGAACGAGTGCGACGAAAGGAGCGCCTCTACCACCCAGTCATCCACGACCAAGTGCCGTTCCAAAGAGGCCCCGAGATCCCTTGCTGTCTCAGCTGCCTGGTGCCGCGATGGGCCGTCTGAGGGATTGCCCTTTGAGGCAACCCGGGTGCCCCTGGAGCCCAGCCGAGCTTTCGACGACGCGCGAGCCAGCCAAATCATCATCAGCTTTATCATTAGCATCATTAGCATCATCCCGAGCGAAAGTGGTATCACGACCTCTTGGTATGTACCGTCATCTGCAACATCAGCATCTTCAACAAATCAATCATGGAATCAGCATCATCACTCATAGCCATAGTTTTGAGATTCGTTACTCGTACGTCGATATGGTTCTTGCCAAGTTCACGCGCAGCTTTCATTGTTCAGCAGCATTAGCATTACTGCCATTAGTACCGTCATCATTATCACCATCGTCAACACCATCACCATCATCATCATAATCAGCAGAATCAACATCCTCGATGCAGTGGGGTCATCATCATCATGATCAGCACCGTTGCCATCGGAACCATCCTCATTTAGGGCATCCGGAGCACGGATGTGCCGTCGCTCCGCCTCGGGCACCACATGCCCCACCGAGCCCTGCAGTTCATCATCAGCCAAGTCCTCCGACTCCGAATCATCTGGACGCTGCGCCGCCCCATGCAAGGCCACTTCACACTCGTCAGCCGAGTAAAGCTCCTCATCATGTATCTGTCGACTGACGAGAGCAGACGCCGAATCGTCTGGCCGGAACTTGCCCGACACCACATTGGAAAGCATCTCGTGCAGCTTCTGAAGCGGTCCTATGAAGTTTTGGTGTCCGTAGGTTAGTGCGCTCACCGCGGGACGGTCAAGGTGATGTCCGAGTATCTGGCGTTCACTGAGCGAGAACGTACCTGCCTTCGCCATCCAGGACAGCTGGATAGCCTTGAGGGAGTGCGAAGACGGCAGCGGAAGCTGCACGGGCCCCCCTTTCTGACGTAGAACTTCACGAAGATGAAGGGAGCCTTCTCCGCTAGTCATGCGTCTGCGCAAAAATGTTCCTGTCGACTCATTCCAAGAGGGGAGGAGATAGTCCGCCCCCTGCCGAGGAAGGCGCGCCCGCTTCACTGCAGAAAGCCATTTATCTGCCCACGCCGACGTATGGAGAAGTCGCCCAAACGCAGCGAACGGCAGCAAGGTAGTTTTCCGCTGGGCTGCAGTCGAAAGTTTGTGCCTCGTTGTGTTCGACGTGAGGATGCACCTCTCGCCAGTATCATCCAGCTCGGGAAGTGTCGAGGCCTGCGCGTCACCCCACCGCGCACAGTTGGTCAGGACGTAAAGCGAGAAACCAGCCACACAGACGACGGCTGTGTCCAAGGAGGTACAGACGACCTCTTCCAGCCAGAGCACTTCCTGTGCCAGCAGCGCCCGAGCTTGTCGCAGTGGCCGCTACTGCAAAAGTGCAGTATGTGCCAAACCCCGCACCCGATGAGATATGACCGCATCCAACTGGAATGTCAAACCAAGGAGCGTGTGGAAGAAAGCCACGGCGTCAAGTGTGGCCTGAAGACTAGTGGGCGCCGCATTGTTCTTGACGTCTTCGAGCTATAGTCAAAGAGTGACTGCTCCGTAATGCGAAGCCCCAACGCATAGCCCGATCTGGCATGCCACTTGAACAACTTCCACATGGACAAAGCCCTTTTAAGCAAGGTAGCCGGTGCCTTCTTCACGAAGGTGAGCTCAATCGACCTTTGTATCTGATGTTCCTTTTCCAGAACGCCTGAAAGCTCATAGATCAAGCCACCCAACTTGGAAGCACCAAAGTCAGACTCAAGCATAACCCGCACGATGTGAAGCGCACGCCTCTTCATGTCGTCTTGTTCTTGAGGCCAATCGAGAAACTTTGCACGACGAGCAGCATAAGGGATAATCGGGAGCCGGGCTTCATTCTCCGGCCTTGCCGTCTCCTCCTCGGAAACGCTCGCCAGCAGATGCTCCGACCTGCCCAACCTTGGGCCAGACGATGCCACCACTTGAACCAAAGTCCGCAGCTGAGGTCCTGCACGGGAATCTTCCCACCAGTGTTTCGGCCGCTTGCGTTGACTTTGCTCTGCCCGCAGCAGTTCCATGCTCAGGCCTATTATGGTAGAACCGTAAGAACACCACCCGAAACTGCCTAACCCCAGGACAAACCGTGTACGAGACCAAAACGCTCACATAGGACCCCCCCCTTTTCGAACCCCAAAACCGCTGAGCCAGCACGCAAAGGAGATGTGCGAAGGCGAAAGCTTCACGCTGAATGCTCAAAGGCAGCGTGCATGGCAAACAGTCCTGCCCGGACCAGAATGCCGCAGTCCTGGCAGCGGAAATGAACATCCTGAGCAGTACACTGCATGCAACGCGCGACGGCACGCAAGAAGACGACAGTGTCCTGTAAAGACGGGTCGAAGCCCTCCGCGTCTATGCCCCGAGCCAGCGGCTGAAGCACGCGTGTTCAAAGACCACGCTGAACTGTGTGGCACGAAGGCCCAAAGCACTGCAAGGCACTGCACACTCAAAGCGGTTGGACATGTTTGCATGTTCACAGGAGGGAGCCCGCGACAAAATCTTCCGCGGAAAAATCGCAGACTGTACAAGCAGCAGGCTTCGCAGCTGTCTGGTTCCGTGCCTAGCCATCGAAGAAGCAAGGGCTTATGAATGAAAGAACACCAGGTCGGTTTTCTTAAGGGTTCCCAAACCATGGGGCAATACTTACTACCCAACCTTGTACAAAAATGCATTTTTCCTTAGGTTGGGTACTCAAATCAAAGGGGTCCAAATAGCCGAAAACCCACCTAAACGGACCTTGGCGGACCCTCATACAAGGGCTCAGAGATGCAGCAACTTAGCCGTCGGACCAACATAAACGCCTGCATCAGGAAGATCTGGAAGCCAGCGTCAGCTCAACATCGCGAACACGAGTCAAGAGAGGTCGCAGCGGGCTGGTAGAGGTCACCACAGTCCCAACCACCCCTTCCAGTTCAGAAAGCCGATTCTCTATCGGAGCTCGAAGATGCCCGTAGGATGCCCCTGGGCAAAAGATCTCGGCGATGGTGGCAGAACCCATGCAATCTCCGACAGGGGCGTCTGCGCCGTCGTGCAGAGCAATGTGCGGGTTGTAGGTGGCAAACCAGCAAGATTACCAGACAGACACAGGCGAGCCAAGGCCTGCAAATCCGCCTCGCTGCACTGATCAATCACTTTCCAGCTCAGCCCAGAAATGCGATGTAGCGCTTCACATGCTTGACCACGATGCACTCTGGCTTCGGACGCCGCAGCCGGGCCAGGGCCTTCGGAAGGAGCAGCCATAAGAACCAGGTCAGGTCAGGATCCGCGCGGGGCGAATCGGAATCCTCGGACAAGGGTCCTTCTCGGGGACACACAGGTGAGTTGACCGCAGCTGCCAATGGCATTTGTAGCACCAACACGCAGACGACCTCATAGCGCGCACAGCAGTGCCATGAAAAGGCCAGCCCCCAGCAAAAGGCCCTCGGCGCACGAGCACCTGGCATGGCTGGAGCCAGAAGAAATGTCCAGGCAGACGGGAGCTGCAGCGGCCGCCTTCCCACGGTGCTTGGCGCCCATGCAGCAAGTTGGCAGCTAGGCTCACTAGGCTGAATGCAACTACAGCTCTGATTGTATACTACGCTGATGTGTATCTGCACACGAAGGCGACCACACATGACCAAGCTGCATGCCCGATGAGCCCAGACTAGCGCGGGTTAACTTCGTAAAGACATGCCCGGCTCCCATGCAAAGACAGGAAAATACAAACCGTGCTAGTCCATCAAATCGCCCATAAAAAAAACATTCCCATTTTGCACCGACACCCACACACACACTTTCAGTATAATTTTCTTTTTCAAGACAGGACCGTCACGTTCCGTGAAGAAGTCCTTAAAGGGTACAGATCCCTTGAAGGGTGCATTCTATAGGGCCCTATGTAGAGCCCTTAAAGGCTATATGTAAACCCCTCATTCCCTCACTCCCTACTAAGAACCAGGGGGGTCCTTTCATCGTTCGGGCTTTTGTGTTTGGCTTCGGGTGCAGAGTTATAGGGCTTCGGGCAGCCCAGGGCTTTTTATAAGTTTAGGGTTGCTTAGGGTTTAGGGTTTAGGGTTTAGGGTCTAGGGTTTAGGGTCTAGGGTCTAGGGTTTAGGGTTTAGGGTTTAGGGTTTAGGGTTTAGGGTTTCGGGTTTCGGGTTTCGGGTTTAGGGTTTAGGGTTTAGGGGTCTTGCCTCGGCTCCCGTTTAGGGCACGCGGGTAAACCCATCCCAAAGCGCAGCCGTGCTTTGGAGTGGCTGCTAAGCTAGGTATCGGAATTCAGGAAAGGACGGGAAGTTCTCCGAACTAGGGTCCCTTTGTGGGTGTCCTATATAGTACGGCACCTTAGAAAAGGAGGAGCCCCAAAAGGAACCCTAACTTAGAGAACTACCCATATACTTTCTGGAATTGGCCAAAGAGCCGAACGTTCAAATCCCGGGCCCGAAGCTTTGACAGGTTGGAGCTGTGGGAGCCTGCGCGTTGACCCTAAACCCTAAACCCTAAACCCTAAACCCTAAACCCTAAACCCTAAACCCTAAACCTACAACCTACAAACCCGAAACCCAACCCCGAGACTCAGCCATCTGCCCGAAGATTCAATGCCGCAGCGCAGCGTTTTAGGGCTAAGGGCCTTAACTACTTCTCCCGAAACGACCGAAGCCCTTAACCCCGAGGCGGGTGGAGGAGCTACAATCACTTCACCCGGGCTATCTAAAAAAGCTCTTTTTAAGGGACGACCCTATAGTAGCAGGTTCCTGTTGCAGCCACAATTTTATGAAGGTGGTTGCACTTTTAGGGGGATTGGAATAGAACCTGAACCTATAATCCCCGAAACCCTAAACCCTAATCCCCCAAACCCTAAACCCTAAACCCTAAACCCTAACCCCTACCCTCTAAACCCTAAACCCTAAACCCTAAACCCTAATTCCCTTGCCGGCCACTCCTTTGGCTCGGCCTCTGGAGATGCCAGATCCTCGCAACTGCATCTTGAGGTTTGAAGCTTTAGGGTTTATGTGGGGTCTCCGAAACTCGGGTTTAGGGTTTAGGGTTTAGGGTTTAGGGTTTAGGGCTTAGGGTTTAGGGTTTAGGGTTTAGGGTGCGGGGCTTCCGAAAGTACTTGGAGGTTCATGGGTAGCTAAAAGTAGGGTTATCAGTATGGTAACTATACTTAGAACCTATCTAGATTACTTATGACCCTACGTATAAGTACCCATGAACCTCCAAGTAGGGGTACCTCATTGTGGCCTTTCTGACAAGCGAATCCCTCTACTCTTAGGGGGGGTTTATATTAGGGGGGGTCCCTTGTTTTCGCAAGCCCCCCCCCCCCCCCCCATATGTCTTCAAAGGCTCTAGGGCTTAAGGCTTGAGTTAAGATCGAACTTAGGCCTTAGGGTTTCGGGTAGCATGGTGGTGAGGCCCCGCTCCGACCCCCACTCACTTCTTCCAGGCCTTGTGTGCAAGGATGAACCCAAGACTCGAAGGAAGGTTCCAAGAAGTTCCCAGGTTTAGACCAGGGTTTTAGGCTTTGGGGTCTATGGGGTATGTAGTTTATGGGGACTGCAAGGCAAACAAGTAGGCTTCAGGTTCTTAAGCCTTTCCCGACTCGACTTTCGGCCCAACAATCCTCGAAGCCTTGGAAGCCCTGGAACGCAACAAAAACAGCTCCCTGGAAGGAAAAAAAAGACTCAGGGGTAGTTATAAGTAGGCCTATAAGTATGGAAACCCTACTCAGGGTACTTATCACCCTACTTAGAAGTACCCATGAACCTCCAAGTAGGGTGGTGGTAGGACTGTCTCCTCATCTTGCTTCTCGGCAACCGCTTCGGGCCGTGGTGGCGCCTGGCTCCAGCAAGGAACGAGAAGGCAATGCCGATGAGTATGCGGGGCTCTCTTATGGGGTCTGGGGCTTAGCCTATCAGGGTTTAATTTAGGGCAAGGGCTTCGGGCTGTGGATTTCGGATTTGGGGTGCAGGTTTTTTGGGGCTCAAAGTCCTTTGATGTCAGCTGGCACATGTTCTGGCAATCACCTCCGTATCTGAAGTGTAATCCACAGCCCCATGGGAACTGAATCCTATACTTCCTTGCCGACCTAAGTCAGCCGGCAGTCCGCCAAACGCATCCTTGCCACTCGCGAAGCCGTGCACAGCAAGCACCAGAACATGCGCGGCAGCGTGGCCGGACGGCACGCAGAACGACGCGGCATCTTTGCACGAATCGCGTCCAAAAGAGAGAGCTGCGGCTGAACCAGCCGCGCGCGGCGCCAGCGATGTGATCCCCGCAAGAAACTGCAGAGCGTGTGTACGCAATCTGGAAACAGTATACCGCCCACCGCCGACGCGCTACAGCCGAAGACTCCTGAAGGGCAGCGTCCGAAATCGAAAGCAGCCCAGTGAGAGGATTTGAAGCTTGAGTGAAACGGGGTCTGGGCCCCTCAGAGCTTCTATAGCGGTTCTTGGACTCTTAACCCTATATAAACCCCCCAAGCCCTATAAGCCTAGAAACCCACTACGCCCCATGAAACCCTAAACCCTAAACCCCAAACCCTAAACCCTTAACCCTAAGCTCCCAAAACACCGAAAACATACTTTTCAAATACTTTCAGGCTGACCTTGGCCCTGGCTCTGCTGGGTGTACGGGGGCTGGCGGCCTCGTCATTTCGCTCTGCATGGCTTTCGTTGTTTAGGGTTGAGGGTTTAGGGTTTAGGGTTTGAAGGGACTACAGGGTTTATGGGATTTTAGGGATTTCAGGGATTATAGGATGTCCAGGGCTCATGCGGGCAGGCGAGTGGGGGTGTTGAAAGGCTCGAGGGGGCGGGGGAGGGGGGGGTGGGGGGGTTAATAACGTTTATGTCGTGACTCTCCAGCAGCCCAAACCCCGAAACCCAGACAGTCTAAGCCCAAAACCTCAGAACATCTTCCCCCAAATCCTACAGCAGTGCAAGCCCAAAACCCTGTTCCCCCTTAAGCCGAATTCTCCCAAACCCCAGACCCAGACAGTGCAAAGCGGGGCGGGGGGGAGGGGGGGAGGGGGGGAGGGGGGGATGATAACGTTCATGTCGTGAATCTCCAGCAGCTCAAAACCCTTAACCCAGACAGTGTAAGCCCAAAACCTCAAAACATCTTCCCCAAAATCCTACAGTGGTGCAAGCCCAAACCTGTTCCCCCTTAAGCCGAACTCTGCCAATCACTGTGTGGGCCTGGGGTTTGGGAGAATTCGGCTTAAGGGGGAACAGGGTTTTGGGCTTGCACTGCTGTAGGATTTGGGGGAAGATGTTCTGAGGTTTTGGGCTTAGACTGTCTGGGTTTCGGGGTTTGGGCTGCTGGAGGTTCACGACATGAATGTGATTGCTTTCCTGAAAGTGCTGAGCACAAGCTTCAGCAAGCTCAAGCTGTGACAATGCTGCACCTAGCCAAAACCTTTCGGATTGGGGATGTAAGAGTTGAGGGTATTCGGGACTTAGGGCTGTCGGTTCGATTGTAGGGTCAGAGCAAACCCTAACACAATACAGCGCGGAAAATGAACATGTCTTCTCAAAAACCCAACACTCAACAACTCGGGATAAACTACTCTTCAAACAAGTAGTTTCCGGAAGCCTCAAAAACATAAATGTGCGTAAAAACTCGAGTTTGGGACCACAAACATGCCCCGTAATCCACGGCCAAATGCACGCTGCAACCGACTAGTTTGGGATGAAGGTTCTTTGGGCGCATGTATAGCTTTAAGGGCTTAGGGCTCAGGGCTTAGGGCTTTTTCGGATTTACTTTGTTTTGGGGGTTTTGGGTTTTGGGGCTTTGGGCTTGGGATCTAAAAATAGGGCTTCGCGAACCTCTAAGCAAAGTCGCACATCTCCTGATTCGCATCACTGCACCCTGTGGATTACCCGAAGCCAAAACCCTAAACCCTAAACCCTAAAGCCCATGTAATAGCCTACAAGACCTATACGCCTCGATGTTGACAAGGCTCCTTCTTGGGGGCGACTCGCTTCTTCGCCTCGTGGATGACGACTGTTTCCACGTCGGACTGCGCAATCGCAGTAATATGGGGGACTTAATGACTAGAGCAGGGTCTTGGGGGGGTACTATAGTAAATTTATAAAGGGACCCCTAAGGGAAGACTAGTCGTAATTCTTCCGACCCCTATATTGCTCCTGGCATGCATTACTATGACTACTTCCCAACATAGAGGGTACCCCGGTTACACCCCCAACTACAATAGTAGAACACCCTCGAAGGGAACCCCCAACAAGGGTGCCCGCAGGATTCCTTCTTGTTAGCAATTTTCTCCTCAAAAGAACACCCGGTACGTACGCTCGCCAAGATGTATACGGAAGCCCTGTTGCATGTGTGGGCGGCCAAGCTATCAGGCAAACGCAGCCACGCGGACTTAGCTTGATATGCGCTCTACTACACCGGGCGCCTCGTGAAGGGACCCTAGCTACCATCACAGCCAAAACGCAACTTAGGAGCACATCAGGGGCTGAACAAAACAACCCCAAAACTCCAAACCCCGGACCCCACCCTTTTTGCCGAAACCTTTTTTCTACTCCGTCCTTTCCAATGCTTGACATCCCCACAGTTGAGGGAGCTTTAGGGAGGCTTTGTGGGGGCTTCCAGGTCTACAGGAGAGCAAATGGGGAATCTAGTTCCTGGTTGGGATAGTATTTTTTTTAATTCCATTTCTATTCCTTTTAAAAAATGTAAAAATGTTACCCTTGGGATGTCGGTCAGCCCTAAACCCTAAACCCTAAACCCTTATCAACCCCAAACCCTAAACCCTAAACCCTGAACCCACCATGAGAAAGGAGTTGGGGATGGCAGGTCAGTGCCAAAGCTGCTCTCAGGTCATGCTCCCGCCCTTGGCCAACCTGGTCGGTGTCGGAGCTGCTAGCCTGGCGCAGGGCTTAGGGTTTAGGGTTTAGGGTTTAGGGTTTACAGTAGGGTTTAGGGTCTAGGGTTTAGGGTTTAGGGTTTTCGGGTTTCGGGTTTAGGGTTTCGGGTTTAGGGTTTAGGTTTAGGGTTTAGGGTTTCCCTAAACCCTGAACTTTGAGTTCCGAAGCTCTTAAAACCAGAGATCTTCACCAGTGGGCTGCACCTGTGACGAGATGGCGACGCTGAAGCTTGACGATTGGGCGTAGAGCTTTGCTTTCAATTTTTTACGGCAGAGATGTTCTTGTGTTCGGGGTATCTTAAAACTTAGGGGCTTTAGGTGTTTAGGGTTTCTTTGTGCTACGATGCAGATGGGCCAAGCGACTCAGAAACTTTGGGGCACGAGACTCAATTCGGAATTAGGTTTGCGTGGTGGGTGGGGACCTAGCCACGTGGGGCCAAAAGAGTCTGTCATTTTGATCAAGCCCCGAACTACAAACCCTACAAACCCTACAAACCCTACAAACCCTACAAACCCTACAAACCCTACAAACCCTAAACACCCTACCCTAAACCCTAAACCCTAAAACCTAAACCCTAAACCCTAAACCCTAAACCCAAAACCTTAAACCCTAAACCCTAAACACCCCAAACCCCATGTGCCTCCGGGCCCACCGCAGCTTGGAGCACTCGCCGTCGCTCGCTGTGGCCGACATCGGAGAATGCTGTCATGCATTGGCCCCACCAATACTGCCTGCAGATACTTTGGGATTCTTGGGTATAAGGTTTAGGGTTTAGGCTGTAGGGTTTCATGCATTGGCCCCACCAACACCGCATGCAGATACTGTAGGATTCCCCGGTTTAAGGTTTAGGGTCTAGGGTGTAAGGTTTAGGGCTTAGGCGCAAGTGGAAGTTCATGGGTTCTTACAAGGAGGGTGATAAGTCTAGCCGTATTTCTAAGTACCCGTGAACTTCCAAGTAGGACCAGTTCATGCACCCGATATCTGAGCAGGATCCACCCCAGATCTCATCCCGGTGCGCAGAGGCTCTTGGGTCCTAAGCGGAGGCTCGCGTGGTTCCTGACCCTAAACCCTAAACCCTAAACCCGAAGCACACACACCAACTGCAGGCTTGCAAATGGCTTCCTGCCGCTGGCTCTGCGGATGTTTGTTGCGTTGGCCTCCTGTCCCCTGATCTCTTTCTCTCATCATCTTCGTCCCGCGGGTAGGAGGAGTTAGGGCTTAGGGCTTAGGGTTTAGGGTGTAGGGCTCTCTCTCTCTCTCTCTCTTTCTCCCTCCCTCCCTCCTCTCTTTCAACGCGTGGGAAGATAAGAAAAAAAGACGGAATCCAGGTCCAGGAGAAAGGGGGCGGAAACGAGAAAAGAACTGCATTGGATACTCCCTCTGAAGCCATGCGGAATGAGCAAATTTGGGGAAGGTGACTAAGCCCTAAACCCTAAACCCTATATAAACCCTAAACCTTACATGAGTGTAGCAAAATGGGCAAGGTGACCCCTTTGTTCCTACCCTTGTTTGCCATCCTACTTCTTGCCATGGCTTGTGCAATGAGTTCGGGTTCTTGTTTAGGGTTTAGGGCTCGGTTGTAATTCGTCAATTCCATAAAGCCTAGCGGATAAGAGGGCCCCTAAACCCTAAATCCCAAACCTCTATACCCCAAACATTAAGTTCGGTCCAAGTAACAAGTCCCCCCAGGGCGCCCCAACGCTGTCAGTACGACAGGTGTCGAGAAGCCGATGGATGTCGCGGGTGCTGTTTCTGGGCCGCGGTTTGGAGTTCAGAGATTCGGTTTGGGGCTTAGGGTTTATAGGGTTCAGGGTGTCTCATTGCGGGGGCGCGCTGGTGCTAAACGCACCCAGACGCGCATCCCGACTTGTGGCCCAGCTGTAGCTCCCTACAGGACTGAGAGCTCCGTCGCCTGTTTTCGCTTCGGTGCGTTCGCCCTGCTCAGTTTAGGGTTCGGATTTAGGGTGGGTTTAGCTTCGGGACCCAAATGATTCTTCCAATAGCGACCCTTGCCTAGAGGGCCCTTAGGAAGCCGACATACGAAGTGGCTTCTATGGCTCCGAGGGTTCTTAGCATGAAGCCCTATGGGAATCTCCGGCAAGCACAAAATTTCGGCGCTTCGACTAGAGAGGGAAGGCCGGGAGGAGTTTGGCCTTGCAGGACTATAAGGTTTTATGGTTCATGGTTCAGGATATCTGGGGGATTCGGAAGTGGGAGTTTAACACCCCAAGGCCCTGACTGAATTTAGGCCTTTAGCAGGTCGATTCAAGGTTTCGAAGGTGCTTTGTTCGCGGTTGTGGCTTCGGGCGGCGGGTTACCGAGGTTGCTAAGCTTCAAACTCTGAACCCCAGAACCTAAGAGCCCTGAACCCCTCCCTTAAGCCTCTGGCAGACCCAGCCCAGATAACCGTAGAATCTAACCCCTTGACCCCCTTTACTCCTACACCCTTGAGCCTCTACGACATGCCGAAGAAGCCCTAAACCCTAAACCCAAAACCCTATAAACCCTATAAACCCTATAAACCCTAAACCCTAAACCCTAAACCCTAAACCCTAAACCCTAAACCCTAAACCCTAAACCCTAAACCCTAAACCCCTACCCAAAATCAACCAAAGGCCTTCGAAGGTACCGCAATGACACGTCGGTAATGATGCAGTAGTCCTTGGGTTGCTGCGTTCCGGAAGTAACATGCGTAGGGTTTGGGGCAAGACCGGTTTAGGGTTTGGAGTTCAATGAGAACGAAGGGAACCCGCCCCTTTCTTTCTTGAGTGGGGGTGTTCACAATACAGCGAAAAAAACGTGCTAAAACAAAGAAGGAGCCCCAAACGATGAACAAGAAGGAAAATCACCACCCAAGCTTTCACTCACCAGGGTGGCGGCCGAATCGATTAGGGGCCCCTAAACCCTAAACCCTAAACCCTAAACCCTGAACCCTGAACCCTAAACCCTAAACCCTACAGTAAACCCTTCTACGAGGGGGGGCTCGGCCGAGGCTACGGACCCTGTGCGTCCCAGGTCCCCAGTTACTTAACGGGCGAACACTCCCTGAACACAGGGTTTAGGGTTTAGGGTTTAGGGTTTAGGGTTTAGGGTTTAGGGTTTAGGGTTTAGGGTTTAGGGTTCAGGGTTTAGGGTTTAGGGTTTACAATAAACGGCAAATTGAAAGGAGTGACTAACAAAAGCCCGTTTAAGAAAGTTAAGCGATTATGGGCTGTTGGGGCTCATTCACTCCGTTCATTCATTCACCGTTCTTTCCTTATCTTGGGTCTTCTAGCATACTTTAACTTAATATAATCGGGCCGTATTACGGCTGCAGAATCTGATATACTTGGTGAAAGCGAACGCCAATGCTATACTTTTAAGAGCGCTTGTGATTCGCTTCGGTAGATTCCAGTTCACCAAGAATCCGTTGATGAGAGTTAGAAAGCGGATAACCTTGTCTTTGTCTTGGCAATCAGCCTCACGTCCTGTATCTTACTCAGCCCTAAACCCTAAACCCTAAACCCTAAACCCTAAACCCTAAACCCTAAACCCTGAGCCCTAACTGCAGCGGTTACAGGGATGTGTCAAGGATGATACGGGTCCAGTATGAAGAGCTCCCAACAACACCCGGTTTCACCTTGGCTTCTGCTTTCTTAATGGCCTAAAAAAGTCCTTAAAGGCAGAAAACAAAGCGAAAAAGATGCCATTAAGAAGAGAAACGAACAGAATGATGTCCAAAGCAACGGGCAAAGACAACGTAATGCATGGGGCTTGTGGGTTGCTCACTTTTTGTGTATTCCCAATCTTTGGATTCATTCACGGGCTGACTTGTCACCGCCGTTCGCAGACTCTGCTAAACAATAGCCAAATGAGACTGGTTGTATAGGGCTTTCACTGTTATATCCCCACTCTTGTCTTTCAGGCGTAATCACTTCGTGCACTCTGCATGAGTACGATGATTTGATGTCATAATGCTGCAGGCAAAATGAGTGTTATGAAATGTCCTTGCTAAAGACAATTGCATGGGTCAAAAACACCCACACATAGAGAATCAGAATAGGGCTTTTGCCCATTACTTTCACATTCTGTAAGAGTTTTTGTGCGAGCTTTCGCAAGCTCATTCATGTTTTGCACAATCAGGCCAACAAACACCATGAAGGAACCTACTCTGAGCCCTAAACCCAAATTCAAACAGGCCCTGAGCACTAAGCCAAACCCAAACAAACCAAGCTTTGGAGCTAGGCCCTAAACCCTAAACCCTAAACCCGAAACCCTAAATCCTACACCCTAAACCACCCTAAAGACGCTTTGGATTCAGGGCGCTCCGCCCTTCAGCGCGTCGTCGGCTGCGCAGAGGAAGCCTCCAGCTTGGTCAAGTGGGGGTTTAGGGTGTAGGCTTTAGGGTTTGGGGTTAAGGGCTTAGGGTTAAGGGTTTAGGGTGCAATTTGGGTGTTAGGGGTATCGGTATCGGGGTTTGGGCTTCGGGGACAAACATGCAGGCAACGTATTTCCCAATACATCCCTGGTTCCCTAAACCCCTGTACATCCCTGGTTCCCTACATCAGTAGACCGCAACTCCCGTGAAAGAATACATGAGCCGCAAGATCTGCCCATCCCCCACACATGCCTGTTTTGACTGCGTACTCGTAGATCCATGACTCTCGGGGCTTGTTCGTGACAATGGAGGCAGCCTTAGTAATTCTAGGAGCTTAGGGTTTAGGGCGTTTAGGGTTTAGGATTTGGGCTTGAGGAGTAGGTTTCGGTCTATTAAGGGGGCGTGGTGGAAGTGGGGGAAGTGGGAGTAGGACTAGGACTAGGAGTAGTCGCAGTCGCAGTCGCAGTAGTAGTAGTAGTAGTAGTAGTAGTAGTAGTAGTAGTAGTAGTAGTAGTAGTCGTCGTCGTCGTCGTCGTCGTCGTCGTCGTCGTCGTCGTCGTCGTCGTCGTCGTCGTCGTCGTCGTCGTCGTCGTCGTCGTCGTCCCTGTACCCCAGGGGGTCTCGGGGGTTTGGGAACATGCTGTCTTCAACCAAGCTGCCAAGTCGGCCGCATACCTTGTTTTGTGGTCGGAAGGTTCAGGCGATAGGGTTTCGGGTTTGACCACCTAAGCCCTAAACCCTATAACCCTAAATCCTAAACCCCAAACCCTAAACCCAATCTTCTCTCAATGCACGTGAGGGAATTTTGGGAGGATTGAGGCTTGGAGGCATGTTCGGGCCGCATATTCTGCCGAAATGCCATGCGCGTTCCGAGTCCTCGCAAGATACGCCCCCAGCCCAAATCGAAGTAGGTCGATGTTGGGTTCAGGTTTAGGGTTGAGGTTTCGCTTAGTGCCGCACAGGGCTTATCGGGATTTATTCCCCGGAGGGGAGGCGGGGGGGGGGGGGTTAGTGCTTTGGGAGGGGTTAGGGAATTCGGCTTAGGGTGTGGGGCCCTCTTGCCTTTCGAACACAATGGCCAGATGGAGGACAGTCAAGGATATATATATATATGTATACATATATACATATATGTATATACATATATATAGACTTGATATGACTTGATCAACCACAGAAGCGAAGCTTCACCGTTTTGTTGCTGAAGCCCACAGCCCAAAAGCCTACGCAAACCTTGAACCCCAAACTCTGACCTTCAAATCCCGAAACCTCGCCTCAACCCCGACAACCTAAACCCAGCAGCTCTTCAGGGCTGCGGGCTACTTTCACCTAAGGCCCTGACAAAAGGATTCAGGCTTCAGGAGGGTTCTGAATACTTAAGCCCTATAAACCAAAAACCCCAAACCCTAAAACCGTAAACACTAAATAACCCGAAGGCCTAAACCCTAAGAAACCTAAGCCCTAGCACGCTAAAACCCTAAAACCAATCCACAGCCACGCCCCAGACCACGGGGGGGGGGGGGGGGGGGAGGGGGGGGGAGGGGGCGGGGGGGACGGGGGCGGGGGGGAGGCGGGGGGGAGCGGCGGGGGGGGGGGGAGGGGGGGGGGGGCGGGGGGGGGTGGGGGGGGGAGGGGGGGGGGGGGGGAGGGGGGGGGGGGGGGAGGGGGGGGGGGGGGAGGGGGGGGGGGGGAGGGGGGGGGGGAAACAACCCTTACCTCGTAAAAGAGATCGAGCCGTGTCAAGGTCCTAAGGTTGTTGTAGAGCCTGGTCACCCCACTTTGTCATCTACATCCATGATCTTGGAAACACAGTGTTGTGGAACAACAGCCGTAGCACACAGCAAGATCGATTCTGGAGAGACGTCTTGCTGTTGCCTGCACCCTTGATGACTGCGGGATGGAAGGGTGTGCGGTTGAACAAACTACCGACAAGCCCTTCAATTTGCCTGGCACATCGACGGGCCCAAGCTTTCTTCCCGGCAAATTACATGACTTTCGAATGATTGCCGGTACCCAATGAGGACATAGCCGCCCAAGTCAAGCTCGGCAGAATGCCATCTTGCTGGAGAAGACGAGTAAGAGCTGGATACGGCATCGCTGTGAACTGATGGATAGAACGACCCCACCTTTCGCTGCAAGGATGACTTGCCTTGGTTGGCATGCCATGACGAACATAGGGAACCTTCATGAACTTCGTGGATTTCACCTTTCTGGACGTCGCTTCGCTACTGCCCGAGCTTTTCCTCGCTTCGGTGTAGGCCAAGACTGGTGAGAGTTGGATTGTTTCTTCAAAACTCTTCGGCAATGCTTGAATGGCAACGCAGCTACAAAAAGTGCCTTCGAACAACAGTAATACTCGATCGAATGACGTGCACGTGGGATGACACAGACTGGCGCTGAAGTCGCGAGCGGCGATTCCATTTGGTTTTTTCCGCGCTTGTTCTTCACGAGTCGCGAAGTGGACAATGTAGCCATGTTTCCTACGCTGCTGGTCCATGACAATTGAATGCGATGTGTTCGCTTTGCGACGGGCCATGGCGGCGTGGTCAGGGATCACCGAAACAACAACGCAAGAAGGGGCGGGGGGCTGCTGGATGTCTTTGCCTCAGGTGTAGGGATTGGGGTTTGGGGTTTTGGCATCGAGCCTGGAGAAAACTTGGGGTTTAAGGGCTTGGGGTTTTGGAGTTTAAACCTTAGCAAGTAGGGCTGTGGAATTTGACATGAAGACCTCACTCCTGGGGCTCTCTAGGGTGAAGCCTCATCCCCTAAACCCCTGTGCACCCCAAACCCTTTGCCCAGGGGTCCTGCTTTGCCAAGGGGTCCAGGATTTCGACCCACACTCCCACGCGGGCGGCAGCAGTCTCGGACTTGCTGGCGTAGCAGCCAAAACGCCCTGCTGGAGCACAAGGTTGAGAACTCCAGAGTTTTTGCTCTTAGTGTCTCAAGTTCCAGCGGAGCTTCACCCTAAACTCAACCCTCCACCCTCAACCCTATAAACCCTGTAAACCCTAAAGCCTAAACCCTCAACCCTAAACCCCCAAGCCCCAAACCGTGCCTGCGAACTTGGTCGCCTCCTCCTGGGTCAGCGGCAGACCCTGGCAGCTGCGGGTTTAGGGTTTAGGGTCTGTAAAATAGGGTATAGGGTTTAGGCTTACTTGCAGGAGCTTTACTTCTAACCCGTACATACTTTCAACCCTGCTTGCAAGTACCCATTAACCTGTAAGTACGCTTCAGGGGTCAGGGTTGAGGGTTTTCGGGCTGAAGTTCGTTAGGGAGCTTGCCCAAGGCCCAACCAACAAGGGTTTAAGGGTTTAGGGTTTAAGGGTTTAGGGTTGAGGGCTTCGAGCTCAAATGATGGTCTCCTATGACCGGGAGAACTGAAGCCTTGGAGCCCTTTCAGCCTGACCCTGAAACCCCATGGCTTAGGGTTTAGGGTCCTGGACCCTGTAGCGCTAAACCCTCGTTTCAGATAGTACTTAAACCCTATAGTATTCGTGGGCAATGGTCATTCATCGTGGGCAATGGTCAAAAGTCATGGGCAACGGTCATTTCTTCGTGGGCAATGGTCAAAACTCGCGGGCAATGGTCAAAACTCGTGGGCAATGGTCAATTTCTTCGTGGGCAATGATCAAAACTCGGGGGCACTGGGAAATTGTCACGGGAAATGGTCAACCTTCCCCACCCACTCCCCGGGGAAATGGTCACCTAAACCCTAAACCCTAAACCCTAAACCCTAAACCCTAAGCCCCAAGCCGACTTCACAAAAAAATCCCAGCACTCAACTCAAGGGACTACGGGAGGGACCCTCAAAAGGGACATAAGTTTTTTTTATTATGGGTTCTTCAGGGGCTACTTACGCAGAACCAAGAACTTGGTTAAGGCTTACTTCCTGTGTTTGGGGCAAAGTAAGTGCTCATGCAGGGTAAATAAAAATGAACGAAAGGAGGGACCCTTATAAGGCACCTTAGGGGTTCTTTAGGGGTTCTTTAGGGGCTACTTAGAGATAGGGACTACATAAGGTAAATATCGGGGCTATATTGGGGAGTAAGATTAAGGCTCCCTTCTAGGGGTTCCTCCTTTTGCCCCTCACTCAACACACCCAAAATAACAAACCCGAAAACCGTCTAAGCCCCACTCCAATCCCTACAAGGGATAGACCCCGACCCGCCTCAAGGCCCCAAACCCTAATAGGGCCCATAGGCGAGGAAGCATCGAAATCCATTGAAGCCCTAAGCCGTAAACGTAAAACCTAAACCCTAAAGTCTAACCCCGAAATAAGATTACAGGGTGCTTAAGCGAGGGGAGGGGTTCCTGGGGAGGTACCTAGGCAATCTTAGGGAAGGTAACGGAGCCTTAGGGGGTAGTGGGGAGTATTAGGGAACCAGGAGTTTCAGACCACCCCCCTTGTGAACCCCCCCTGCCTTAAGGGGTTTAGGGTTTAGGCTTTAGGGTTTAGGGTTCGAACCCTATAATCAGAACCCTAAACCCTAAACCTACACCCTCAAACCCCCTAAGAAAACCTCCGCTTTCATCTGCAGGACGACGGCCACGGCTCCTTCGAAGCCCATGCCGCCTACTCAGGATTAACGTGTTAGGGTTTAGGGCTTCGGGTGTCGGATGTTTCAGGTTTAGGGTTTAGGGTTTAAAGTTTAGGGTTGTAGGCGTTGTTCTTGCAATCGCTTTTTGAAGGGTTGTGTCATGTACTTTCGGATTTGCGTCGGCCTGTGTAGACTTAAGTGTTAAGGTTTAAGGAAACTCAGTATCTACTTTTTGGGTTTCAGGTTTGAAGGTTTACTTTTGGCTTGCGGTTGCTTCTGCAGCGTTTCAATTCTTAGGGTAAGTACATGGTCCCTTAGCATGGGCCCTTGAATGGGAAATTATATACCCCTTATATACCCTGTATATACCCTGTACAAAGGAGGTACGGGACCATATTAAGGGGCCATGCTTATCTTGACCAAATGAACCCGATATTTGGGGTCATGCACCCCTATACTACTATAATTCTTACTCAGGTGTATGAAGCATATAACCCCCTTTTAGGGGTCATCTGGTCCCAAAGATGTGACTACCCTTGGCTTTAAGGTTGCGGGACTTGCCATTGTGTGCTTGTAGGGTTCTTAATAGGGAGGGGTTTGGCACCCAGGGAACCGTAGTTCCTAAACCCTAAACCCTAAACCCTAAACCCGAAACCCTAAACCCTAAACCCTACACCCCGTCCCTTAAGAACCCTATACGTTGCTTTTGCTTTCGTGGGGTTGACTGTGGAGGCCATGAAGCGTCCATCCCACACCCAATCAGGGTTTAGGGTTTAGCGTTTGAGGTTAGGGTGTATGGTTTAGGGTTTAGGGTTTAGGGCTTAGGGTAAGAGGGTTTAGGGTTTTGGGTTTAGGGCTTAGGGTAAGAGGGTTTGGGGTTGAGGTACCCAGGGAACCCGAGGAAACCTTAGGGAGCCTTACAGAGGAGTGGGGAGTGAAAGGAATCTTGGGTAACATTGGTTTAGGGTTTAGGGTTTAGGGTTTTGGGTTTAGGGTTTAGGGATTAGGGTTCAGGGTTTAGGGTTTAGACAACCCCCCCCCCTCCCTTGTGAGCCCCCCCCCCCTTAAGAACCCTATGCTATGTCGTACTCAGATCGGACTTCGCTGAGAACCAAAAGCCCCCAACAACTGTAAACCTTAGGTTTTTCGGGTTTAGGGTTTCGGGTTTGGGGTTTAGGGTTTAGGGTTTGGGTTTAGCAAACGCCCCGTGCGCACCGTTTAGCAGGTACTCCGCTAGCACCGCAAGCTGCCCAGTCAAGGGGAAAGACCTCTTCTCCAGGATGGATTGAAGGGTTTAGGGTTTAGGGTTTCGGGTTTAGGGTTTAGGGTCTAGGGTCTAGGGTTTAGGGTTTAGGGTTCGTTAGGGGGATCCTGGTGCAAACTCTTGACCGTAAACTCTGTGGCTCAATGCAATGTTGTGCAGCTGAATGGCGATCGGGGGCTGTTCTGAAGAGACCTCGTGTACATGGGATTCCTGCTGTCAAACCCCTCTAGAACGGGACCGTAATATTGGAGCAGCCCTCCTGCTTAGCACTTGGGGCCAATTTCGGGAGGCTCAAGAAGCAAAGCTGCCGTTGCCCCCGAGAGGGCTCAGTTGCGTGACACGTCTGGTATCCGGGCCTCGGGTATACGGGGTCTATTAACATCCATAGCAATTGGGTAAGCCCTAAACCCCAAGCCCTAAGCACTACACCCAGCTCCTGCTGAGGAACGAAGACCCACAAAGCTTAAGAACAGGGATACAGATACAGATCCGCTGACTTCCCTCAGCCCCCAACTCCCCCAGGTAGAAGCCCTAGCAAGCCCGAGGCCTGTCAGCTCTATGAAGCCTGTACACGCCCTAAACCACCTGAACACCCTAAAATCCTACAGGCCCTACATAAACCCTAAATAACAAACATACAAAGCATACTCACCCTGTAAACCGTACAAGCCTTAAGCCCTAAAGCGCACAGACCCTAGAAACCTTGTTATGCCGTAAGTCCTACATCTAAACCCTGAACCTGCCCCCTTGAACCCTAAATCCTATACCCTTACCCCTAAACCCTAAACCCTAAACCCTAAACCCTAAACCCTAAACCCTAAACCCTAAGCCCTAAACTCAAACCCCCAGTTGCTCTCTCAGAGACCCTGGGGGCGAGCCTCTTGAGATCGAAGCAGAGCACCAGGCGCACACGGCGCCCTGCGGCGCGGCAGAGGCTGGCGACGGCGAGGGCAATGGCCAAGTGGGAGCCCTGGCGTTTAGGGTTTAGGGTTTAGGGTTTAGGGCTTAGGGCTATAGGGGTTAAAGGTTTAGGGTTTAGGGATATACGGTTTAGGGCTTAGGATTTGGGGTGCTTGGTGTTTTCTGGGATTTGTAGTTGAGGGTTTGAGGAAATCGAGGCTCGGGTATGTGCGGTTCAAGGGCCGAGGGTTTGGCAGGCTTTAGGGCTTTGGCTGCTGAGTGAAAGGCCGAAACCCCCGGAACCCTCTCGCAGGGGGTTTAGGGTTTTGGGTTTACGGGAAACCCCAAACACTAAACCCTAAACCCTAAATTCTAAACCCTAAACCCGAAAACCTAAACCCTAACCCTAAACCCTATGGCTGTGAGTCGGGTCTCTCCTATGACTTGTGGTCTCTTCAGCCATCTTCTCAGTATAGCGCGCAGTAGAATTCCATCAGCGTCATGGAGCTTGCCTTTCCTTTTTGCATCCTTGAACTTAGGGGCTGGCTACCCTGGCCAAAAAAAGGTTAGCCTTTTTATGCGCAATGGGAATGTATATACATATGTATATGATTTATATGTATGTATGTATGTATGTATGTATGTATGTATGTATGTATGTATGTATGTATGTATGTATGTATGTATGTATGTATGTATGTATATATGTATATGTCAAGGTTAAAGGCTGACTACCCAGCCCCTAAGTGAAAACAGAGCTATAAGACAAGTCGCCTTGAACTAGGTCCTGCCGCAAACCCCGGAACGCAAGTCACCGACAGACAAAAAATGCCAAGCCTCCCAGCGCTGAGTCGCTTGGCAGGCAGCCAGCAGGGGATACTCCGGGCGAATGCTTGCTGTCAGGGTTCTACTTGGAAGTCCATGGGTAGATATACTACTTAGGGTTTTAAGTACCCCAAATAAGGGTGATGTAACTTACCATACTAACCTTAAACCCTAAACCTGAAACCTACTTAAACCCCACTTGCTAAGTTCCTGTGAACCCCTGTGTAGTTTCAGCTGGGGTTCGACCTCCCAAGGCGCCACCAAAGCCCAACACACTCACAGGGTTCAAGGTCTATCCTAGAGAGGCACAATGATTAGAATAGGGTCTTGGGGTGTAGTTCTAGTATAATAATAAAAAAGGGACTAATACGGGGATGCAATTAGTCTTTATTCCGTTTGGGCCTCATTGTTAGGATTATTCTAACGTGTTGAAACCCGAAGCCTTCCAAAGAACAAGTCCCCCCATCCTACGGCTCCTGCGTGTTTGAAGCCGCAACCTTGGCCACAGCAGATTAGGGTTTAGGGTTTAGGGTTTAGGGTCTAGGGTCTAGGGTCTAGGGTCTAGGGTTTAGGGTTTAGGGTTTAGGCAACCCCTTTGTAGGTTTACAGAGAAGGTGCTGGCAGTTTAGGGTCATGGGTTCAGAGGGCGTAGGAAGTTCTCGGGTAGAGGATGCTGTAGTGGTGTACAAATTCTTCGAGTCTGCGTCAACAACAGGCATTGTCTAGGATGGCCCTTACAGCCCTCTGAAAAATATTCTTAAATATGACCCTCTTAAGCCCAATAAGTGAAAATATGAAATATCCCGAGGGCCTACCTAGGCATATATGGATTAGCAGCGCGTAGGGCGCCGGGTGTCGGATTTCATCGGGTAGAAGGCACCCAGGCACGCGACGGGTGCTTCATTGAAGGCTTGCTTTTGCACTCGCTTTGCGTTGTACTGAACGATGCAATTGTAACATTCAACAAACACACATATTACACCCAAGGCATTGGCACCCCGCCCAATTCATGGTCACAACGAAGCAACAATTTACCCCCCCCCCCACCCTCTGCCTCCTCTTTAGCATCCAATGCCTGAGGCAGGAACTCTACGAACCCCGAACCACATCACCTCACATGCTCTGATCACGAAGGAATGGGCTGCTTAAGACCTGGAGGCGTATACACTACTTGGGGGGGGGGTACCAAGGTCCCCCTATACCAAAAGCAAGGCAGGCCCAACAAGCCTTCCTTGCGGCCTTACCTTTCGGGTAGGTGGGTGAGGGGGGTAACACACCACACTCTCATTCGACCCAGAACCGCCATAAGCCCTCGACCCTAAACTCTACAAATCCTCGACCCTTGACCCCAAAACCCCAAAGCAAACGCACGCCCTGTTCCTATAAACCCTGAAGTCTGGATTCTCATCCCTTCAGACTCAACCCTGAAAGCCAAGCCCCAAAA
The DNA here is from genome assembly GCA_905221605.1 of Symbiodinium natans. Classification (NCBI taxonomy): domain Eukaryota; class Dinophyceae; order Suessiales; family Symbiodiniaceae; genus Symbiodinium; species Symbiodinium natans. Next base: position 376,940 of record CAJNDS010001435.1, read on the forward strand.
TCGATAATCGACCCTAAACCCTAAACCCTAAGCCCTCAAGCCCTAAGCCCTAAACCCTAAACCTAAACCCTAAACCCTCAAGCCCTCAAGCCCTAAACCCTAAACCCTAAACCCTAAACCCTCAAGCCCTCAAGCCCCTAAACCCTAAACCCTAAACCCAAGGGAGATCCAAGGCTGGCGCCTTGAGCTTGAGTCGCTTGATCAGGTCGCTGCCGGACAGGGACCGCACGTCCCTCAGAATTCCAGGAGGGCTTCAGCAAAACAGGGTTTAGGGTTAGGGTTTAGGGTTTAGGGTTTAGGGTTTAGGGTTTAGGGTTTAGGGTTTAGGGTTTAGGGTTTAGGGGCTTGAGGGGCTTGAGGGGCTTGAGGGGCTTGAGGGCTTGAGGGCTTGAGGGCTTGAGGGCTTGAGGGCTTGAGGGCTTGAGGGCTTGAGGGCTCGAGGGCTTAGAGTTGGGGGTGCAGGAACTTAGGGCTAAGGGTTTAGGGTTTAGGGCATGATGTATGATGGTTTAGGGTTGAGGGCTGAGGGTTAGAGGGTTTGGAAATGAGACTCAGGGGTTAGGTGAGCTCTGTTTCGGATCCTAGGGTTTAGGGATAGGGTTTAGGGTTTAGGGTTTAGGGTTGAGGGTTCAGGGTTCAGGGTTTAGGGGCTAAGATGATGGGGTTTTTCTAGATTCGCCCAGAGCCTGGGAAAGCAGGGAATGAGGATCCATCGCAGCTCTGGGTCCAGGGTCCACTGAAGATGTGTTTTGCAGGCCTTAGGTAGCTTCTGGGGTTTAGGGTTTAGGGTTGAGGGTTTAGGGGTTTAGGGGTCTAGCAAAGACACGCTCAACTTGCTGTTCTTAGGTTCAGAGGACTCCCAGCAAGAGACGGAAACACCAGTTTCGGGCGCGCGTGGGCTTTTTACAAAGGCGCGTGATCTGAAAACAAAGGGGGCAATGAAGGTTCAGGATTTAGGGTTTAGGATTTATAAGGTTTAGGGTAAAGGGTTTAGGGTTTAGGCCGAAGTCTGCAAGGCCTTGAGATCCCGCGACTTGAGCTCAAAAAGGTACAGCCTTGGTAGAACTTTAAAAGCCCTGAACCCGAAGCCGGGAGTGTGAGGAGCAGACGCTGGATCCAGGCTCACATTGGACAGCCTGGTGCCAGGAATCAACGGAGTCAAGCTGGACCCCTAGGGATGTACCCCTAAGAGATTCCCTTAGTATCCTTACATTCCCTTAGTGGATCTGGAAGAAGGGTCCCAAACCCAACTAGGTAGAGTCCCATGATCCAGGCTTACAAGGGTTTTAAGAAGGGAGCCTGTACCCTTATCACAAAGGGGCACAAGGGTACCTGGGAATCCCAGAGTGTGGGCCTTCACCCTTTCCAGGGGCCTGCAATATCCTCCACAGAAACCCAGGGTTTCTCAGGGGCCCATGTGTTTAACCTCAGTGTCTTTTGGGCCCTAAACCCTAAACCTAAACCCTAAACCCTAAACCCTAAATCCTGACCCTAAACCTTTTGGCCTCAAAGCCTGAACTCTTCGACGCTTAAACACTGGAAGCTCATGAGCCAGGGGGGTTCAGGGTTTAGGGTCTAAAATTTAGTATTTAGGGGTGGGGAGAAGGAGCCCGTGAAGTTTGGTTGCTTCAGGTTCTGCTGTTTAGGCCTCAAGCCAACCCGGAGGCTGATGAACAGGTCCTTGCAACCGGTCATTCTTTCGAGGATATTCTGGTCTTCTTCCGAATGTGTTTGGGATTCAGGGTGGTGTTTAGATCCTAAACCCTAAATCCTAAACCTTAAATCTTAAACCGTAAACCTACAGCTAACCACTTGAAGCCTTGAAGTTCGAAACTATTCAAGGCCCTAAAGCCCTCAACCCGATTCCTGGCATATAACACAAAGCTAGGATGGCGAACAATATTAATGTAACCCCAAACCCCTAAACCCTAAACCCCAAACCCCAAACCCCAAACCCCAAACCCTAAACCCTAAACCCTAAACAAGCAACACTTTAAATAGACATATCACCGGCCTACCCGGCAAAACCTCTCCTTTCCTTCTGCGAACCGCTGAGCTTCCGGGCGCCATCGCTTTTAAGAGAGGGTGGTTGCATACCTGCAGCTCGGGGCATAAGAGAGTCGGCTCTTCGGCTTCTTAGTGGCCCAGAACCCGTATGATTATAGGGTACCTCTTCTTTTTTTTTTTGGGGGGGGGTAGGTTACTTAATGAGGGAAACCAGAACCGAAAAAAGGGTGAAGGGCACCACTGGGCTAGCAAGGCTTTGAAGGAAGAGGGGGGGGGATCTAGTCGCTTGTGCCGGTGGCACTGGCGCCATGCGCAGCACAACCCTGCATTTCGTGATCCCGATCCATTTCTCTGACGTCGGCTTTTACCGAGCAGCTGCAGCGTCTGTTCCCAAAGCATGATGACTCTCATGACGACTTCAAACAGTAAAGAGTTTCACTAAAGCATATATGGACAACGTGGATGGAGTCTGGAAGATAGGCAACTCCACCACCTATTGTCAACAATCTACGCACTCCTTGCCTTGTTCGCATCACTATTCATCTGAGCAACACTTCGGAGCCTTTGCCTGTTACATGACGGACCTCGAGATGCTTAGGCGGGCTGCGGGAAATCACCCGCAAACTTCTGGACTGCTTCCCGCTCAAACTTTGCGGCCAGGTGCTTTTGATGATTCTCGGACAAGCACACAACCCCGTTCTGGACCTCCTGCTCTGACACCTGCCAGCTGATCCCGCAAAAGGTACTCGTGGTCCTGACCGTGAAGTTATCGGACTTGTTCTGCCACTCTTGCGAAGCCTTAGCTGTTGCCATGTTGATGCGGAAGAGGCCGTCGTCGGCCTTGTAGATGTAGTACTTCAGGTAGTCTCCAGTCAGCTTGCCATTGCTCAGAGAGAACTGGCGGTGTCCGACGATGCCTTCCCCTGTGAGGGGAATTAGCATCAACTGCTTGGCGAATCGCTCAGGCAGCTCGTGAGTAGCGGCAAGGACTTCCAGAACGCGAGGCATATGTTCTGCGGGAATGTGGGCGTATCTGCTTGCCAATGTTTCCATGCTCATCTGGCTGAGGTATGTCTCGTCCGTTTTGAGGGAGGAGTACGACCAACCAGGCTGCACATGTGCTCCAGGCGTGGTCATGTAGGCGTGGGCAACTTCATGGGTCGTCTCGGGCTTCTTCTTGTTGGCCATACGGGCAGGCATCTGCTGAGCCAGAACTGAGGTAACAGCCCCGACTGCTGCATCTGAGGCCGCTGCACGTCGGCCCAGAAACCACGTAACTCCGTACATGGCGGACGAGAAATCGCAAGGCTTGACCTGTCCCATCCGGTTCATGGCGAACGTTCTTGGACTGTGTGAGGTCACAGCGCCGACTGCTGCACTCGAGGCAGCTGCACGTCGACGCAGAAAGCCCGCAACTCCGTACATGGCGAATGTTCTTGGACTGTGCGCGTCCTTGATGTTGCTAGGTACACAACACAAGCTGAGCTACAAGCCAAATGCTGCGATAATGCTGAAGCGCATGACAGCTGCCAGCCACTTGACACAAGCAGGTGTGTAATACAGGTCAGGATGATGTAGCGGGCACACGCCGAATAGTAAGGCACAAAAAGATGAAGCTGTTTCACCCTGCAGCAGGCGTTTCTTTGTAGCGACTTGGCTGTTGAAGGGAGACTTCATCGAGAGGAAGCAACTCACATTGTGGACAGGAGGACTGGCCGTAGAAGTGGGGAGGAGAATACAGTCAGTCACAGTTTGATCGATTTTCGAAGTTCTGCTAGTTTAGGGTATGTATAAAGAACGGATAGGATCCGGGATTGGATGGCAGATGGGTATGGGGATCTATCGGTGCGATGTCATGGAAAGGGGAATCGTTGAAATATCAGGCTGGTTGAGAATTGGGGCAAAACCATGGGGGATCTGTCTGGTTGGGTGTTGCACGAACTGGAAAATGACCCCCAATGCCTCCCCCCAGATGCTACCCAAAACCCTGAAACGCCTTTATCCTAAAACCCCAGAATCCTATAGCCTGAAACCCTACCACAAACTCCCGGAATTTGGGACATCGCAGGAAAATCTCAGACCTGAGATTGTGTGTTTAGGGCACCTGCAGTCTTGTAGCTTAGTGGGGTTTGGCTCCTAGGCTCATCGGCAAGCGCGGCCTAAACCCCAATAACCCAAAACCCTCATCTAGGGGTCGGAGTAATTACTAATTGGATTCCCTTAGGGAGCCTTTGTATTATGCTGTAACAACCCCCCCCCCCCCCCCCCATATCCAAAAAAAACAAACTAACTATGAAAAATGTTCCGACCCTGTGGGGCTTGACTACGGCGCAGGCTGCGCCCCGAAGAGGGCAGGGTTCCATTCAAAGGAGGATGAAAAAGCTTCATGCCATTAAGAAATCTTAGGGTCCAGAGTTTAGGGTTTCTCTAAGGAACAGATGAACCCTAACGGGTCATAAACCCCATGCTGCTACATATATAAATTCCTATGAAGGTATTGACCCAGAAGCCCTCTTCGGGTTCACGTGGTCCCAAGGTCAGGAGCCATTCCCCACTACCAACCCTTGCTCGCTGGCGCGCCTGGTTCAGGTACCGCAGGCGGGCGAACCATACCAGGATCTCCGACTGCCGTACGGTCTGTTCTCTGAACTATGTAGCCCTTGGCGGAGAACCCGAAACCCTAAACCCTATAGACCCTAAATAATGTGCTTATTCAGCGAGTGGAATGCATTCCAGGTCTCATTGAAGGCCGTCCTAGCTCTAAACTGCCCAAACGCTCAATGGCACCTCTACAGAACTTTTGGTATTCATAGGGAATGAAGGTAGAGGGTATTATCATACATGCCTTTTATTGCTAATCCTTCATTCCCTAGCAAGGTAAACAGAAGAAGGGCTTCCACAAGAGTGATCGGATCGGGTTCGCTGACTCAGAATTCAGGCTTCCGTACCTGTTAGCGCGAACATCGTAGGGTTTGGGATGTTTTGCGCTTAGGGCAGCTACAACCTTAGTAGCCCCCCCCGCCCCAAGGTGAACCCACTGACTTTGAAACTGATAGTCAGGGATTGCCGTTCGATACGCTTCCCTGCGTCAAGCCGTTCTCTGAAAACTTGCCGGTAGTATGGAAGCCTTTTGATGCATGAGTTGTTGCTTCAACTTAGAAGCCCTAAAACCCTACACCCTAAACACTACTCGTTGCTAGACGAAAGCCCCTGAACCGGAGCTTTGCCAAGACTCCCCAAAGCTTGCACAATCTGGGGGGTTTCCGATAGTAGGGGTACTTAATTGGGCCCTTACTATAACGAAATCCTACGGGGTCGATATGAGGGGTCCCTTCTCTTCGTAAACCTCCCACTCGCAAAGATTGCACAAGCCTAAACCCTAAACCCTAAACCCTAAACCCTAAACCCTAAACCCTCAGCAAATGCAAACTTGTTGGTCCCCCCTGGACCCCTTAGAAGCCTCCGACTGAAGCCTAACTGCGCCCCCGAGCCCCTCCAATTTAAGGTTTAGGGTTTAGGGTTTAGGGTTTAAACCGGGTTTAGGGTCTAGGGTCTAGGGTTTAGGCTTAAGGCTTTAGGCTTTAGGGTTTAAACTAAACCCTCAACCCAAGTTCGAAGCCCATACCAGGGACCTGCTTGAGGCTCAGCGTGAGCTCAGGCAGCTCAGGCGCCGATGAGACAGCGGGCATGAGACACTTCTCTGAGGGGGGTACTTAATACAGAATGCAGACCCTAAACCCTAAACTCAAGGTACCGAATTCCCTAATCCTCAGTTTCCATGCTAAGAACTAGTAAGGTCTCTGATCAAGGATCGACTAGTTGGGCGGTTCAGGGTTTTGGGGGTTCAACTTTCATAGGTTTTGTAGGGTTTGGGCTTCATGTGCTCTAGGGTTGGTTTAGGTTCGGCTTGAAGCTTTGAAGCTTCTCAAGGCACTTCAAGGCACGTGGGTGCGGAAGGGCTTAGCCAGGCATCGCGGGCTTGCTCACAGCTGTGTAGGGCTCAGAGGGTTTTGGGTTCGGGTTGTGGGGTTTAGGGCGAGGGTCTGCCCCTAAACCCTAAACCCTAAACCCTAAACCCTAAACCCTAAACCCTAAACATGGGTTTCGGATTTGGTGCGCCGGAAGGCGCTTGAGAGTTAAATAAACTCTGCAGCTCATAAGCTTCGCTTGACGGAAAGCATGGCTGGTCTCCGTTGTAGGGTTGAGGCGTTTAGGGGCCTAGCAGGGTTTAGGGTTTAGGGCTAGGGTTTAGGGTTTCGGGTTTAGGGCTTAGGGTTGCGGATTTTAGGGGTCCAGGGGTTTGGATTTAGATCTCTGGTCTACAGGGTGTTGCGCTGGGCTCAAAGGCTTGGGGTTTCAGCTTGATTTTGGGGTTGCAGGCATAATTAAGCACGAGACCAGAAGGCAAACCAAGGAAGTTTCCGAAATGAATCCTAAACCCCAAACCCCAAACCCCAAACCCTAAACCCTAAACCCTAAACCCTAAACCCTAGACCGCTTCGAGAGGTGCTTTAAGCCAGGGTCTGAAGCCTTCTGAAGAGCTCGGGCTTACTGTCGGTTTAGAGCTTAGGGCTTAGGCTTAGGGCTTAGGGCTTAGGGCTTAGGGCTTAGGGTTTAGGGTTTAGGGTTTAGGGTTTAGGGTTTAGGGTTTAGGGTCTAGGGTCTAGGGTTTAGGGTTTAGGTTTTTGGGGGGTTGAAAGATTAGGGGTCAGGGCTTGTGAGTTTTAGAGTCTAGGGTTTAGGGCTGAGAGTTTAGGGTTTAGGGCTTTTTGAGTTTTAGAGTCTAGGAAGGATGGCTGGGTCTATGTCATCAGGTCCTCAGTGCTAAACTCTCAACCACAGATCTGAGACCCCCGCCCCCCAAGATAAAATAACAAGACGTAAATCTTACAGACCGAGACAAACTCGGGCTCTTTGCAGGTAGTCCAATCAGTCTAAGGGCCTCAATGATTGGGCTAAGGTGCCCCTAAACCCTAAAGCCCAAAGCCTAAACCCTAAACCCTGAACCCTCAGGGCAACATCAGCAGCTCGGCTTTTCTCCCGCGCCCCGCAGACACTTTCGGTCTGCTGGCGCCGCTTAGCGTCAGGGGAAGGGCGCGACCCAAGAACACCTCGCCATCCTAGCACCTTCAGTAGGGTTTTGGGGTCTTTGGGTTTTAGGGTTAGATTTTGGGTGTTGGGTTTTGGGTTTAGGGTTTAGGGTGGGGTCTTTGGGTTTTTGTTGGGTCTTTGGGTTTTAGGGTTTAGGGTCAGAATTTGGGACCCTAAACCCTGGAACCCTAGAACCTGGAACCAAACCCTAACCTTACTTGCTTTTGTCCGGGACTCAGGGAAGTACGTGCCTTCTTTTCCCACTATACTCCTAAAGCCTAAACCGCTACAAGGGAGTGTATCAGGCAACCGAATTCCGCTTTTGCAAAGAACTCACAAGCCCCAGCTGAAGCCCTGGCAGGTTTTTGGTAAGCACTCAGAGACTTTGCATCGGATTTAAGGAGGTTAGTTTAGAGTCTAGGATTTGGGGGCTAGGGCTTGGGGTTTGGGGTTTAGGGTTTAGGGTTTAGGGTTTAGGGTTTAGGGTTTAGGGTTTAGGGTTTAGGGTTTAGGGTTTCGGGTTCAGGAAGCAATCCTAGACCCGAAGCCGAGAGAACTCATCGCCGATGGAGGCGCCCTTGGGCAGTGCCCCACCCTCCGCTAAGACTGGCTCATGAGCTCACGCTGCCACTTCTCAATGGAATTCGGGTTTAGGGTTTCAGGGTTTCAGGGTTTTCAGGGTTTCGGGGTTTCGGGGTTTCCGGGTTTCAGGGTTTCGGGTTTCAGGGTTTTTCGGGTTTAGGGCTTCTCAAGGTTAACAGGTTAAGGGTTTGGCGAACAGGGCTGTTTCAACAATACAAATATCGCAAACCGCAACGCACCGCATACCGAACCGGTAGTATCGCACACACGCCGCGCCGTACCGCGGCATCGCTGCACACGCCCCCACCCCCACCCCCCCCCTCCCCCTCCCCCCCAAACCTCCCACCACTCCCGCCCCCTCCCACCTACCCCCACCGAGCCCCCCCCACACCCCCCTCCAAACTCCCGCCCAACCCCCTCCCACCTAACTTCCCATCACCCCCCAACTCCCATCTAACCGCTCCCAACCCCCACCTACCCCCCTCCCCACAACCCCCTCCTACCCCCCACCCCATCCTCCCACCTAACCCCCTACCCCCTCAACCCTCCCACCAAGCAACACACCCGCCGACCCCCCCCACCTCCCTCCCTCCCCAACCCCCTCACCACTACCCCCCCTCCCCACCCCAACCCCCCCACCAACTGACCCCACCTCCCCCTCCCACCTACCAACTCCCACCTAACCCCCTCCCACTAACCCCCCCACCAACTCCCACCTAACCCCCTCCCACCTAACCTGCCCCTCTCCTCCACACTACCCCCCCAACTCACCCACCCTCCCCTCCCTCCCACTCCCACCCCTCCCACCTACCCCCTCCCACCCACCAACTCCCACTCCCACCCAGCCCCTCCCACCTACCAACCTACCTGCCCCCTCCCACCTACCAACTCCCACCTACCCCCCCCTCCCAACCAACCAACTCCCACCTATCCCCCTCCCACCTAACCCCCCCTCCACTCCCACCTACCAACCCCTGCTCCCACCCACCTAACCCCACCCCTCCCCAAACCTCCCACCTGCACCCCCACCCCCTTCCCCAACCCCCACTCCCACCTAGGCAGGTGGGCCCTTCCCACCCTGCCCCACCACCCGCCCACCCACGTAAAGCTCCGGTCCTGTGCGCGGCGTCGCTGGAGAAGCTGCACACCTAAGCAGCCTTTGTGGGAAAGGAAAGGGGAGGGGGGGGGGTTGGGAAGGCCTGGGCGGACAGGGGCTGGAGGGCAAGGAAGGGTTTAGGAGCTTAGGCAGGTGGGATCTTGGGTGGGAGGTCGTAGGTGGGAGGTTTTGGGTGGGAGGGAGGGGGGCCAGGTGGGAGTGGGGGGAGGGCAAAGGTGTGGCGAGGGGAGGGTGTACAAGAGGGGTAGGTCTTAGGTGGGAGGTTTTAGGTGAAAGGTCTTGGGGGGGTCTTTGGTGGGAGGTCTTAGGTGGGAGTTCGGTGGAAGGTCTTTGGTGGGAGGGCGAAAAGGGGGTTTAGGTGGGAGGTCTTAGGTGGGAGGTCTTGGGTGGGAGGTCTTAGGTGGGAGGTCGAGGTCAGGTGGGGGAGGTCTTAGGTGGGAGGTCTTGGGTGGGAGGTGTTAGGTGGGAGGTCTTAAGTGGGGAGGAGGGGGGAGGGGGGGTTAGGTGGGAGTGGGGAGGGCCCTTAGGTGGGAGGAAGGGGAGGGCTTCGGTGGGAGGTCGAAGGTGGGACGTCTCGGTGGGAGGTCTTTGGTGGGAGGTCTTAGGTGGGAGGTTTTAGGTGGGGAGGAGGGGGGAGGGCCCTTAGGTGGGAGGAAGGGGAGGGCTTGGGTGGGAGGTCGAAGGTGGGACGTCTAGGGGGAGGGGGGGCTAGGTGGAGTGAGGTGGGAGGTCTTAGGTGGGAGGGGGGAAGGGGGAAGGTAGGAAAAAGGGGTGGGGGAGGGGCTTGGGTGGGAGGGGCCTGTGGGAGGGGCCGAACCGCAACCAACCGCACACGCCGCAATAAGAGCAATACCACACCGCATAATACCGCAGAAGTATTGGTATCGACCGAACCGCCCGATGACAACCCTGGCGAAAATCTCCGACCCGAAGACCGGAACTCCGAACCGTAAGACCTGGCTGTGCACCCGCCCTAAACCCTAAAACCCTAAACCCAAAACCCAAAACCCTAAACCCTAAACCCTAAACCCTGAACTCTAACGTAAACCCTCTAGAGCCCTATATAGGCTGAATACAAACTTGCCCTGCAAGCCTGAAGCCTAACCAACTCTAGACCCTGACACCCTAAACCCAAAACCCAAAACCCAACACCACCCTAAACCCCTAAACTACCCTGAATTGCTTAACCTGAAGCTCTGAACCCTAGAAGCCCCCCACGCCTTGCAAACCCCTAGGGGGCAGGGGCAACCTGGGGCCTAACACCAAAAGACTCCGTTGTTCAGGGTTTGCGGGCTTGGTAGGGTGGAGGTCCATGGGTAGCCAGAAGTAGGGTAGTAAATATGGTATCCAGACTTATTTAGGGCAAGTGTACAACCCTACTTGTAAGTACCCATGAACCTCTAAGTACAGTTTCTAGACCCAAGACTAGCCTAGGTTTTAAAACGGTGCCATTTTGGGTTGAAAGGTTCTTACAAGGGAACCCTTAAAAAAAAAAAGGCCTACTCTGGTTCTGCGGGGTTCCAAGGATTCCGGGCTCTTGAGAAGCAGCAACTCTCTTGCATCTTTTGGCAAGAGGGACCTGATGGATCCTTAGGATCACTGCAATGGCAGCTATGGACACGACCATGGCTTGGGGTTTGGGGGATTTTGGGTTTAGGGTCTAGGGCCTTGGTTTAGGGTTTAGGGTTTAGGGTTTAGGGTTTAGGGTTTAGGACTTTGGGGTTTAGGACCTTGGGGTTTAGGACCTTGGGGTTTAGGACTTCGGGGTTTCGGGCTCGGAGGTAGGCGACCCAATGCTACTGGGGGGCCACAGCATGATAATGTTCAACAACATCTCAGAATAAGCCCAAGACTCAGCTAGGTAAAACTTGGAGATTCATGGGTAGGTATAAGTAGGGTTGCAAGTATGGTAAGTGCACTTGCACTCAGAAGCCTAGTTTAGGGTACTTATATGACCCTGCTTATAAGCACACATAACCCTCTCCAGGGCCCTTAGAACGCTACTCGAAGTACCCATGAACACTGCACAGTACGAAGTCAAAGGTCTTAGGCATTTCCGGCGTGGAAAATGCCGGTCTCCACAAAGTCTACAAACTCCTTCGAAGCTTCTCGGGTTCTCAGGCTGTCGGCACCCTAAACCGCTGAGCCCTAAGCCCTAAACACTAAACCCTGACCCCCAAACCCTAAACCCTAAACCCTAAACCCTAAACCCTAAACCCTATACCCTGACCCCCAGTCCCTAAACCCTAATCCCGAATCCCTAAACCTCGAGAAGCCGCTGCAGAGTCGGCGGCGTCCTCTAGGCCGGGGCCGTCGGAGCCTGGGCCGCGGTTCAACTGGGAGGCTGTCGCTAGTGAGAAGTAGGGCGGGTGCTTATGGGTAGGGTTTAGGGTTTAGGGTTTAGGGTTTAGGGTTTAGGGTTTAGGGTTTAGGGTTTAGGGTTTGGGGTTTGGGGTTTGGGGTTTGGGGTTTAGGGTTTAGGGTGTAGGGTTTAGGGTTTAGGGTTTGAGTTTAGGGTTTAGGGTTTAGGGTTTAGGGTTTAGGGCTTCTAGGGTTTAGGGTTTAGGGTTTAGGGTTTAGGGGTGGTTACTTTGGGGTTCTCCTAACCCTACTTATGCACCCCCCCATGTAGACCTACCGACTACGGGATGGCCTCTGTGTTTAATGGGAATGGGTATTTTGGAAGTTGACATTGATCGGGTGCTTAGGGTTTAGGGTTTAGGGTGTGTATTGTGTGAGTAGAGGGAGATAATGTGAGTAACTTCTTCAGCTTCGGTATAGCCCCCCCCTTCCCTCACTCTTTGATCTCTAAACCATCTCGCAAATCTTCCAAAACCACTAACTAAGGAACGACGTCTCCTAAGTCCTAGTCGGGTCCTTAATCCTCAGCAGAATGTAGGGAAGATTCCTTGATGAAGGGGTTTGGGAAAATCCTGGATAAACTAAGCCATTGTCCCCAAACACGCTTTCGACCCTACAACACGCATGAACTTGAACCCCAAGCCCCAAACCCCAAACCCCAAACCCCAAACCCTAAACCCTAAACCCTAAACCCCTAAACCCTATAACCCTAAACCCCAAACCCCAAACCCCAAACGCTACAAAAATCCCCCTTGGGCAGAGTATCGCTTAGGGTACCTCGACTCGGGGGTTGAACCTTTGAAGACGTCACGGGGCCCGGCTCAGAGCTAAAAAGTCCTCATAGCTACTATTACACTGTTTAAAATATGCCCGAAACATGGCTGCATGTTTGGGTTTATCTGTGTACTTCTTGCTTGGCTTGCTTTAAAGGCCGTTTCGGGGGAGCACCTGAATAAAGCTTGCTTGGGGCGGGGTGAGGATGCTTCTAGTACGGGCACAGCAACTCAGCGGCCCCTCGACTCAGTCATGGCAAAGGAGCCTGTAACCCTTGTGACTTGTGAGTGTCAGAGGTCAATTCGTGGACTCCCGCAAGCTATGCCCGTATGGGACCCTAAACCCTAAACCCTAAACCCTAAACCCTAAACCCCAGGAACCTTGAGGGCTTTGGGAGGTTTTGGGGAGTCCCGATATGGAGTCCTCCTGTGGTTTAGGGTTTCGGGTTCTCACTGACTCGCTCTCTTGCTCTCCCTCGGCCCTCCTACCGCAGGCAGCAGAACAAAAGAATATGCGGGCCTGAATAATTAGACTCGGGTTTTTTGGGGGCTATCATAGTTTGATTACAAAGGGACCATAAGGGAGGTGTTTCCGACGCCTATATTCGTGAGCTCTTCGGTCCGGGGAGTACTTGAACTCTGAACAACAAACCAGGCCTTTCGGCTTAGGCCAATCATGAATCCCAATGAACTCTAACCCCTTCACCCCCAAAGGAAACGAGCAGAATCTGGGAGTGAACTGGCTGCAGTGGAGTGCCTCCCAACAAGAAGCTGTATAGAATTTAGCATGGAGCACTTTGCACCGCGGAGAAAAGCTCGGGCTGCTGGTCTATCGGACTCTACCGACCCCTGGCTTGAAGGTCCTGAGAAACATTGTCGCAGGCAGCTCATCTTTCGTACTGCGCATAGCAGCGAGCGCAAGGAGCCAGGAGCTCATCGTTCCATGGGAGTCCTCTCAGCCCCAGAGGCGATTGCAGGAGATTGTTCCAGTGCAGAGCTGCGCATCACTGCAATGAGCAGCCTCCCCATGTCGATGGCTCTTCCTGACCCAGTAGCTCCAAGCACAGCTCCTTGCTTCCAATGAAGGACTGCAGCAGATAGGAGTCGTCTCCAGATTCTCCAGATCCCACCTTCTTTGGCGAAAACTCCGAGAAACTGTTGCGAGGTTCCATGTTTCGGAAATGTACATGGAGTTTCAGTCCGCTTTTTTCTACTCTACACACGCAAGCTCGACAATGTCCCGATAGACTCAGAGCCTACCAGCCTCACACAGCGAGAAGCTTGTTAAGCATGATCCAAGTGGCCTTCCGAAAGTACCTTATTCCTATACTATGTGGGGATAGAAATTAGAGCTCCCTTATTTTCGTAAACCCCCAAGTAGCCTGCACGCCCACTACACGCTGTGTTGCTGCTTGCACCAGGACGTTCGTGGCTTCTGCGTGCTGCAAGAAGCCCTCTTCAGACCTGCTCTGGAAGTTCTGGTCTTACAGGGTCTGGGTGGTTCGGGTTTAGGGTTTAGGGTTTTGGTGTCTAGAAGAAGCTCTGGCCAACAACAAAGAGCATATAGGTTGACAGAGTGGGGCCCGTCAGGTCTTATAACGGTCTTGGAGAATGTCAGAGATGAGGCTGCTTATCCATGCCTCTTCCTGTACAAAAAGCATACCAGAAGAAAAAAAAAAAAAAAAACGAATCCTAAACACCCTAAATCCTAAATCCTAAACCCTAAACCCTACAACCCACGAAGCCACCCCCTGTGGCTTGCCAAGGCGAGGGCCGAGACACGCGAGGGGGCCGAAGGCTCGGAGCTTGTTCTCGGCAGAGGCGTCGCCGTCCGCTGTGAGGAGGTAGCAGCAGTCCGGCCAGTGGGCATACGTAAACTTCTCCTGGAGTTAGGGGTTCAGGTTTAGGGTTTAGGGTTTAGAGTTTAAGGTTTAGGGTGTAGGGTTTAGGTTTTCGGGCTTAGGGTTTAGAACCTACAAGTAGGGCTTAGGGTTTAGGGGTCAGGGCTTTGGATTTGGGGTTTAGGGTTTAGGGATGGAACATGAAGTGCTGTGTTGTGCTTGTGCTGCGTAAGGGATGCCTTTACCAGGACTGCTCTGGTGCATGAACCTGAAACGCTCGTGTGCCGATTTTCTGCTTGGCATAAACCCTAAACCCTAAACCCCAAACGCCAAACCCTAAACCCTAAACCCTAAACCCTACACCCTAAACCCCATCCCCCACCGCTCCCAGCGGAAGCAATCCGCGGACGTGCCGGTACCGAGAGGATCAGGGAGCCCTTTTCGTCGTGCCAGGATCCACTCGCCCAAGTCGTCCGGGTTGTATCCCTTCCTGGTGAAGGGTTTAGGGTTTAGGGTTTAGGGTTTAGGGTTAAGGGTTTAGGGTTAAGGGTTTAGGGTTTAGGGTTTAGAGTTGTGGTCGTGGTATTGAGGCTTGAATCTCAAGGTATCTCGCCAATGGGGTCTGTGCATGTCATTCGTCATGTGTCCCAGAGCAATCGAGAAACTTCGGTGAGCCCCAAATTCCAAAACTGCGACGCCGGGGAAATTCCTATGGGCGCTGAATAGGAGCCGAAAGTTGTACCGTCCCATAAGCCCTGATACTCATACTCAGCACTGCACCTGCAACAACAGCGTACCGTACTGGGTCTTCTGTACGACTTGGGCTATAATGGACTAAACCCCAAACCCTCATACTAGGGCAAGGAGATTACTCCGTCCGATCTGCGTTGCCATCGAGCTTCAGGCCACTCTCGAAGCCACCACATAGGTGCACAAACCCCAGGCTCTGGTAAATCTTCCTTGTATGGTCTTTCGGTGTAAGGGTTAAGGGTTCAGGGTTTAGGTTTTAGGGGGGGGTGGCCCCTTCGTCCTACTACCTAAACCCTAAACCCTAAACCCTAAACCCTAAACCCTAAACCCTCAACCTTAAACTCCGACAAGGTGCTCTCTCAGAGGGCTGAGGGGGTGTAAGCTTGGGGAGTTGGAGGTTCGGCACTTTACAGGGTTTGGGGTTTGGGGTTTTGGCTTTGGTTTAGGGTTTAGGGTTTAGGGTTTAGGGTTTAGGGTTTAGGGTTTAGGGTTTAGGGTTTAGGGTTTAGGGTTTAGGGTTTAGGGTTTAGGGTTTAGGGTTTAGGGCCTGTTTAGGGTTTAGGGTTAGGGCTTAGGGTTGAGGATTTGGGGTTTAGATCTTTGGAGCTAGATTCTAAGCCTTTTAAGCCCCCCAAGCCTCCCTCAACCCCTTTAACTCCCCGGGAAAGCCCCTGAACATCAACCCCGACGTCCTCAACTTAAAGGAGGAGGGTTGGTGTGGTCAAAGCCTAAACCTAAAGCCTCAGCCCCGCCATCAGGATCCATGTACTTCACTATTATACTTGGGGTCCCCATTAGGGAGGTACTTTAAGGCTCAAGTGTTCCCCATTTAGGTACATGGACCCTCAGGGCTAAACCCTAAACCCTAAACTGCCCTAAACCCCAAACCCCAAACTCAAACCCCAAACCCCAAACCCCAAACCCTAAACCCTAAACCCCGAAGAGATTCGTGCGGCCCGGCTTCGCAGCTGCAGCGCTGCCCGTCCCCAGCAGCAGCAGGGACCTGGACTGTGAAGCTCATTAGTAGGGTTTAGGGTGAACCCTAAACCCCAAACCCTAAACCCTAAACCCTAAACCTCCAAGTAGGGTTCCTTTGCCACCTTGCGGCGGTCTTGAGTGCGACTCTTGGTCCACGCCCCCCCCCCCCCCCCTCCACTATCCCCTTCCTTTCTTCCGACCGTTTAGGCGTGGGGGGTTGAGGGGGTTTAGGGTTTAGGGTTTAGGGTTTGGGGTTTGGGGTTTGGGGTTTAGGGTTTGAACCCTAAACCCTCGAATAAGCCCCTACCAGAGTTCTAGAGGCGCCCACCGTGGAGCTGAGATGCTGAGGAAACTTGGCGTCGTGGCGTCGCACGACGTCCTCGCAAACCTGCAGCATGCTTTGCGTTGATATAGTTGGGTCCTGGTTTCGGGTTGTACGGGTCTACAAGAAAGAAACATTTCAGCCCTGAAGCCCAACAAAAAGGCAACAGAAGAGATCCCAAGGGCCTGGGGCCTGGGCTTTACCCTTAAACCCTAAACCCTAAACCCTAAACCCTAAACCCTAAACCCTAAACCCTAAACCCTAAACCCTAAATGACTCCTAGGTTGGGCCCGGGCTTTGCTTGCCAAGAAGCCTGGCGGGCAAGGCCTCTTGCCCGATGGTCCTGGCTGCGCTGGGATTCGTAGAGAGGGTGTTAGGGTTTGGGGTTTAGGGTTTAGGGTTTAGGGTTAAGGGTTAAGGTTTAGGGTTGGGTTTGTCACCATCGTCTGGTTGTGGGTTGGTTCAAGGACTAGGGTTTAGAGCTTTGAGGGTTTGGGGTTATAGGTTATGAAGGTTTCAGAGAAATGAAAGCTATTGTTTCTATCGAAGCCTTCATGCCGTCGTGAAGGTGTGGGCGGTGGGAACCCTAAACCCTAAACCCTAAACCCTAAACCCTAAACCCTAAACCCTAATGAGCATAACATTGGCAAACTTTGCATAACCAGGTTATGCGGATGATTGCCAGAGCCTCGGGGATGGGACTTGCTATTGCGGGTGTAGGTGCTCACAATCCATATGTGAGCCCTTATAATTCGCAAACATCGTGTAGAGGCCAGAGTTTCGAGGCTTGAGGCCCGAAACCTCTCATGTCTTCGTCTACTGGTCCCGACGAAGGCTTGGCCGAGGCCTGCTTCTGTGCCTTGTTCTGCTTCATCGCCTTCTTGATGGCGGAATGTGGGGACGATATTAGGGGTACCTTGTTGGGGTCCTGATGAATATTAGGGCTCCCCTATTTTCGAACCCCCCCCCCATTTCTCTCAGGAGAAGCAAGTCGCAATTGAATGGGCCTTCGCCGCACTGGTCGAAACTCTGAATCCCTAAACCCAAAACTCTAAACCCCCCAAGACCATGAAACCCCCAAACCCTAAACCCTGAACCCTAAACTTCTAAACCCCTAAACCCCAACTCACAGAGCCCTACCCCCTTGAGCTGTCCGGGTGGGTGATCACACAGCCGAAGAGGCCGACCTGCAGGGGAGGCTTACCTCGACACCCCTTAGGGGTTTGGAGCATTGGGTTTTAGGGTTTAGGGTTTAGGGTTTAGGGTTCAGGGTTTAGGGTTTAGGGTTTTGGGGATTTTAGGCTTTAGGGGTCCCCCAACTGCCCTTGATTGAGGCTTGAGTCGGCTTGCGGGGGTAAGCCACATAGCTCGCTGAACCCTGCACACCTACCTTAAAAGACCCACCATACTTCTGAGTTCTAAACTCGAAGCTCCGTTGATTACTAGCCATGAACCTCCAAGTAATCCTTCGCAAGTCTATAATCCCAAGTTCACCCTTGCCACCCCTGAACCTGGGGGGGGGGGGGCAAAAAGGTGAACCCTAACTTCTGAGCCCTGAAACGACTGGCCTGGATCGCGCGTCTCTGTATTCTTACTGGCCCGAAGATACGAGAAAGCCTCACCCCAGAAGATCAGCCAAAGCACCCTGAACCCTAAACCCTAAACCCTAAAACCCTAAAGAACCTAAACCCCTAAACCCTAAATCCCAAACCCTAATCCTAAACCCTTGAATCCTGGAACGTCGCTATCCACGACGCAATAAGCACTAAACAATCGCAGATTAACCCAACATCCATCAACCCTCCATTCTGTCCCAGGTGCCTCCTATGCTTAGGGGCTGAATACCCTGGCCCAGAAAAGGTTAACCTTTATTTGGAATAGGATTATAGAGAACCAATAAGGTTAAAGGTTAACTACCCAGCCCCTAAGTATTGAGGACCCAATCAGGGTTCACAGTCTTAAAAAAGGTACATGGGGAGCCTGACCGTCATTCTATACTTGGGCCGCAACGTCCCTGTCTAGGAGGTACTATCAAGGCCCAAGTGCTCCCTATTTAGGTACATGGACCCTCAGGGGACCCTTAACCCTAAACCCTAAACCCTAAACCCTAAACCCTAAACCCTCAACCCTAAACCCTAAACCCTAAACCCGAAACCCTAAACCCTAAACCCTAACCTAAACCCTAAACCCTTAAGCCCTGAAGTCCCAGGAGCCTTGGACTTCACGTTCATCCAGACGTTGCAGTGCGCCGCGAAGACGCCCGGCTCCGCCTCCGACGTCGCCGCGGCGTAGGTTCCGAAAACCTCATGCTCGGGTAGGAAGAGTGCTTCGGGCTACCACTAAACCCTAAACCCTAAACCCTAAACCCGAAAACCCTAAACCCTAAACCCTAAACCCTAAACCCTAAACCCTAAACCGGGCGGGTGTTTGGAGGCTGGCCGTGAGCTTCAGGTTTGGCTTCAGAAGATTGAACTAGTCTTCCCTCTGCTTTCGTGAAAGATGTGGGGGGGGGGGCTAAGAATGTTTTCCGCTTCGGCATCCTTAGCCCTTCATGTTAACCTCAGTGTGCCATCGGCCAAGGTTGGGAGAAGCCCGTTAAGAGCCGGCCGCCTCATTCCTGAACAATAAACCGCGGAGACCCTGAACCCTAACCCTTAACCACCCCCCCCCCCCTCAAAAAAAAAAAAAAAAACTAAACCCTAAATACTAAACCCTAAACCCTAAACACTCCAGGTCCAAGCTCCTGGCGGAGCAGTTGCTGAAGGGATCGTCTTCGTCCGCGCGCTCGGCGAAGAGGGCCCGCCGCATTGCCGGGCCAAAGTAGTTTGGGAAGCCTGGTCCTCAGCATTCAGGGTTTAGGGTTTAGGGTTTAGGCCCTAAGGCTTAGGCTTAACGGCTTCTGCTACAGGGCTTAGGGCTCCGAACGGTCTCGGTGGGTCATTCTCGGCTTGGGCTCCAGAACAGGTAGCCCATGCCCCCTTCGTCATCCTACTTTGGGATGCAGCTACCCAGACAGCTCTCCCAGGAGGCTTCAGCGGCTTGAGCTCCCTCTTGGGAAGCTGCGGCTGTGCGCGACGTAGCCCATCAGGGTTTAGGGACTTACCCTAAACCCTAAACCCTAGACCGTAAACCCTAGGTAAACATTGAAGAACTTCGCCGGGCAGCCGAAGTGCTCCAGCAGACGCAGCAAGGGCTCCTCGCACTCTGGCAGAGTTCGGGCATGTTGACGGGTTGGACACGGGAGTCATGAGCCCTAAACCCTAAACCCTAAACCCCAAACCCCAAACCCGAAACCCTAAACCCTGCACCCTAAACCCTAAACCTCAAGGGTTTCGGACTTGCAGGTTGAGTGTGTTGACTTATGATGTTTGGAGCCACCAGTCTGGGGCTTGGATCTGTTCCCCCCCCCCCACCAAAGAAAAAGAAAAATTGAAAGCCTCTAGGGCTGCATCCAGCGGGGGAGCCGCTTCCCCGAAGCCGCCGGGGCGCTCGTAGCGGCGCAGCTCGTAGCCAGACGCCATATGGTCAGCTCTCTCTAAAGATCTGAGCCTCCGTAGGGTTTAGGGTTTAGGGGTTAGGGTTTAGGGTTTAGGGTTCAGGGTTTAGGGTTTAGGGCTTGGTGATTGGGGTTTAGTGTTTGGGTTTAGGGTTTAGAGCGCTAGCCATGTTGGGGGGGGGGGGGGGGGGGGGGGGGTTAGGCCCGGGTGTGGGTCTTTTGGGACCTCAGGGTTTCGGGTTTGGGGTTTAGGGTGTGTTTACCTATGTTCGTTATACTTACATACGGAATACGAGGGGATAACGTGGGTCATTCTTTAGGCTCCTCTGTGCCGAGGGATCTCTGCGCTGTGTCCATGTGGCTGAGCCGAACTCTTGCAGAGTTGCCGCAAGGACGTCTTCCACGACTTGCTTAAACATTCCGCCTTATAAGGGCAATGTAGGGACTATGATCCTCCCTAAACCCTAAACCCTTCATTCTTGGGGAGGTTCTTAAGCAGATAGTAGTCTTTCAGGAAGGATGAGATGGGGCAGCAGCTCTGTAATCAATGCTCGAAGCATTGTTCATCACTTTCCCCTGGATGTACTGACAGAGCCTGGTGAATCTTCGAAAGGAACTTTAGGGTTTAGGGTTTAGGGTTTAGGGTTTAGGGTTTAGGGTTTAGGGTTTAGGGTTTACTTACACAGAAAAGAGAAGCAAGCAGCGTCTGCGTGAGACCTGCGCGCACAATCCAGTTTCCAAACCTGGAGACCTCTCGAACCCAGCGTGCTCAAGCCGTAAACCCTGAACGCTAAAGCCTAAAGCCTAACCCTAAACCCTAAACCCTAAACCCCTAGACCCTCAATGAACCTCTGGAACCAAAAACCCCTAAGCTGCAAACATCTACATGCTAGAGCCTACTGAGCCCCAGACAAGCTCCAAGCCCAAGGAGCCCGGCTGCATCCATAAACCCCAGGACCTAAACCCTACACCCTTAACCCTAAACGCTAAGCCCCTCAACCCTAAACCTAAACCCCCCTCATAGGCCTAAGACTAGGGCGCTGGCGCAGGCGGTGCTCACGGACGGGCCGTGGCTACCTTGAAGGCTAAACCCTAAACCCTAAACCCTAAACCCTAACCCCTAAACCCAAAACCCAAAACCCTAAACCCTAAACCCAATCCCTGCGTCATCGAGCCGGTTTGGTGATCCGGGTTTAGGGTTTAGGTGGTTTCTCAGGTTTTTAGGTGGTTTAGGGTTTTGGGTTTCTGGTTTTGGGGTTTAGGGCTGTCTGTTTAGGTGGTTTAGGGTTTGGGTTGAGGTGGTTTAGGGTTTTGGGATTACGTGATTTAGGGTTTTGGGTTTAGGCCAGCAATCTCAACAGCCTTTTGGTCTGGTCTGAGGGCATGAAATTTCATGTCTCCCAGAAACTTACATGAACTGGGCCTTTGCGTAACTAGTATCCCCGAAGGGCAGCTCTTTTCTACAACTCACCAAGAATGCTGAAGGTGCCAAGAATGCTCAAGGTGCCCTAGACTATACATAAGCCCTACTTATACTTCGGCCCTGCTTGACATATCTTTGGGGAGTAGGATTCTGCGGCTATGACTTCTACCCCCCCCCCCCCCCCCCAGCAGCCACAACTGCTTTGCCTTCTGGGGAAGGTGCCCCTTACTGTAGACCCCCCCCACCGGGCCCTGAGAAGCCCTTTTCGGGCCCTCAACCAATCAATTTCTTCATGAGGGTAGTCGAAAATCAATGGTGCGCACCATCAGCCCCGAAACCCCGAAAAAATCTTAACCCCCCTCACCCGACCCTCACACCACCCTAGATAACTCCACTAAACAACTCCCCTAAAACCTCGGACACGACGATCCCTGGAAACTTGCTGCGCCCAGTGACCACAGCTGAAGAGGGCATGCAAGAACCCGTCCTGCAGCTCTTTGCTACCCAACAAAGGGGGGGGGGGGGCGCAATCAACATTTTGTGAGTGCTCCAAGGGCTTAGGGTTTAGGGTTTAGGCCGAGTGGGCCTCTTAATCGCCGAAACTGCTCCCGGTAAGGCTTGAGGTTTAAGGGCAGGGCTGGAGGATTCAGGGGCTTGGGGCCATGGGGGCTGAGGGTCATGGGATTCAATTCAACCCGATGATCCCCCGAAATTCTCACCCAGCTACTCTAAGACCCGACACCGACCACCCGAAGGCCAGTCCAAAATCCACCTGAACAGGTGGCCCTGCCCTATGCCGCCCAAGTATCCTTTCATACGAGCTACCCCCCAAAAAAAGAAGGGCGGTTGGAGAAAGGGGGGGGGGGGGAGGAGTACGGGCCCTTAAGTTGTATAGGGTATACAAGGGGTATATAAAATGGGGGGGGGGGATGCTAAACCCAAATCCTGTTCTGGGCAGGCGGGGTCTAGGTCCCCTCAACAGGCCTCCTCTTGACACCGCGAGCGGCAGGAGCGACAGGGGCAGTCGCCGTTTCGGGGCTCCTAGTCGAAGTCTCATGGGTGGTTGTGAGCAGGGGTGTGCGTACCGCAATAAGACCCTTATAACTCTAGTTACCCGACTTCTAGCCTACTTTGAAGTTCTTATGAACCTCCAGGTACTCGCAGACATGCAAGATGGTTTAGCGGGCTTCTATAGGTGTTTTTGCATAGATTATATGAGTATACTGGTTTTAGATATTGCAAACATAGGGCTTGTCGGGTTTATAGGGTCGGAGATTGACCTTTGAGTCTTCGGGCGAAAGCGGCGCGCTCTTATCCAGAAAGTGGGGAGCTTGTTCATTACCCAGCTCTTTGAACTTTGGTCCCTTTTTGGGTTTAAGGTGTAGGGTATAGTGCAACCGCGTGTTGGGTCTCTCGGGTCGTGGAGTGGCACAACTTAGCTCCAACCCCTACTCTACTTGGGTATTTCCTGAAATAGGGTACCCTATGTACCTCAAGATTTAGATGCTTATACTGAGATGCTGAGTTCCTAAGCCCCCCCCCAAAAAAAAGTGTACACTTTCAGCTCTTTAGGGGATTATAGTATCCCAAAAAAGTGTAAAGTGTACTCACTCAGCCACTAACGATAACTTATTGGTAGCTTAGGCTTTCAAAAATACCCCGTTGCAACAAAAACCGTGTATTTCCTTTACAAAGTATGATTCATAGGACCCCTAAACAACTCCAAGGAGCCTAGCAACCCTAGCGCCTCTCAGTTGCTCTTACTCACACGTCACACCTGTTTTGGGGGGTTTCCTCAAAACAGGGGTCCCTTTTCAGGGATCCTTGCTAAGTGGGTTCGACTAGATCTGAAGAAGGCCCAAATGGTGGAACTCCCATTTGGGGCTCAGGTCTTCGGGCTTTTGGGCTTGAAGACCTAAACCCTAAACCCCAAAACCTAAACCCTAAGTACCGAAGTAGGTCTAAGCCGTCTTTAGCGAACGGCAGAACCATTGACACCAAAAACTAACTTCCATGCCTGAGTGCCTCTACTCTTTCAGCACCCTAGAACGCAGAACCCTGAGCCCTGAACTAAGCCCTAAACCCTAAACCCTAAACTCTAAACCCTGTATCTTGAACCCTAGATTGGGGAGCTCGTTTCCCAACCTCCCCAGGCGCCTCCTGGGCCGAGCCTTCGTAGAAGGGTTTCCAGTCGGATCCATCCTGCGCTTGGGGGTTTAGGGTTTAGAGTTTAGGGCTCAGGGTTCAGGGTTCATGGTTGAGGTTTCGGGTTTGGGGTTTCGTGTTTAGGGTTTAGGGTTGAGGTTTAGGGCATATTGGGGGGGGTCTATAGAGTTTGTTTACGGGCTTATGGAGGGCTTTTGGGGTTTACAAGGCTGATTAGTTTTTTTTTTGTTGGGGGGGGGGGGGGGGTTCTTGAAAGCTCGTAGGGTTCGTAGGGCTTATAGGGTGTGTAAGGTTATGGGGCTTCGGGGCACTGGGCTGGAGGTCTGGGTGTTCCTAACCAAAACACCACACTCCAAATCCGACACCGTAAAAGACCCAACCCGGAACCCTGGGCCCTAGACCCAGTAAACTCTGAACAAGCCCAAAACAACCCTGCGTGAACCCTGTCAAAAAACTGTAGACCCCCCCCCCCCCCCCCCCAACCTGCCCCAAAACCCTATACTCTAAAGCCCTAAGCCCTCCCCCCCCCCCCCACCACCCATCCTGGTGCCCTGAACATGCGCCGGCCTCGGTGATCCTGAGCCGACCACTGCACTTGGGCACCTCCCCAGAGCTTCAGAGCACCAAGGGCTTGAGGGAACTTCGAGGTTTGGGGTTCAGGGTTAGACCCCTAAATCCGAAACCCTATAAGCCTTCAAGGCCCTAACCCCTCAACCCCAAGCTGCAGGTGACAGTCGGAAGCCCCAAGCCCTAAAGAAGGAGCCCACCTCATCCACCACCATCTGTTGCGCCAAAGCCTTCTTCTCCAGCCGCCACTGCACCTGACAGGGCTTCGGGTCTAGGGGTTTAGGGAGTTATGGTTTGGAATTATAGGGTTTCGGGTTTAGGGGTACGGGGTCTCGGGTCTAGGGGTGTACGGACATATGGTTTGGGGTTATAGGGTGGTAGGATTTCGGGGTTTAGGGCTGAGGGGTGTTGACGCTGGCGAGGATTTGATGGCATAGGGTGAACGTTTTTGGGGGTCAAGCACCCCAAGCCCTAGCCCTAACCCTGAACCAACCCTAAACCCCTGAAACCTACAAGCTCCAAAATCAAGAACCCTAAACCCTAAACCCTAAACCCTAGACCCTAAACCCTAAACCCTAAACCCTTGAAACCATCCTGAAGCCTGTACCATGCTGATCCCACGGAATTGCTGGCTGAAGCAATAAGTGCAAGGGTGCTGTAATCGTCAGTATAAGAATCCCCCCCCCCCCCCCAAACTTTCGGCAACCCCCATATCTGCTGAATGGTTTAGGGATGAGTGGCTTCAGGTTGAGGGTGCTTGCATGCGCATGGAGGATTTTGAGCTTGGTGCCAATTTCGGTTTTGCGGTCCCTAAACCCTAAACCCTAAACCCGAAACGCGGCGTGAGATCGCCTCTTCGTCGCTGTCGCGCTCCGGGGGGAAGCGACGCCGTCGTGGGGATTCCTGGGATGCTAGGGGCTGGCTGTTTAGGGTTTAGGGTTTAGGGTTTAGGGTATAGTAAGGGTTTAGGGATCTAAGTTGGTCTAGGGTTTAGGGCTTAGGGCTTGGGGCTTGGGGCTTAGGGCTTAGGCTTAGGGCTTAGGGCCTAGGGCTTAGGGCTTAGTGCTTAGGGTTTAGGGTTCAGCGTTCAATATTCAGGGTTCAGGGGTTAGGGTTCAGGGCTTAGGGTTTATGGTTTGTCAGGAGGTAGTTGCCACAAGTCCCTGTCGAAAGGCGCCATGATTCAAAGAATTGACCAGACAGGGCCTGAAACACAAAATCAAACCCCAGAGCCCTACAGTACTACACCCTGAAGACCTCAACCCCTATAAAGCCCTGAACCCTCCACCCTAAATGCTAGAAACCCCGACGTTATATGAACCCTATCAGGGCCCTATAAACCCTATACAACCCCATAAACCCTGCAACCCTATAAACCCTATGAATCCTAGAAACCTCATATATCCGAAGCCTTACCCTAAGCCCCTGTAAGCCCTAAAAACCCTAAAACCTGATACCTTAAAGCCCTGCAACCCTCAATCCCCCCAAAAACCCCAGCGCCCGATACCGACAGCCGAGACGCAAAGGTTTCCCAACTCGGCTCCGCTGGGGCCACGGGTGCCGACAAGGAGATCCTCAAGGGTTTAGGATTGATTGGGTTTAGGGTTTAGGGTCCAGGGCTTACGGTGCCTGTTTTTAAATACCCGGACATCTAAACAGCCAAACAGGTATTTCATACTACCTCCGTGGAGCGCGGCGTCAGGCCGCCCAGCGTTTCAAACATCCGGAAATAGACCCCCCCCTCCAGCCAACACCCCCCCCCCCCCCCCCACCTCACACACCCTAACCACCCCTCCAGCCCCTCCAGCCAAACCCACATCTTCCAGCCAACACCCCCTCCCCCCCCCAGCCCCCCCCAAAACACCCGCCTAGCCAAGCCCCCCTCCACAGCCAACCGCCCCCATCCAGCCAAAGCCCCCTCCAGCCAACACCCCCCCCTCCAGCCAGCCAACCTCCAACCCCCAGCCGCCAACCCCCTCCACCAACCGCCTCCAGCCAACACCCCCTCCCCCTTCAGCCCCCCCCAAAACGCCTAGCCAAGCCCCCCTCCACAGCCAACCGCCCCCATCCAGCCAACACCCCCCAAAACACCCTCCAGCCAAAGCCCCCTCCAGCCAACACCCCCCCTCCAGCCAGCCAACCTCCACCCAGCACCCCTTCAATTCCACCAGCCAACCCCCTCCAGCCAACCGCCTCCAGCCAACACCCCCCCCCCCCCCCCCCCCCCCCCAGCCCCCCCAAAACGCCCCTCCACAGCCAACCGCCCCCATCCAGCCAAGACCGCCCAACACCCTCCAGCCAAAGCCCCCTTGGCTGGAGGGGTGCTGGAGGGGGGGTTGGTGGAGGAGAGGAAGGGTGAGGAAGGTGGGGAGGGGGTTGGCTGGAGGGGGGAGGGGTGCTGGAGGGGGGGTTGGCTGGAGGGGGGGGCTTGGCTGGAGGGGGTTGGGTGGGGAGAGGGGGTTGGCTGGAGGGGGGAGGGGTGCTGGAGGGGGGGTTTGGTGGAAGGGGTGTGGCTGGAGCTGGAGGGCGGGGGGGGTGTTGGCTGGAGAGAGGGGGGGGTTGGCCGAGGGGTGCTGGAGGGAGAGGAAGGGTGAGGAAGGGGGGCGGGCGGTCTTGGCTGGAGAGAGGGGGGGTGGGTTGGTGGAGATGGGTTGGAGGGGGGTGGAAGGGGGCGGGTGCTTAGGGGGCTGGAAGGGTGCTGGGTGGTTGACTGGCTTTGAGGGTGTTGGCGGGAGGGGCAAGGGTGGAGAGGGGTGGGGGTTGGCTGGAGAGGGGCGGTTGGCTGGAGGGGGGCTTGGAGGGGGTGGGGTGTTGGCTGGAGAGGGGGTCTGGAGGTGGAGGAAGGGTTGGGTTTGGCTGGAGGGGGGGCTGGAGGGGGGCTTGGCTGCGGGGGCTAGTGCATAAACACGAAAACATGCGGATTTAAACTGGTCTTTTATACTACCCCCCTGGCCGTTGCTGGTTGGCCGCCCTCCACTTATTTAAAAAACGTCACCGTAGGGTTTAGGGTATAGGGTTTAGGGTTTGGGGTTTGGGGTTTAGGGTATAGGGTATAGAGTCTAGGGATTTAGGGTTTAGGGGGTCTCGAAGGCACAGGGTTCAGGCTTGTACAGGGCTTCGACCTAGGGATTCAGAGGGTTTAGGGCTTTGTGGCTTCCAAAAAACTCTGAAGCTCTCAAGCCCCCCCCACCCCCGTACCACACCGCCTTTTCGGGCTGAGGGAGAGGGTTTAGGGTTTAGGGTTTCGGGTTTAGGGTTTAGGGTTCAGGGTTCAGGGTTTAGGGTTCAGGGTTTAGGGTTTAGGGTTTAGGGAGGGCTTAGGGTTTAGGGTTTAGGGCTGCGGAGGCCCTAAGCCCCCAAAGCCCTGCTGGCTGCCGGGCTACGCCACCTCAGCTTCGGCCTCGGGCTCTGCCACATCTGCGGGCCGCAAGATCTCCTTCAGTTCTAAACTCTAGGGGTTTAGGCGTTAGGGTTTAGGGTTTAGGGTTTAGGGTTTAGGGCTACAGCTTAGGGCGTACATCCACATCCTGCTCCTATGCACCAAGGATCTTGAAGCCCAAGACCACATGCCCTGAACCCTAAACCCTAAACCCTAAACCCTGAACTACCGTAACACCCTAAAACCCGAAACCCTAAACCCCAAAGCCCTTGAAGCCCAAAACCAAAAATTGCTGAGAACTTGCTGAGAGAGGTGCCGACTGAGCTCGCTCCCGGGGCGCTGTCTCGGTCGGCGGACGGTCGAAGACGGAACCTGCCCAGGGCTGAGAGGGCTACTGAGGGGGGATTTAGGGGGGTTTAGGGTTTAGTGTTTAGGGTGTAGGGCTAGGGGCTTTAGGCTTTAGGGCTTAGGACTTGGGGCTTAGGGTTTGTTAATGTTCAGGCTTTGAGGTTCGTGGGTTTATTGCTGGTCTTGGCACAATCCGGCTAGCGGTGTGGACAGTCCCCGAGCGCCTTAAGCCCCGAACGTAAGCCCTCAACCTATAACAAGCCTGGCACACTTAGAAACCAGAAGCCCCCTACAAAATCCCTGTACCACCCTTTTGAAACTGGCGATGAAACCCTCCTAGCCTATAAAACACCAAAACCTTACTAGGTAAAGACTCTAAAGACTAAAGAAACCCTATAGAGACCCTCTAAGCCCTCCCACTAGTCCCCGAGAAGAGGTGAGGGCGGAGGCTGAAGTTTCAGTCATCCACTGTTTTGGGTAGGCTTGAGGGTTTGGAGTTTGGGGCCTCACCTCTCCCTGAACCCTAACCAGCATATACGTAGTGAAAAATCACAAGCAAACCCCTAAACCCCCCCCCCCCCCCCTCCTCCCCCCCACCTCCAAAAGGAAGGAACCGCAAGGTTGAAGTGAAACAGAAACCCTGAAGAAAAACAATTCCACAAGCCGTCTTCCCTCCAGCCATTCGGGCTTGAAAGTCTTTTGGGTTGAGGCTTCATGGCGAAACCTAAGACCAGGCTGCCCTGCCCATTTTTCTGCCTAGAGGGGTTTATATTATGAGGGAACCTAAAATACCCCCCAAAAAAGGGAATAAGGGTGCTCCTGGGCATCCTAGAAGAGTTGCAAGAGAATGAGGGCAGAAAACCTACACCCTAAACCCTAAACCCTAAAACGGGGCATCGCAACCTCTCCCAACTTCGCTACCGCCCAGCTCGGCACCTTGCCCATCGGCACTCCGATGCAGGCGCCTCGCAAGCCCATGGGCGGTTTAGGGTTTAGGGTTTAGACCCTAAAACCCTGAAACCCTGAAACCCTAAACCCTAAACCCTAAAACCCTCAAGCCCTGAAAACCCTGAAAACCCTGAACACCCTGAAACCCTAAACAGCAAGATGATCACCTCAATCTCCTAAAAGACGCAAAGAGCCTAGAAACCCGAACAAAACTCCTACCAGGAAAGGCTTTCATCGGGGCTTAGGGTTTAGGGTTTAGGGGGTTTAGGGTTTAGGGCTGAGGGTTTAGGGTTTAGGGCACGGTGAGGCTGGCCACGTCCTATAAGCTGTCTGCCTGCGCCTGAATAGCTGAGGAGCGCAGCAGCATTCAGGGTAGAAAGGCAAATGACTTTCACAAAAGCATGTAATGGTGCTACTAGAAACGACATTAACTGTGATAAGAGTGATCACAGTAGTAGCAGCAACAGCAGAGATGACAGTAACTAAGAAATACTACAGCAGTAATATCAGTAATTGCAGTAGTAAACTCCACCTTAATTAATTCGGCTCCAAACCTCAAGATGTGAGGTGGGAGGTTCAAACTCTCCACCACGCCCCCCCCCCCCCTCCCCCCCCCCACCCACCAAAAAAAACAACGAAGCCCCCAAACTCTGACCCTGGCCCTCGCTGTCGACTTTGGCATGCAAGTTCACTGGGCACATTTGAAAACAAAACAAGAGCTCGGGGGCGTTTAGGGCCCATGCATGTCAAGGAGCATGTACATCACCTCGCACCGCTTCATCTCCGCAATCCTTGAAGGGGTTTCGGCTTCTTGGTAGCCGAGTAACCACATTTTCATATAAGGACACCCTTTTTGTTGGTTACTTTATAAGGGAACCTAGTGCAAAAAAAAGGGTAAAGGGTGCCACTGGGCTACCAACGGTTTGGAGTTGGGCTGGGGGGGGGGGTGTCTGCGACATCGAGGGCTTCTAGGGGGCGTTTACCGTCTCCTGAGAATCCGCTACGCGACTCTCAAATGACCCCACGCTCATGCACCGAAGGTTGCACCCTGAAACGCTTCCCTGACTGTGCCCTGACTATGCTCCCCAGATGGCCCCGAAACCCTAAACCCTAAACCCTAAACCCTAAACCCTAAACCCTAAACCGTGAACGGTTTAGGGTTAGGGTCTAGGGCCTTTACGGCTTCCCCAAGCCCAAGGGTGCAACCCCTTTGGCTCTCCGAGCTGAGGCACATGGCTTCCCCTTCCAGGCCATTGACGGCGAGGATCCGGTCACCTGCTCTCCGAGCAGTTCTGTGCTCTACCCAAAGTCTCCAATGTAGTTCCTTGTTGGGTTAGTTATAGGGGATTCTAGTATACTACCCCAAGAAGGTACTACACAGGAGCTATTCGAAGTTTTTGTTCATCAAGGCAGGGTTTGGGAACAAAACCTGACCAAGAAGACCCCCCCTACCTGCCCCAACCTCAGCATCTTTGTGGCGCCCCACGGAAGGCTTCTCAGGGAAGGGTCAAGGAAGCCCAGGCGTGAGATTTTTGAACGGGACCACTGCGTGCGGCAACCGTTGCGGCTGCGGAGGGAATTTGCGCAGATGCCTGGAAAATGCTTTTCGACCCGAGGCATGTCCCTAAACCCTAAAGCCTAACACCTAAACCCTGAACCCCAAACCCTAAACCCTAAACCCTAAACCCTGTCTGATGACTCAGCACCCCATGGGCCGAAGGCTCACAGAGTCAGATCACGGCTTCTCATGCTACGCATGTTCTGATCGACATAGGGGTACAGTACACATTTTTTTTTTTTTTTTGGGGGGGGGGGGGGGAAGTTAACGAAATTGAGGTTTAGGGTTTCGGGTTTAGGGTTTAAGCCTTCGGGGGGTTTACGATATTAGGGGTACCTTTTTGGAGTCATTATTCTATGGGGATCCTACTATTTTGGGTCTATATCCGGGGTCCCTTGTTAGAGTAAGCACTCAGTTATGTACCCCAACATGCGATGACCTAAAGTTGAAACGGTACCTCCAAGTTTGGGAAACCCGCGCATCATCATGTTGGGCATCCTCTTGTCGGGCCCCAAGAACCTACCGAGTAAGCCCCAACCCTAGACCCTGACTCAACGCTGCCCTACAGAGCCTCGGCGCACCGCGCATTCCGGTGTGGCCTTGTTGGCAAAGGCAGAGGGAAGTCGACGCTCATATGAACAGCCCGGTCAGGTTTGCAACTCGTTGAAGTCTTGCCGATCAGACACCTAACGTCAAAGCAAGTGACCAGTGGACAGATGTAGTCACTTCTCTGAATTCCGGCCCC
Organism: Symbiodinium natans; assembly: GCA_905221605.1. NCBI lineage: Eukaryota > Dinophyceae > Suessiales > Symbiodiniaceae > Symbiodinium > Symbiodinium natans. The sequence continues at coordinate 407,392 of CAJNDS010001435.1, forward strand.
TTCTTGGGGGGGGGGGGGGGGCAGGGGTTTCCTTGTTGTGATGAGGCCTGCTGTGCCTAACTTACCTCTCTTGGCAGCCCCGCCTCCCCCCCCCCCCCCCCCCCCCCCCCCCAAACCCTAAGCCCCATAACCATCAAAGTCCAACTCTTTGCAACCCTGCAAAAGCAGCCGCCTTAATTCTCAAGGGACGCCTGAAAACCAGGGCTCTGTAAGCCCAGAGCCCGGCACTATACATGTGGGCTGGAAAAGTGAACATACCACCCCCCGCAAACCCGAAACTCTAGACCCTATAAACCTTGAACATCTACAGTCCTTAGTAGCCCAGTAGTCACTAGCCGTTTTAGAATCAGGGTAGCCTGGTTGGTTGCTTTACAAGGGAACCTTGAACCTCCGAAGATTCGTGGGCTCCAAATTGGGGTCAGGACCCTATAATCCCTCAATTACTAAGATGTTAAGGGGCTTCATGGGGCAGTTGCCTTGGGGTTTAAGGGGTCTTTGTTGTTGAGGACAGGTCCGCCATGAGTCAGGGTGCAAGTCGTGTCCTGAAGTCTGCAGAGTGTGGGGTTTGGAGCTTGGGGTTTATCTCGTTTAGGGGCTCTTCCGGATTCGATGCGCCTGATTCCACTCTGCGACAGGTCCACCATCCAGGACGCTCTCCTGAAGAAAGGCAGACTATTGGAGTTTGCGCGCACGAAGTGGCAGCTCCGGTGGCAGTGTATCGAAAGGCAAGCGCATGATGAGGTTGATCCACATTGTGGCCCCTCTCTTGGGTCTCCACTATAGTATATGATATTCCTTGTACTTTAGGCTGCCCAAAGTCGCAGTGCTGCTCTGGCTCATGATCATGATGGCTTCAAGGCATTTATAGGTACGTGCCGCAAGCGGTGCATTGGCAAACTCGGTTAAAAAATGCCCTGCCCAGACGTAGGGTTCGCCTGCAACTCCAAATTCGACGAAGCAGGCAGGTAAAACCCGCATAGTTGGTTGTCTATATATACGTACGATGCAACTGTGAAGCTTACCCTGATTCTTCGTACTAGTACTCTTCATCATACTCGTATATACACATAAACAAAGAAAAGCATATCTATATATGCGTATATAGATATGTGTATATAATACTCGTGTGCATATAGGGTCTGACCGCCAAATGGGCAACTAGGCCTCCAGGTAGCGTTTGGAGTTAAGGCTGGGGGCCTGTGACCTCCAGCATCCACCTCCAGTACCTGGACTATCGAATGGGAGTTTCAATATGGGAAGCTGTACAAAGGGCTTAGGGTTTAGGGCTTAGGGCATGGTAACTCTATTTATAAGCTCAACTACCTATGAACCTGCCACAAGAAGGAAAAATGTCGGATAAGTTGACGGCAATGAGTAATCTCGCCGGATTTTGAGGGGATTGAGAGGGCCCAGCCCCTCCAGACCTTGAACCTGAATCCTGAGACAGGTCCATTCCTTTTGACTTGATCTGGACCCCAAACCCTAAAACCCGAAACCCGAAACCCTAAACCCGAAACCCTAAACCCTAAACCCTAAACCCTAAACCCTAAACCCTAAACCCTAAACCCTAAACCCTAAACCCTAACTGAACCCCTCAATGCGGGAACCCAGGCATGAGCCTTGAGGAGAAGAAGGGGGGTCTGTTCTCGCATCTGCTGGGGGATTTCTCCAAATTCTTAGGCTTCAATCAAAGCCTTTGAAACTTTTTAACCCTAAACCCTACACCCCGGCAAAAATGAAGAATCGACAAAATTTAGAAGAAATACACCTAAACAGCAATAATAAAAAAAAAACACCTAAACAGCAAGAAATACGTAAAAACCAAGCTCTAAGAGTCCCAATTCAAAGAGCCCCATCCCGATTCCCAGGGCTCCACCACGGTGATGAAGGGGTGCTGCCCATCGCGCTGCTCCAGCTGCACCGTTCGGAGGCCCAGCGTCTGAGGGGGCGGGGTTTAGGGTTTAGGGTTTAGGGTTTAGGGTTTAGGGTTTAGGGTTTAGGGTTTAGGGTTTAGGGTTTAGGGTTTAGGGTTTAGGGTTTAGGGTTTAGGGTTAGGGTTTAGGGTTTACAAACAGGGGGTGATCTAGGGTTTATGGGGCTTCAAGATTCCGACGGTAGCCCCCACCGCTTTCTCGCCCCCTGGTGTGTCCGCAAGCCAGCCTGCCCGTTCTTCCGCTGCAGGCGCACAGTGTAGCAAGAGCCTGCCTGCCATGAGAAGGGCTTAGGTTTAGGGTTTAGGGCTTTAGGGTTTAGGGTGCAGGGTTTAGGGTTTTTAGGGTTTTTAGGGTTCTGCTGAGTTCGCTTTTTCTTTGGGGGACCAGGGGGGGGGGGGGGGGGGGTGTAGGGGCTTTGGAAGCAAGGGCGGCACCGAGCTCGCGCGACGGGGCATCGGTACCCCAAGAACCCAATCTTAAACTATCATATCATCTGAGTTTAGGGTTCAGGGGCAAGGGGCTCTTCAACACGTATGAGAAGACGGATTAATCTACTGTACTTGAGGGTTTGGGGGTCAAGGGGCACATATATAATGGCCGATGGCCTTCAGATAACAATGGCGTCGATAGGATCTGGGGATAACTATAGCACCAGAAGCCAAGAACACAAAACCTCATTGCATCTGCGCTCCCCCGCACCAGTACAAACAAACAGTCGCACGGAACACGCGCGGTGACACAAAGACGGGAGGGCAGACCCTAAACCCTAAACCCTAAACCCTAAACCCTAAACCCTTACAGCAAACACAACATCGGCGCCTCGCTCGATGTCGTCGGCCCCATCTCAGCCAACTTGCGCCAGTACTCCATCACTTGCCTTCAACTTCAGTTCGAACCCTCAAACCCTAAACCCTATAAACCCTAAACTCTAAGTCCTAAACCCCAAACCCTCTCACCCTAAGTTTAGGATGTCGGCGTTTGGTTTGCAAAACTCTTGCAGGAAGTGGACTCCAGCCATCAAGCTCTCTTGGTCGGAAAAAACCCGGGGTTTCGGGGGCTCGCACTCCCAGAGCCGAGCTGGTTGTGTGGCTGCCTATGTGAGAGACTAAGTTGGCAAACTTCAACTCGTAACCAACAAAGGTTCTTGCAATAGCATGCGTCGCTCAGCTGTGCAATCTATGAAGTTTGGCCGCCGTCTTTGCGGCTGCTGGCACTCCCGCACTCAGACTCTGTGCGTTCGAATCTACGGGACCTTCAAGCCTACGCGCCAGCTGAACATCCGAAGCTGCCCACCTCCCTGAACTCTACGCTCGCGGCCAGCGGAATGTCGCCAAGCGGCTCGAACTCCGTGTGGTCGCGCAAGTCAAGGCTGCAATCCTCTCTACTTTGATGGTAGCTTTCTAGCGAAGGATCCTCTTGAAGGTCCTTTTTATTGGGTGCTTCATTGCAGGGACGAGCCACGGAAATATGAGATCTGGAACCATGTAAAACCAAGTCGTTTTCAAAAGGAGGCCAGCAAGCCAGAAGCCCTAAGCCCTAAACCCTCGCGCCCTCGACACACTAAAAACCCTACAGCTCTGTCTGCACCGCACCCCACCAAGATCGTCAACTCCAAGCCTTGGATGGGCTCCAGAGTCCATCTTAGGCAAATAAGTGTGCAGGGTGCAGGGCTTAAGTGATACCGGTTCAAGGGTCAAGGGATTCGAGGTTCAGGGTTTGTGTTTAGGGGTCCAGGCATCAGGGCTGCTTCAGGGGGTTTAGGGTGCAAGTTGCTGGGCGCCGTGAGTCCTTGGGATCCGAGCTGGTCGCAATCCAGCCCCTGTATCCTGCCTGAGCTGGAAGGGCCCCAGGACCCGAAACACCCTAAACCCCCAAACCGTAAACCCTAAACCCGAAATCCTTCACCCCAAACCCCAAACCCCAAACCCCAAACCCCCTAGCTCCACTTGCGTCTGAATCTCCACACCACCAGTTCCACAAGATTCCACAAGCCTCCCAAACCCCTAAACCCTAAACCCGGTCTAAACCCTAAACCCTAAACCCTAAACCCTAAACCCGCGGCCCTTGAGCACTGGAGTGGAAGTCCAGGTGGCCAGGGTGCCACTTTCCACCTGGGGGTTTAGGGTTCAAGGGGTTTAGGGTTTAGGGTTTAGGGGGGGTTTCGAAGTTTAGGGTTTAGGGTTTAGGGATTAGGGTTAGGGGGTTTTGTTTTTGAAGTTCAGTGTTTCGGGTTGAGGGAAAGGCCTGGGAAGGTGCGGGGGCCAGTGTGGGCCCTAAACCCTAAAGCCTGAACCTTTTCAACCCACAACCTGCGCCCCCTCCTACGTTCAGGGCTTAGGGTTTTAGGGCTTTGGAGGGTTTAGGGCTTATAGGGTCTAGGGTTTTGGGCTTAGGGTAAGGGAGCCCTTCGCCCTAAACCTATTGAGGGATGATTTTTCTGCCCGTTTCAGAACCCCTACACCTTAAGCCTGGGGAAATCGAGCCTAAAACCGCATCCAGTGGGCCGAGCTCAAGCTACCCGCAACAAGCTTCGGCTTTAGGGGCTTAGGGTGTTCAGGGTAACTAAGCCCCCCATAAAACTCCGCCAAACCCTTGCAGCAAACTTCAAAACAACCTACTATAGGGGCCTCAATAATCAGAATAGGGTTTTGGGGGCTATTGTAGTATAATAATCCAGGGACTGTGAGGCAAAATTAATAATTCTTCCGACCCCTATATTACGGCCACTGACAAACATGCGGCACAAGACCTTCAAGTGTGCAAAAAGCCTGAACAGCGAGCCTAAAGACCTGGACCCCAACTAACTCCGAAGCCTTAGAAGCCCTAAACCCCAAGTCCCCAAACCCCAAGCCCTAAACCTTCAACCCCAAAACCCGAAACCCCAAGCCCTAAACCCTAGACCCGAAACCCCAAATCCCCAAGCCCGAGACCCTAAACAAACAGATGGGAGTTTACGAAAATAGGGGACCCCTGATCTAGACCCCCCAAAAGTAGGATCCCCCTGTAAATGGACCCCATTAAGGACCCCTAAACCCTCATCCCTAAACCCTAAACCCTAAACCCCAAACCCCCAAATCCCAAACCGCCTCCACTCGAAGATGGAGGCGGCCTTGGGCCGCGCCAGGCTCGATGGCCTCCGTGCCACTCAAGTGGAGCGGGCTCCGTGCTTCTTCTGCTTAACCCTAAACCCTAAACCCTAACCTAAACCCTAAACCCTAAACCGCAAACCCTGAACCCTAAACCCTAAACGGATTTCTAAGGTCGAGGGTTTAAGCGGGTAGGCGTAGGGTGTTTGCGGGTTAGGGTTGAGGGGGTTTGGGGCTTATGCCGGGGGGTTAGGGCTCGGGTTTAGGTTTACGTGTTTGGGAAGTTTTGGGCTTAGGGACTAAAACGGGCAATTTAGGGACGGGGCTTGGAGTTTTAATTAGGCTAAGGGTTTTGACGTCCGTATGCTCTTTGTGGGCTTCAGGGTCTTGGGTCAAGGGCTTGGGCTTTGCAACAGAACCTGGATAAACCTCATTTAACCACCCTAAACCCTAAACCCTAAACCCTAAACCCTAAACCCTAAACCCTAAACCCTAAACCCTAAACTCCCCCCCCCCCCACGCCCCTCCAACAAAAGGCCCAAAAAAAAGAAGCCGAGCCTCGACTCGGAGCTTCTTCCCGGCTCGAAGCCTTCTCTGCCACAGCGCCCATTGGGGTTATAGGGCTTTAGGGGATTAGTTTAGGGTTTATGGGGTTTAGGACTTAGGGTTTAGGGTTTCGGGTTTAGGGTTTAGGGCTTCGATGCACTTTTTTGGGCTGACAGAGCATTCCTTCCAGAAGATTTAGGGGGGGGGGGGATGACAAAGGAGAATCTGGGAGCTGCCTTAGACGTCAGAGTCGACCTCTCGGGGGGTTGGGGGTTGGGGGTTTAAGGTGTTGGGTTTAGGGTTTAGCGTCTAGGGTATAGTTTTTTTTAGGGGTCTAGGGTTTTGGGGTTCAGCGTCGCTAGAGTTTGAAGTAGGGCCGAGGAGGTGTCACCAGCCATGGCCCTGGAAACACGTTGCAAGGAAGGATTTCAAGACGAGCACGAGTAGGGGGATCTTACGCCAGTCCTACGCCTCGCGCCCCACCTTGATTCAAGCCTCTCTTCCCTAAACCCTGTAAGCCCTAAACACTAGCAACGAAAGGCCCGAGACCCCATAAACCCTACGTGTGCCTGGCAGGTTCTTTTGTGAAGAAAGATGGCAGTGAGGAGCCTGGATGCATACCGGTGTAGGGTGCTAAAGCCTGAAGCCGAAAACCCAAACCCCAAACCCTAAACCCCGAACCCGAAATCCTAGACCCTAAACCCTAGATCCTAAACCCGAAAGCCTGGACCCTAAGTCCTAAACCTACAAACCCTAGACCCTGAACCCTGAACCGACCTTAAATCCCACCTACGTTCTGCAAGCTGGGCCCAGGAGCCAACCGATGGGGCTTGTCTCGTCCCGTAGCTCCATGAGAGGAAGCTTGGCCAGTGTCCGATAGACGCCTCCTTGCCAGGGTTTCGGGTTTAGGGTTTAGGGTTTAGGTTTACAAAGCCTATAGGGCCTGGGCCCCGAGCCAAAGCAACTTCATACCTTGGGGCCCTACAAGCGAAACCTTCATCAGGTAGCCAAGCGCGACTTTCGATGACATGTGTGAGCAGGTGGTGGTGTGGGCTCAGGGTCTAGGTAAACCCGTACTAAACCTGAATTCTGAAACCTGAAACCCTAAACCCTAAGCCCTAAACCTCAACTTGCACTCCGACTGCACAGCATGTGCCTACGTCCCAAGGGTGGGCGGCCACGCTGGTGCTCTTCACCTGGGGAGATGTTCCCCTGGGTCTGTGGATTCATGCCCGAGGAGTGGGCTCTAGGGTTTAGGGTTTAGAGTTTATAGGGAATAGGGTATAAGGTTTAGGGTTTAGGGTTTAGGGATGAGGGTTTAGGTTTGGGGTTTAGAGTTTGGGGTTTGTGGTTTAGGTTTTGGGGTCGGTCTAGGGTTTAGGGTGTAGGGCCATTGAACAACACCGACTGAAGAATGACAGAAACTGGGCGAGCTTCTGAGCCCTGTTGGCGAAACGCTGAAGCACCAAACACATCTAACCAGCAACCCTCAACCCTGACCACCAAAAGCCCTAAATCCCCGAAGCCCTCGACCCCGAAAGCCTCCTTCCCACCCCCCTTCACCCGCAACGGAAACCGCAAAGACCTCCCTCCTCCCGGAGCGCTCCTCAACCCTGAACCCCAAATCCGAAACCCAAACCTAAACTAATCCCTAAACCCCAAACCGCAAACCCTAAACCCTAAACCCTAAACCCTAAACCCTAAACCCTAAACCCTAAACCCTAAACCCTTCACCAGCCAGGGGTGCCGGAGGCCGACGCTTCTCCCGCCGCGCTCCAGTGGTGAGCGACACGTCCAGGGCCGCAGGGACGGGAAAGGGCCACAGGCTGCCTAGGGCTTGTATGGTTCAAAGGATACACAGGGTTTAGGGTTTAGGGTTTAGGGTTTAGGGTTTAGGGTTTAGGGTTTAAAGTTTAGGGTTGAAAAGGATACATAGGGTGTAGCGTTTAGGGCTTATAAGAAAGGATACATCGGGTTCAGGGTTTAAGGTTTATAGGATATCTAGGACCCTAGGATTTGGGGTTAGGGTTCATAGGATACATCGGGTTTAGGGCCTATTTGCGGCTTACAGGCTCAGGGTCCGAGAGTGCCAGGGCCTAGGGCCAGGGTGTATAGGTTCTGCAGGGCCTGGGGTCTCTGGCGCGAAGCGCCGCGGAACCCTTACTAAACCCTAAACCCTAAACCCTAAACCCCAAACCCTAAACCCTAAACCCTAGACCCAAGCAGGTAGGCAGGGTTTCTAGGCCTTAGGAGGTACGGATGGTTTCGACGTCTGGTGCTAGGGTGTTTGAGTCCAAGAAAACCTTAACCCTAAGCCCACTGAAGCTTGCTGCTGGAAGCTCAGCTCCTGCTTCACATGTCCCGCTCGGCTCTTCCTTCACCACCAGCTGAGAGCCTGAGAGCCCAAAATCTCTGGCTCAGGTGTATCCTTCGCGGGCGACAGACCCAGTAGTCCTGCTGGGGCAGCGCCTGGCAGCGACCCGTCTGTCAGCTCCTCTGCATCCTCGCGCTCCTCCACATCCTGTTTGGGTTTAGGGTTTAGGGTTTGGGGTTTCGGGTTTGGGGTTTAGGTTTGAGGGTTTGGGGTTTAGGATTTAGGGTCTAGGATCCTGTGTGCTCAGAGGACGAACACCTTCGTGGGCAAACTCAGCCAGGCGCTCTTTGTATACGCAGGCTCCTTCTTCCTGTCCAGTTCTTCTTTCTGGGCCTCTTTGGCCAGCCTATAAGATCTCAGCCCTAACACCTAAACCCTGAACCCCTAAACCCTAACCCTAAACCCTAAACCCTAAACCCTAAACCCTAAACCCTAAACCCTAAACCCTAAACCCTAAACCCTAAACCCTAAACCCTAAACCCTAAACCTACCGCCAGGAACCTTACCAGGAACCTTATAGACCCAATGATAGTGTCCCCATGTAAACCGGCTCGAACATCCTTGGCAAGGCGCGTGCCACGGCCTCCCTTCGGAACAAGTTCATGGGCTGTAGAAGCCTCGGATCGCGAGTCTTGTCTCTGGAGGGGAGAGGAAGCGACGGTCTAAGCGACTTTGCTTGAGAACCCCAAAAAGAGACACGATAATATAATCCCTATACTACTCTTACAAGGAAGAACGATACTTATTTTTTTGGGGGGGGGGACGAGGTTCAAACCCACAAGCCCCCTTAAACGCCCTACAAGTTTGAATCAAACCTGGTACCGTATAAACCCCCCAAAAACCGGTAAGCCCCCGTAAAGCCCTCTAAACCTCCATCAAACCCGCCACAGTAATCAGAAACCCCATAAAACCTATAAGCCCTAACTTGACTCTATACGCCCATTTAGAACCTTAACAAAAACAATATTTTCAATTTCCCCTTGGGTGTTATATGAGCAACATGCAAAATAATTCCTGCGAAACCCTAAACCATAAACCCTAAACCCTTTGTCGCCCAGGAGGCGGAGCTTCCTGAGGCAGCTCGAGCGTGAGCCAGCCGACCGCCCCGCTGTCGGTGCGCACCTTGGGGTTTAGGGTTTAGGGTTTAGGGTTTAGGGTTTAGGGTTTAGGGTTTAGGGCTTCTTAGTTGCTGAGTTCAAAGCCCCCCCTCCAGAAAGTGTACACTTTCAGTTCTGCAGGGGATTGTAGTATCCCAAAAAGTGCAAGGTGTACTCATTCAGCTACGAAGGCTTTGTTCTTGAAAGGGCCCGGGTTTTTCAGGGGCTGATTTTATATTCTCGTTCTTGCTTTGTTCTTGACAGGCCAGGGTTTTGTTCAGGGCTTAGGGTACGGCAGGGCTGATTTGCTTGCTCATATTTAGTTTTTGTTTTTTCCTTGGGGGGGGGGGGTCGCTTCGTTGGCGCAAGGTTGAGGTTGGGAGTCTGAGAGAAAGCAGGTCGGGCTGTGCTTACTTGCCTTTCGGCCTCCAGTATTCTAAACCCTAAGCCCTAAACCCTAAACTTCTCCTGCCAAACCCCCGTCTCCCAAGTGGTGTGTGATTGCTTCAATCTACTATTTCGGGTACTGAGAACTTAAAGGACTACTTAACCTACCCATGAACCGCCAAGTAAGTCGTTCCTCGTCATGCCTTGGCGCCCGCCCACGTAGCCGGGGCTCGCTGTCACTGATAGCCAGGCGCAGCTCAAGCAGCAACACCTGCGCAGAGGTTGCGCGGGATTTTGGCACTCTAAGGATTTTTAAAATTACTGCAGTGGCTGAGGTGTTCTGGGCAGGCAACTGCCCCAAATGTCACACTCCCTTGTCTGGGTTCGAAGTCAAACTCTTTGACCTGGTAACCCTAAACCCGAAACCCTAAACCCACAACCCTTGGGCGAGAAAGCGGGGGCTCGATCCCCCAACGCGTGCTGCACCGAGGCGAGAGCCGCGGAACCGTGAGCCGCCTTGAAATCCCCTACCCCTCATGTTAAACCCCCCCCCACCCCCTAATCCTAAATACCCCCATTATCGCTATATTTATCGAAAAACCCTAAACCCTATAACCCTAAACCCCCTAATTTTAGGGGGAGGGGATTTAAAAATGCTCTGAACTATTGAACGGCAAGGTGATGCACACAGCCTCCTCTGCAGCTCCTTTCAGCTCGCAGAGTGGCTCGGATTCAAGCGCCTCAGGGTTTACGGTTTAGGGTTTAAAGGGGCACTGGATTGAAGAAATTTGGGGCCGTCACCTTGAAAAATTTGGTGCTCATGGGCTTAGAAGGCAAAGAACACGTTCCGGTCCATTCATTGGAGACCAAATGAGCCTGAAAATTGGGGTCATATAGCCTGTACTACTGTAATTCCGATGAAGGCATTCTGAACCGTAAACCCTTTTCGGGATAATTTCGTCCCCAAGGTTTAGGGCGCGCAGCGCATAGGGGTTTGGACTTACGTGACTTACATGGCGTGGAGTTGGTGGTTTTTTTCGGTACCCTGCGCCCTAAATCCTGTCAACCCCAAACTATTCCCCTCAGTCAGAATAAGAATCAACATTCTACATGAAATCTTCCCTTGAGCTTATATACGCAAAGATATTCATACCATGCCAACGTTGTTTTGAGCCCTAAGCCCTAAGCCCTAAGCCCTAAGCCCTAAGCCCTAAGCCCTAAGCCCTAAGCCCTAAGCCCTAAGCCCTAAGCCCTAAACCCTGAACCCTGAACCCTGAACCCTAAACCCGAACGCGAGCGCAGGATGAGAAGCCAGCTGCAACAAAGCAACAACGTGGCTGCGAACGACCGGGTTGCCATTGACCCTGTAGCCTGGGCCATCTGCATCGCGGTGTGTTAGGGTTTAGGGTTTAGGATTTAGGGTGTAGGGTGCAGGGTGTAGGGCTTAGGGTTCAGGGTTTAGGGTTTAGGGCTTCGTCCGGGCGTATCATAAACTTGCTGCCCCCCCCCCCCCCCACTTAAATTGTAGTTGTTTGTGGGTGCCAATCCAAATTCCTGCAGGTTCTATGGGCACCAAGTACCCCAAGAAATCAAAAGACAATCGGGGGCTGCGGGGCTATACACCTCAAGCCCTCAATATCAAGCCCCGAAAGCACTTAAATCCCAACTCGTACATCCCAGGCCTGTAGAGCTTGCAAGATAAAAAAAAATTCGCCTGGTGCCAGGCAGCCCAGCTCTGAGCCCTAAAACCCTAAATTGCAGTCCTGAAGCAGTTCCTAAACCCTAAACCCTAAACCCTAAACCCTAAATGGCAGGGTGTTGCGAGGCTTTAGGTAAAGCACCAGGCTTCCTCCGAACTGGTCCCCCGCATTGCCCGAACCTTCAAGCCCTAAGCCTTCGGAGTTAGGCTTAGGGTTTAGGGTTTAGGGTTTAGGGCTTAGGGTTTAGGGTTTAGGGTTTAGGGTTTAGGGTTTAGGGTTTAGGGTTTAGGGTTTAGGGTTTAGGGAATCGGATACCAACACCCATTCACCGAGTGGCAGCCGCCTACTTCCCAGCTGCCACGGCCAGGAATCCGCCTCCGATTCATCAAGAGACCCAGAGAGCCCAACGCCAGGGTTTTATGACTCCTGTGATGAACTCAGGGTCAGGGTTTAGGGCTTAGGGCTTAGGGCTTAGGGTTTAGGGTTTAGGGTTCCCAGAGAGCCCAATGCTAGGTTTTGTTGGCTCCTGTGATGAACTCAGCGGCAGCTTTCACATTTTGGAGAGGTTGGGCTTACTGCCTCCAGTGGTGCGCAAAGAAGTTTCGGGCTTGGGGTCTTCGGCGGTGATCATTTTGGCTTTCGACTCGATGTCTAGTGTTCGACTTTGGGTTCGGGTTGATGGCTGCACAAAGATCCGCGGGACTCGACCTTCTGCGCAGAATTCTGAGGCGGAGGATTCTAAGCTTTTTCGGCCTAGCCACGAAACCCTCGCGCAGGGTACTGTTGGTGCAAGAAACTCGCATCCACCTCCAAGGAATATACCCATTTTCTGTGAGATTTCGAGTTGAACCCCCTAAGCCCTAAACAAAGGTTGAGGGTTTGGGGTCTCGGGTCTAAACCCCAAAACCTAAACCCCAAACCCTAAACTGCCCAGACCAACCCCGGAACCGCCTCAACGCCGGTCGGAAACCTTCGCTTCGCGCGATCTGCGCCCAGCCGCTGAGCCACCGAGGGCGGCTGGGACAGAGTGAGGGCTTAGGATTCAGGGCTGAAAGGGTTTTTTGGGTTCATAGGGTTTATTTAGGGTTCATAGGGTTTACTTCGGGTGCAGTGTAGAGCTTTGAGATCTAGGACTCGAAATTCATGGTCGCAGATTTGACACTCGAGGGTACCTACTCTAGCTCCAAGCCTTCGTTATAGGGCTTTATATACGTTATCAGGGTGTAGGCTGTAGGAGGGTTTCCGAAAATAGGGGTACCCTTTTGCGGGGTCCCTTTAAGGGGCTTCTATTCTATTTAGGGGCACAAAAAGGGGAACCCTTTTCTTGAAATGCCCATGGGAGCTACCAGGGGGTTGTAGGGGTGTTTATAGCGGCAACCGGAGTTCTGACAGGCCAAGGGTTGGATGGCGCCCCTTTGGCGCGGCTGGATGCGGCTTGTCGAATGTCAACAGATGCCCGTTCGCTTCCCAAAACCTGAAACCCTAAGCCCTAAGCCCTAAACCCTAAACCCTAAACCCTAAACCCTGCAAGCTTGGCTCTCAATTTTGGATCTCATCAATACTAGAAACAGTTGTGCGTGTCCATGTCCGATACTTTGGGTTAGGACAGCTCAAATCCGACGTCCGTCTACACCCGCTACCCTGCTCTCCTCCTACAGAAGTAAGACAACAAACGAACAACAACGCAAAACAAACCAGGCAAACAGAGACATATACACACACCCGCACACACACACACACACACGCACAGGCAAACACAAAAGCAAAACAGCAAAAACAAAAAAGAGACACGACAAGCCAACAGAAAAAACACACACACACAACAAAAAGCAAACTAAGCGGGAAAACACACCATGTTGAGCGTACATGCTTATAATGACAAGTTCGACTCCGGCTTGTGTTCGGCTACGCTTTTGGCAGTGCCCGATTCCTCCATAGTGTTGGGTCCCCCTCCAAAACCCTAAACCCTAAATATTCCCTAAACCAAAAACCCCAAACCCTAAACCCTAAACCCTACACCCTACACCCTAAACCCTAAACCCTAAACCCTAAACCCTAAACCCCAAACCCTAAACCCTAAACCCTAAACCCTACCCTAAACCCTAACCTCCCCAGCCTCGTGTCGGCCAAGAAGGCCACGGTGGCCTGCTTTGGATTTAGGATTTAGGGTTCCAGGTTCCCAGGGTTTAGGGTTTAGGGTTTAGGTTTTCGGGTTTAGGGGTTTAGGGGTTTAGGGGTTTAGGGTCTAGGGGTTTAGGGTTTAGGGGTTTTCGGGGTTTAGGCGTTTAGGGCGCCCGTTCTCGTTTGCATTAATGGGCCTATAAGGTAGTGTAAGTAGTACCCCTGTATAGAAGGCAGCGGTTCGACATGAAGGTCTGAAGGTCCCTAAACCCTAAACCCTAAACCCTAAACCCTAACCCTAAACCCTAAACCCTAAATCCTAAACCCTAAACCCTAAACCCTAAACCCTAAACCCTAAACCGTAATCCTACTATACAGGGTATCTTTAGAATGAGCTCCTTAGGTAGAACAGCCCATTTTGTGGTTGGCTTGTTGGCTTTGTAGGTAGATTCTTGTGAGGGTGGGAGACTTCAGCCTGCGGTCCTATGGGCATTTCCCCGCAACGCGGGGATTCCCTCAATACACATAGTAGAACCCTAAACCCTAAACCCTAAACCCTAAACCCTAAACCCTAAACCCTATAAGAAGCGCCCCGCCCCCTTTTCTATGGTCGGAAGCCAGCCGTATGGTAGATGGCAAGACTGACAAGACAGAAGACGAGCGCTTTCGTCTGATGATGAACATTCGGCGGGGAAATGTGAACTTTCGGGCCTTGGGCTCTTAGGGTCTTAGGGTCTTGGAGTTCGGGGTTTTGGGCACAGAGGCAACCACAAAAGAGAAACAAGCAGTGGCTTGTCTAGCACAGGCAGGAAGGATCACCACTGAAACGGCAATCCCGAACTCAGACCTGGAATTTGGAATGGCTAACTACTATTTGCTTAAGAACCCTATAAAAATAATCCCTATATTACCCTGATAAGGAGGAATATTGTTTATTTTTCGGGGGTTCTTAAGCAGTTCGTTGGTCGTTAATTAAACCCTAAACCTAAAACCCCTCAACCCTAAACCCTAAGCCCTACAGAGGATCGTCGGTATGGCGGCAGTTCCGCACCTTCTGACCGTCGTCGTCTGTGAAGCTTGAAACGGCCAAGACCTCACGCTGGTTTAGGGTTCAGGGTTCAGGGTTCAGGGTTTAGGGTTTAGGGTTTAGGGTTTAGGGTTTAGGGTTTAGGGGGAGGGGGTAAGCCCTCATGATCATAACTTTTATGCAGCTTCCAAGCTTGGGAGACCCCTGGCCCTAAATCCTAAGCGGGGAAGGGGCTTCATAAAGTAAAAGCTGTCGGTTTAAGAGAAACCTGCGACATTACTGTGGGGGTTAGGGGGGCGGCGGGATCCGCGGGTTTAGGGTTTGTAAGGCTTAGGGGCTTAGGGATTAGGGTCTTGTATCTGGGCGGTTTAGGGTTTAGGGTTTAGGGTCCGTTGGCACCAATCCGAACCCTTGTCGCTCCCACCTTCTGAACACCGGCACACGTTTTCCCTCCTCCCTCTGCTCCCCCTAAGTTTTGTAGTTTTTTGAGGCTGCTTGTAGAACCATGAGTTTGATTTGCATACTGGGTAAAATCGACCAGTCGCCCCCATAACTGGCCGTAGATGGGTTGCAGCTATCAAGTGGGTAGTCTCCTAAACTAGGGTCATTTTTGGGTACCCATTATACGGTGGGACCCTGTTTAAAAGGATCCCAAAAAGGAACCCAATTTTGAGAACTACCCATGTGGCTCATGGCTCCAAGCAAAACTTTTGTTCCAGGGACCTGAGCCCTCAACCCCCCAAACCCGAAACCCTAAACCCTAAACCCTAAACTCCAAACCCTAAACCCAAACCCTCCAACCCAAGAAGTGTGGAAATGGGCGCCCGGGCCAGTGCAAAGGTTCCTGCCGCGATCTCGCCCACCTCCTCCGGGTACAAGCAAGTGAGGCCTTCTGAGACCTTCTTAGGGTTTAGGGTTTAGGGTTTAGGGTCTAGGGTTTAGGGTTTAGGGTCAGGGTTTAGGGTTTGGGGTTTGGGGTTTGGGGTTTGGGGTTTTAAACGGTTTACTTGATACAAGGGCCCTTGCTATGGGGAGCCCCTGATATCTTCCCTTAAAGAATACCCTCTAAACGGCCCCAAACCCCAAACCCTAAACCCTAAACCCCAAACCCTAAACCGTAACCCGAAAACCTAAACCCTAAACATGTATCAAAGAAGATGCAACAAGTTCCGGGTACGGCGATGCATCGTGCAGGGAACCTCCTCTGGAGCGTCATGCCGCCTTCGTGAGACCACGACTCGGCGCAGAACCTGTTTAGGGTTTAGGTTAGGGTTTAGGGTTTAAGGTTTAGGGTTTACCGTGTGGTTGCAAGGCTTTCGGGGAAAGTTTCGGGGTTTGGAGGTTTGTAGGCCTAGAGTTGAAACGGCTTAGGGGCTCATGGGAGCTTGCGGGCTCATAGAGGTTCAGGGTTTAGGGGAAGCTGCAGCAAGGTTCGGGAATTGAAGTCTGCAGCCGTTTTCCTGCGTAAACACGAGCGTTGGATCATTGGCTGCAGCTCATACACCCCTGAACCCTGAACCCAGTCCAATCGTTGCCATCTCTTTGACGCACCCTGAAAGCTCTCCACGATCCAGCTGCGAAGAAACAGACAAGCCCGAAACCCTGAACACTGAACCTGAAATTCCAAACTCGATAGTCTTATTGAGCCCTGAACCCAAAACCCTAAACCCTAAACCCTAAACAAAAAGCCCAAAACCCTAACCCTGCGCCTGAAACCTTAAGCCATCCAGATCGGCTGCCTCATAGCGGGCCCCCTCGCGCCATGGCGACTCCACAACCTCAGCAGAGACCGCGCGTATATGCCAATGTGATAGTGCTATCATCTTTTCATGGTAGAATAGATAGTGCTATCATGTTTTCATGGTAGAATTCTCCATGTTTAAAAAAATCATTGGAATATGGGAACCCCAAAATATTGTCATGCTATATAATATTACCATATTATCGCAACTATCGCATCAAAAGGCGACTATACGTTTCAAATCACGGGCCCTTTATTGCAGACCTTGCGTTCAGAGAGCCAAACAGGATACCAAAACAGAGAAGCAAGGACCAGGCTTCAGGGCTTGGAGGGACAGCCAAGAAGCACCGCACGCATATCCTTGCGATATCCATGCAGATATATTTAGGGTTTAGGGTTTAGGGTTTAGGGTTTAGGGTTTAGGGTTTAGGGTTTAGGGTTTAGGGTTTAGGGTTTAGGGTTTAGGGTTTAGGGTTTAGGGACATAAAACGAACATGTGCGTGTGTTGTGTCATCTGCACGTGGGCGTCCACGTGTTGTTCTAAAGGTTGACGACTATGGCATGGTCGTGCCACGTTGTGGAGTCCTGGATGCTCTTCGGGGCCCTCAACCCCTAAACCATGGAACCCTCGGTTTAGGGTTTAGGGTTTAGGGTTTAGGGTTTAGGGTTTAGGGTTTAGGGTTTAGGGTTTAGGGTTTAGGGTTTAGGGTTTAGGGTTTAGGGTTTCATACTCCCAGCTACTCCCAGAGCCTCCTCCGAGTCTTTGGAGTCCTCGCCCAGTGCCCAGGCCAACCTTGAGGTAACTTTAGGCTTTAGGGTTTTAGGGTTTTAGGGTTTTAGGGTTTTAGGGTTTTAGGGTTTTAGGGCTTTAGGGTTTTCGGGTTTTAGGGTTTTAGGGTTTTAGGGTTTTGGGGTTTTAGGGTTTTAGGGCTTTAGGGTTTAGGATTTAAGGGTTTAGGGTTAGTTTAGGGTTTAGGGTGTACCAGGCGTCACCGAGTTGCAAGATTTGAGGCTTTGGTGGGTTTAGGGTTTCTGGGTAAAGTTTGGGATTGAGAGTTTACAGGCTTGGTTCGGGCAAGTCTATAAAGTCTAGGGCTTGCAGGCTTAAGGGTGTAGGGATTCATCTAGAGTTGAGGGTTAAGGGTTTTGGGGATTCAGGTTTCGCCATGTGGGGCTGAGGGCCCGATTTGGGTCCAGAGGTGACAATCAGGCAGAGTCGGTGCCAGGCTTTGGTCACCTTCTTTGCTTGGCAGGGTTTAGGGTTTACGGTTTAGGGTTTAGGGTTTAGGGTTTAGGGTTTAGGGCGCCACACACCGGGATCGAGATCTGCGATTTCGGAGAGTCGGAGATATGGGGCATCGCTCTCAGGCAAGGTCAGGCACAGGCAGCACTGTGCAGGGCTTTCTGGCAGCTGCGGCAAAAGCGGTTTAGGGTTTAGGGTTTAGGGTTTAGGGTTTGATTGGTTTAGATTAGGTGCTAAGGGCTCCGGAGAGAGGCAGAGGGCATTGCGCCCGCCATAGACTACTCAGGCAACCTAAACCCTAAACCCTAAACCCTAAACCCTAAACCCTAAACCCTAAACCCTAAACCCCAAACCCTAAACCCTAAACCTCAATCAGGAGCTCAGGGTCTCAGGTGTGGGTTTGAACCAGGCGTCCGCTGTGAAAGCCTACGACTGAGCCCTTTTCCCCTGGACTCTAAACCCTAAATCCTCAGACCCTAAACCCTAAAACCCTAAAACCCGAAACCCTGAACCCTGAACCCTAAACCCTAAACCCTAAACCCGAAACCCTAAACCCTAAACCCTAAAGGCTTTATGAGGTTTCCTGAACCCCCACACAGCTAGAAGGTCGTAGGTTGATTTTTGGGTAGCTACATGGTCCCGTTCAATATGGGCCCTTAACATGTACCCCTTAGATACCTTATACACTCAGGGGCTCATATTGTTGCAGAACCTTTTACAGGAGGTAAGGCATGTTAAGGGCCCAACCCGAAAACCCCAACAAATGCCTAACAGCCCGAAAAAGCCCTAAGAGCGCCAAAAGTCCCAAAAAGCCAAAACAAGCCCCTAAAAATCGCCTAAACATCCCTAATAGCCCGAACACAACCCTTAAACAAAAACCCAAAGCCCTAAAACAAACCTAAACCCTAAGAGCCCTGAAAACCCTAAGAGCCCTTAAAACCCTAAAAGCCTCAACAAAAACCCTAACAGCCCTAAAAAACCCTAACAGCCCTAAAAACCTTAACAGCCCTAAGAACCTCTAAACAGCCGTAAAAAAACCCCTAAAAGCCCCAGCAAAAAAAACCCTAACAGGCCTGCTCTGCAGCATGCCGGCCAACTTGCGGCTATGGGCGACATGGAGTCGACCGAGAAACTAAGGAGCTTAGAGGCTTCAGGGCTTTTGGTGACTTAGTAGGATGTTAGGGCTTAGGGCTTTAGGGCTTTTGGGGGGTTTTAGGGGTTTGGTAACTTAGTGTAGGGTTTTAGGGCTTTAGGGCTTTTAGGGGTTTTGGGGTTTGAGCTTGGAGGTTTCAGGGCGTAGTAACTTAGGGTTTTAGGGCTTGAGGGCTTTTAAGGTCATTTTAGGGTTGAAGGGCTTGTAACATTTTAAGGCTTCAAGGGTTTCCAGGGCTTAAAGGGTTTCAAGGTTTAAGGGTTTAGAGCGTCTAAGTCGCTTAGTGCCTGGGCCATAGGATTTGGAGGGCTTACCTGGTAGGGTGTGGGGCTGAGGGTTTGAAGGCTTGGGGCTTGCGGGGTTTAGGGTTTAGGGCTTAGGGTTTAGGGCGATTGAGGTGGGAGCGTCCATAACCTTGGGGATACGAGAACCTCACCCATGTGGGGGTCTACGGTGCCTTGGGCCACCGGCAGTCACAGAAGCCCTGGAGACCCTGAACCGCAAGCCCCACATGCCCTCAGCTCCCAATTCAAAGGCTTAGGGTTTAGGGTTTAGGGTTTAGGGTTTAGGGTTTGGGGTGTAGGGTGCTCCCAAAGCCCCCTTCGTATGGTGCGGCAAACTCTAGCATCGTATCGTAGAGGGTCTCGCTGACCCCACAGAATGCTCTCAACTTTCAGTGGGTCTGTCTGGGGCTTATAGGATCTATGTGGCGGTTAACGATAATTAATAAGGGACCCTTAACATAGACCCCACAAGTAGTAGGGTTCCTTTATAATGAGGACCCCAATAAGGCACCCCTAATTTCGGAAACCCCAATGTGGCTTCAAGGTCGAACTAAGGGTTTAGGGACAGTGTAGGGTCTGGGATCTTGGGTTTGAGCCCTAAACCCTATAGATCCTTAAACCCTAAACCCTAAACTCTAAACTCTAAACCCTAAACCCTAAACCCAAACCCTAAAACCTAAAACCTAAACCCTAAACCCTTAAACCCTAACCTAGGCCCTAAAGCCTAAACCCAAACGCTCAAGGCACTCCACCCGGATCTTTCAACGAGTGCCGCGCGTTTCCTGAGAGTTCTCCGGAAGCCCCGCAGTGCTGCGTCTGCCAAGGGACGTTGCTGAAAGTTCGGGGTTTAGTTTAGGATTTAGGGTTTAGGGTCTAGGAGTCTCATTCGTGAAGTAAAAGTAGTGCTTGAAGGGGATGGCGCGGCATCCACAGTGGCAAGTCTTCCGTCTCCCTACAAGCAGGCTTGCATTTCTGCCCGCTCCAAGTTGGTGGGGGGCCCCACGAAACAGGCCATGACGATCAGCATCTGGGATCTGGCAATCGGTTTTGCTCAGCTTGGCGTCACCTCTAAGAAGTCAACCCTAAACCCTAAACCCTAAACCCGAAACCCTAAAGCCTAAACCCTAAACCGAAGCCACCTTGGGCAACCTAAATGATCCTAAATGCAGGACCCCAAGAGGTGACCTAGTGCTTCGAAGAAGGCTGGCGAAAGGTGGGCACAAGAATGGTCTGCTGGGAGGTTCAAGCGTAGTTAGAAATCGGGCTAGCAGTGAAACACAGTTACAGAAGGTTCGTGCATCGTCAAATTATCGGAAGGAAAAGTTTCCAAGTGCCCAAGCTTAACCCCTAATTATACTTTGAAGTGCCCGGGAACCTCCAGGAAGGTCTAGAGTCGCAGGGGGATTTTTGAGAAGTCTGCCGTCGGCCACACCCCCCTCTCTCTCTCTGCTCAAGGAAAATAAGGGCATCCTGAATTTCACGGGCGCCCGCGATCCCGCAACTAAGTTGGCCCTCTAAACCTTCTGAACAAAAACATTCAGAAGACATGGGTCTCTTAAACCCCTAAACCCTAAACCCTAAACCCTAAACCCTAAACCCTAAACCCTAAACCCTAAACCCTAAACCCTAAACCCTAAACCCTAAACCCAACAAGGGAGATATAAAACGTCCCATGTACGTACCTAGCAAGAGGGGAGTCGCTTGCCGTTTCGAGGAGATCAGGGCCGGAAAGCGAGGAAACTTACAGAGCTGGGCCTAAACCCTAAACCCTAAACCCCAAACCCCAAACCTTAAACCCCAAGAGACCTCCTACAGAGGCCGAACGATAGAACGTCAGCCACCACACTCCCGACTGCAACCCTGAAAGCTCGCTAACCGGAAGTGTCCCCTAAACCCGAAACCGTAAACCCTAAACCCTACCCCTAATTAAACCCTAAACCCTAAACCCTAAACCCTAAACCCTAAACCCTCCAGGTCGAACGGAAATCGCCACTCGCATGTCGGAACCTCGTCAACCCTAAACCCGTTTTTGTTCCTTGCTGGGTGGGGTTTAGGGTTTAGGGTTTAGGGCTTTCCGGGGAAGTTGTCAGGGGCTCAAGGGGGTCTATATCCCCAAGCACTGAACGGTGCTATGCGATTGTTTCTATTATATATATAAATATATAAATATATAAATATAAATAAATATATATATATATATATATATATTTATTTATTTAGTTATTTATTTATTTATATATAATACATGTATGTAGCTTTTTTCGTGCTTGTTCTCTTGATTTCTTGGCTTGGGGTGGGGGTTTCTTTGCGAGTCTCGGGATAGGCCTGCCCGCTGCTTTGAATTGGGCTCCAGCCTGCGGTGAAGGAAAGTTCTGCATCCTAAGCCATCGAGGTCACCTCCGAGCCCTCGGAGCGGTGTAGGGTTTTATGGCTTATAGAGGGGTTTAGAGGGGTTTAGAGGTGTTTGGAGTGGTTTAGAGTAGGTTGACTGATTTAGAGAGGTTTAGAGGGGTTTAGAGGGGCTTAGAGGGGTTTAGAGGGGTTTACAGGGGTTTCAGGCGTGCACCCCGTGGCATCAGACAGCAAACCTTGTTGAGGGCTCCTATCATAGGGATACTAGCATGTTAGTGGCGTAGAGTAGGGGCACCCCTCTTTTGGGAATTACCCCTGCTACATGACTTATGATGGCATTTGCTTGCAGAGCCTTCCTTTCTACCCGCCGACTGGCTTCCCAGCAGGATGCCACGAGGTTGCTCTTGGGGTGCGCGGCCCTAAAACACAAAGCAAATCGGAGCCCTGAAGCACTAAGTTCTAAACTTTGATCTTAAATCCGCGACGCGAAATTAAGATGGTTACTTCGAAGCCAAGTAACCACATTACAAGAAGGGTACCATATTGTGGTTGGTTACTTTATAAGGGAACCCAGATCCAAAAGGAAGAGTCCACTGGACTACCAAGGTTACCGAACAAACATGTTACCATCCACAATTATACATTGGGATGTTCCCTCATATGCTGACAGTCCTTAATAGGGATTACAATAGTGGTACTCTAATCCCTATCAAGGACTTGTAGTAGAAGGAGAAGCATCCCAAGATATGCGGCTTATCACAAATCTTAAGCCCCGAAACTCCGACACCAAGACAGCCGGCGCGCCCCCAAGAGAGAGGCGATGCAGTGCGTTGAAAAGAGTGGGGCGGAGCTTTAGCCTCATCTACAGGCCTTAAAATTTGAATAGGGTTTTAGGGGGTTTAGGGTTTTGGGTTCAGGGTTTAGGGGTTCAGGGTTTAAGGTTCAGGGTTTAGGGAGACGAATCCAGGGGCCGTAACCAATTAAAATAGTTGTTTGAGGGGTTATTATGGGTTACTTCTATAGCAGAAGTATTCCGACCCCTATCATATATGACTTAAGGCTTCAGGGTTTGGGGGCATAGCTCGGGAGACAAGGAAGACACCCCACTAACCCCAACAACCCAGTTTGGAGCCAAGATCCCTTCGTTCAAGCCCAACCAATGAAAGCTACAAAAACCCCACAATGATCGACCAAAGCTCGTTTTTGACCATAACCACTATATTGCGCCCGTCACGATACTTGCATCCTAGAGATGACCAGCTATGAAAATGAGGTTTGGGTCTAGATAAGCTACCCTAAACCCTAAATCCTAAACCTTAAATCCTGAGCCCTATAAGACTAGCTGGGTGGCTGTATCGCAGCTCCGCCATCGGCTAATACTTCCACTCGCCCGAGCTGAATGGGAAGGAGAAGTATGGATGCTGGCCAACACTTCGTTGGAACATCTCCGCGAAACTGCCTTGGAACATGGGGGAAAGTCACGGTGGTTGGGGTGATGAGGTTGGGATTCCCCTGAACCCGAAGCCGCAGGTCATGTGAGAACGAGGCTCGAGGTAGCACCCAAAAAAGCTACACGCCAAACGCTGAGCCTACCTAAGCCCTAAACCCTTCGCATCCCTTAACCCTAGACCCTAAACCCTGGAACCCTAAACCCTCATATTCCTTTTCCTCAGGTTCCTCCTTCGCTGTACGACTGTAGAATACTGGACGCAGGAGGGAAGTACCTCCAAACACGGCCCGAGGTCAACCCGGCCCCCCAAAGCTTAACCCCCAAGCCTTCTTAAGGTTTTGGGGTTAGGCTTGCAGGGTTGAATTTGGGTTCAGGATTTAGGGCTTAGGGTTTAGAGTCTATGATAGGGTTTAGGCTGTACAGAGGGTTTAGGGTTTGGGGTTTATAGGGGGCCCTGAACCGAAATCCCTGAGTCAAAACCAGGGCCGTGGCTGACGTGGCGCTGAGGCTTGACTTGGAGAGTTAACCTTTCACGAACCCTTTGGTCGGGGGGTCTGGGGGTCTAGGGTTTCGGGCTTAGGGGTTTGGCTTTGCTTTCCCTTTGGGCCCTTTGTGAGATACTGCATCCGCAGCCAACAGACCTGAGACAAAACATAGCCTGAACCCTTTAAACCCTGAACCCTAAACTTAGCCCCACACCCATACGAGCTGAATCGAAAAGCAGAGCTTCCTTCTGCATAGCACACAGGAACCTGCTGCTGTCAAATCAGCCGAATATAGGTGCCTTTATAATTAGAATAGCAGGAAAGCCGCGCCGCGAACCGAACCGCAAACCGGAACCGAACCGCCAGGAACCGCACGCGCGAAGGAACCGTGTGAACGTGAACCGCCGAAACCGCGACAAACACGAACCGCCATGGAACCGAACCTGAAGCCAAGGCCTTATCAACCCCCCCAACCCCCCCCCCCCCCCCAACCCCCCCAACCGCCAGTTGGGCCTCCAACCCCCAGCCCATACTGTCACAGCAGCCCCTTCAGCCCCACCCCTCCAGCCCCAGCCCGCCGCAGCCCGCCCCTCCAGCCCCTCCAGCCCTGCCAGCCTCCAGCCCCTCCAGCCTCCAGCCTCCTCCAGCCCTCCAGCAGCCCTCCAGCCTCCAGCCCTCCGCCCCTCCAGCCTCAGCTTTTTTAGGGTTTAGGGTTTCAGGGTTGAGGGGGTTTAGGGTTAGCCCCTCCTGGAGGGGCTGGAGGCTGGAGGGGCTGGAGGGGGCTGGCGGCTGGAGGGGCTGGAGGCTTGGAGGCCGGAGAGGCTGGAGGCTTGGAGGCTGGAGGGGCTGGAGGGGCTGGAGGGGCTGGAGGCTGGAGGGTCTGGAGGGGCTGGAGGGGCTGGAGGCTGGGGGGCTGGAGGCTGGCGACTGGAGGCTGGAAGGGCTGGAGGCTTGGAGGCTGGAGGGGCTGGCTGTGGCTTGGGGGGGGGGGGGGGTTGGCATGCGAACCGAACCGAACCGAACCGCAAGCCGCAGCGAACCGCATGAACCGGAACCGTTCCAGAGTATGTACCAGGAAACCGAAACGAACCTACACGAACCGTGGCCTTACTGGAATAGGGTGTTGGGGTTATGAAAGTATACTTATAAAGGGACCAGAAGGGGACATCCGACCCTTATATTGCGTCGGTGCCTGCCAGTGCAAATGCCTCCCCCGAGCCGGCGACGCTCCTCGGAACGCAGCTTGGGCTTCGCCATGCGGGTTTAGGGTTTAGGGTTAGGGTTTAGGGTTTAGGGTTTATAGGGTTTAGGGTTTATAGGGTTTTAGGGTTTAGGGTTCAGGGTTCAGGGTTCAGGGTTTAGGGTTTAGGGTTTAGGGTTCAAGCAAAGTAGAGCCTGAAGCCGGCAGTACTGCCTAAGCACCTGTACGTATACACTCTGTGTATGTATGTGTATGATATAACCTATTGCCTATTGATATATCATCTTTCTGAGGGCCGGTAGTGAGTTTGGGTCCTATTACCTTAGATGGCGCGGCAGATGTGCTAGACCACGATCGGGCCATGGCTGCCCATCTCATTCGAGAGTATTCTGTGGCCGACACTCACTCCTTCTGCACCCAAACTTCACCCAAGAAAACCCCAAAACTCCGAAACGAAGGCGCTCAAACACAACGGAGCCAGCTCTAAAGTTCTAAAGGCCTCAAACTCGGGATCCGCACCCCGGCGGTGCCCTGCACCAGCAGCGTCGCGGCCGTCTGCTCCTCCCGGGGCTTCTTTCAGTGCCACTTTAAGGCTTTGCAGCTTCATGGGTTAGGGATTAGGGGTTGCCCAACCCACCCCTGCCTACAGGCTTAGGGCTTATAGGGAACAACCTGACTCCGAGGCCAGGATACGCTTTACGGTGACAGCGCAGAACCCGAAACCCTAAACCCCAAAAAATGAACCAGGGCTGGCGGAAGATTCCAAGCACAAGAACTTGTAGTCATACAATTGTACCGGATAAGAACTTGTTTAGGGGATCCTTAAGCTTGCCGAGTAAACCGCAGTTAAACCGCAATGCCCGGCTGGCCCCGGGGCTTCTGATGCCCCGCAGGTCGGGAGGTTTGAAGCTTCTGAAATCAGCTTGGCCTTCGAGGCCTTGTTTGGGCCGAGGGTTTCGGGTACCCTAAACCCCATCAACCCTACATCCTAAGCCCCGAACCCCAAACGATGT
Source organism: Symbiodinium natans (assembly GCA_905221605.1). Classification (NCBI taxonomy): domain Eukaryota; class Dinophyceae; order Suessiales; family Symbiodiniaceae; genus Symbiodinium; species Symbiodinium natans. Next base: position 432,586 of record CAJNDS010001435.1, read on the forward strand.
TAACCCTAAACATCCTTAAGCCCTGTAGCCCTCTAGAGCTTGCACTTCAGGTTTGGGGTTCAGGGATTCAGCTTGCGGATTGCCGCCACATTTGCTGGGGACCGCCGCGTGGGGAAGACTGCGGAATAGGCAGCTCTTCCTCTTCAAAGCCGTATAGTTAAGCCCTCTAAATGGCCCTAAACCCTAAACCCTAAACCCTAAACCCCTGCGAAGCCCAAGATGCCAAAACCTAAACCCTAAGCCTTGAATTATAAACCCTAATTAAACCCTGAACCCTGAACCCTGAACACTGAATTGTAAACCCTAAACCCTGAATTAGAAACCCTGAACCCCAAAATGAGCCCAACAGCTTGGAACCGCGCGTCGCCTCTGCCTGCGTGTTGGGGAAGACGAGGCAGCGTATTCGACGCCTGGCGTTTTGCCCTATTTCCCCAGCTTGTCACACTCACTGCACGCCGCACCAAAGGGGGGGGCGGGAATCAGCAACAGGATCTCTTCACTGCGATGTCGAAGGTGACGTGGCAAGCCAGGGGGATGACAAGCAGCATATCGTTGAGGTTTTTTGGCTGGGGGTTCGACTCGAGGTCGCTTTTACTTCCTGCCTAGAGCGCTGCTCGACACAGGCCTGGCCTCCGCTCAGTCTCTTCGGCAGTTTCCAGCGCGCGCGGCCTGGGCATGGGAACAACTGAAAATTGTTCCAGCTCATGGTTCGTGGTACGGCTTAGAGCAAGGGGGGGGGGGGTTCTGGGAGGTTTAAATTGCGAACCGGCGTTGGCTTCAGAACTGAAACCCATGTTTGGGAGAGGAAGGGGCTTAGCTCAGCAGCTAGCAGCTAGCATCCTTGTATCGATGTCTGCATCCGATCTCGTGATGATGGGTTTAGGAACTTCAGTGCTCCGGACAGCCTGTGCAAAAACCAAACCCCAAATCAGGCCCTGGAAACCCCCCGCCCTCCCTATACCACAATTGAGCCCGAAAACTAAACCTAAACACTGATACCCCATCCCTGTGTCTCAGCTATGCTGCCAAAGCCACTCCGGTCGCCAGGTTGCGGCAACCACAGCCTGATGCGGGTGGCAACGAAACACCCTGATGCCCCGATTGAGGGCTTAGAAGGCTTTCGGGACTGGGACACTGGCTCAGGTTCATCTAGGTCTAGGTGCGGGTCATATAAAGCACGGGCCTACAATGGGCGCTGAATCTGGTGCCCTGATATGCCCGGATACGTACATATGCCCGACACGTCTTCTATGTGTGTGTATGTACCTGTATACCTCCTTGCTAGCCCACACATGTGGGACAAGGGCTTGCAACTCAACCAGCTGTCCCTGACCCCTCCTCTCTGTTTTCCGTCGGAGCAACTCTGAGAGCTCTTGGCTGGCACCACTTCCACGTCAGCCGGGATGCCCAACTTCATGGCCATCTCTCTGGCTTTGGCCTCGGCCTGCTCCTGTGCTTGGAAGGTGCCACCATAATACCACTTCTTTGCGGCGTTATGACGGAAACACACCTGCCACTTCTGAGTGTCCTTGCGATACGAAACGCCCCTCACCAGGGAGGCGGGTGGAGCTGTTCTGAGCTTTGGCGGCTGTAGCATTCCCTGACGCACCAACTCCTCACGCTTGGCCTTGGCCTCCTGCAGTGCTGCCTCTACGGCCGCCTCCTCTCCAAGGCCCTGCTGAAGGAATTTCACCTAGACCCAGCAGTAACCTAGGAACAAACAGGGTGCTCTTTTGGGGTTTAAGGGGACTATGAGGGAACCCCAACCCCAATAAAAAGGAAACAAGGGCCCACTCCAGGTCCTAGTCACAATGGAGAAACGGAACCACTTCCGCTTGCCGTCTTCCCAGGTGTAGAGGGACCACCGCTGGAGGCTTGCATCCCATGAAAGACCTTGGATGCCACTCTGGCGTTCCAGGCGTCTTTTGACTAAGCGGGCACTCTTTTCAAGTGGAGCCACCGACTCAGCATCCTGAATTTCCAAGTGCCCCGGCCCGCTTCCTGCGCTTAGCAGGTCGTCGACCACATGCTTGATGGTCCACCAAACCTTGCCAGCAGCAGCACCTCGAATTTCACCTGCGCTCTCCTCAAACTTGTTGATCTTTTCGTGAATGTACTCCAGCACGTGTTCAATGGCATGACAGTCATATTGGCTTACCTGCCATGCATGCAATGCTTCAAGCAGAACCGACCGCACTCGTTTCTGCATATCCACTGGCGAACTGTCGCTTGGACCTCGAGGATCGTGTGCTCCTGGTCGCTGCTAGTGAACCACTTTCAGGCACCCTGATTTTGAATGACTCAACTCCTGCGATTCCGTTGGAAAGCCTATGCACAGAGAGAGAGAGAGAGACAGACAGACAGACAGAGAGACAGAGAGAGAGCGAAAGAGAGAGAGAGAGACAGAGCGAGAGAGAGAGCAACAGAGAAAAAGAGAGCGAGAGAGAGAGAGAGAGACAGAGAGAGTGAGAGAGAGAGAAACAGAGAGAGAGAGAGAGAGAGAGAGCGAGCGAGCGAGAGAGATGGATAGAGAGAGAGAGAGCGAGCGAGAGAGAGGATAAAGACAGAGAAAGCGAGACTCGAGAGAGAGAAAGAGAGAAAGAGATAGGAGCACATTTCATCCGACCATCCCCACCCTACAGCCACAGATGCACGGGAGCCATTCTGACGTTTTCGGACAGGTAGTTTACTGACGCGTCGCTCTCCGCGGACATCTCTCGGCGAGACTCTTGCCGGGATACACTGGAGGTGGGACTCCATGGGAAACTGGGTCTCTCCGAAAACGCTCCAGGGATCTCTCAGGGCTTGATCTTCTCGGCGGGATTATCTGGGGGTGGGTACTCAAGGTCCTGGTCGGAAGACAGGGCGGCACACCGGGCGAGGAGGCGAAGAGGCGAAGCATGGTTGACACAATAACAAAAGAGAAAGAAATGGAGATAATGATAAGAGGCAGAAGCTTAGCAAAAGAACCTTATCTGACTGGTAGCGTCGCAACACTCAGCAGTCCCCATCCTCCGGTTTCAGCTTCTGCCGCAGCTCTTCGCGGGGCGCAGAGCGCTGCGGCCGCCATGCTGATGGCCTCAGCGAGCTCTTCCTGGCTGCGACTCTCGGGCGCTCTCCTGGCCACCGCCTCCACTTGCTGAAGCCGCTGAAGCCTCTGGGAGTCATCCAGGAATCCCCAGTGATTCATCATGCTGACGAGCTGCAGGTGTTGCTCCGCAGTATGAGCCACCACCATCTGGGGGTTTGCCTCCTCGTTCTCCAGAGCTGCATCCGCCAGGCCATGCTCTGGCACAGCCACCAGAGCTCGGCCCGCTTCCTCGTCGGTCACACCCTATAAATTATGGTATATGAACCCTAAAAGGGTTTATGGTTCATATACCTTAGTAGGATTGCAGTAGTATAGGGTATATGACCCCCAATTTCAGGGTTCATTTGCTCCCCAAGGTACGGCTTTGTCCTCCGGCTGGCGGCAGCAGCGCAACTTCTGGAGAGATCTTCGCAGCTGCTGCGCTGCCTCCTGCCAAGCCTCAGTCAAACCGCCCGGTGGGAGGGCCCGAAGCGCCTCCTGCGCGTCCGGAAGCACCTCCCTCAAGCGCGAAGGCAGCCGCCCGCCTCCCAATCTCCCGAGAAACTTCTCCAAGAGCTGAAGCTCCGCTTTCTTGGGAATCCGGCCCTCTGGGCCGTAGGCGATCCAGGATGCCACGTGGGCCGCGTGCCTGCACATGTCTGCCCTGTCGAACTCCTCGGCTTTGGCAGAGTATGTCGCTATAACCACGGACTTGTGAGCCAGGCCATGGTACTTTGCAGCGTGTCCGCGAAGGCGCGTGCTCTGGGACATGGCGCTAGAACCGCTAGAAGCTCTTCAGGGCCCTACCTAGCAACCCTGTAGCACGCAATAGAAGGAACTTCCCTAAAGGGTGTCTATATTGGGTATACAGGATAGGTTTAACACCTTTTTCTTGCTAGAGGCTAAAAACCAAGAACCACACCCAGAGTCCTCCTCACACCAAAGACTTGCAAACTACCGGCAAATGCTCAGAGTTCGGGGTTTGAGATGTGAAGAGTCTAGAGAAGTCTATAGACATATAGCCTTCAACCCCAAAACACGAACTACAGAGTCTCGGTGCTTCGGGTTTAAGGCTTGCATGGTGGTGGCAGCTTTGTGTGGTAACAATTCGGCGGCTTGCGGCAGGACTTGGGGTTTGGGGTTTGGGGTTTGGGGTTTGGGGTTTGGGGTTTAGGGTTTAGGGTTTAGGGCTGAGGGTTTAGGGTTTAGGGTTTAGGGTAGCCGCGTAGCCAACATCGTGCCGTATTTTGTAGGGCATGGGGCTGGGTCAACAGGCCCTCTAAGGACACCCTGCACTCTATGCGGGAGTTGTTCCACTAGGATCCCTTTCGAGGGCTTCTTTTGTATTCCGAAATTACCCTAAACCCTAAACCCCAAACCCTAAACCCTAAACCCCAAACCCCAAACAGAACAGCCAGAACAGCCCCCACATTCTCTGAAGGCTCTTGCCCTCCGGCGCCTGCGCCTGCTCTCGGTATCTCTGCTTCGCTTGCCTCATCTCCTCAGCAGCTGCATGAGTGTTTAGTGTTTAGGGTTTAGGGTTTAGGGCTTATAGGTTTGGGGCCGCGAAGTGCTTCAGAGGAGGGTAGGAGGCCTGTCTACCATTGCTGCGTTTGGGGGGTTGGGGATCACAGTAACGTTGTGAAATGCAGAGTGCAGTCCTTTTGCCGGACATTCTTCGCAAAGGAAGCCTCGATGAAAAACCAGGACTAGGATTTGCAAACCCTAAGCCCTAAACACTGAAACCCAAATTAAGCCCTAAACCCTAAACCCTAAACCCTAAAAACTAAACCCTAAACCCTAAACCCTAAAAACTACATATGATCACCAGTCCTCCAGCCTCTCCAGCCGTGCAGCCGCCGTCTGGGCGCGCCTCTGAGGATTAGGCATCTATGGGGTCCTGGGGTTGGGGTTTAGGGTTTAGGGTTTAGGGTTTGGGGTTTGGGGTTTGGGGTTTAGGGTTTAGGGTTTAGGGTTTAGGGTTTAGGATTTAGGGTTTCGGGTTTCGGGTTTCAGGTTTCGGGTTGAATTAGGGTTTTAGGGTGTGGGGTTTCAAGTTTAATTAGGGTCTTAGGCTTTAGGGCAAACCCTGAGCCCTCTGGATCTAGGGACTCCGTAACCTCTACCGTGTCGATCGAAGAGAAGTCTGGACTCGGGTACTTTGAAGCGGGTTTGGGGCTTAGGGTTTAGGGTTGAATGAAAAAAGGGGTATAGTAGTAGTTATAAGTAGGGTTCGAAGTACGGTAACTACACTTAAAGCCCCACGTAGGGTACTTATAACCCTACTTATACCCATGAATCCCCAAGTATCCGCATCCTGATACCATCTTGAAGGTCGCGTAAGGCATCCGACATCCCTAAAACCTAAACCTAAACCCTAAACCCTAAACAACAATGTCGGTTCCTAGGCTCCTCTGGTAAAACCCTCCACCTCGTACCCTAAACAATCCTAAACACTGACACCTTAACCCCCTAAAACCCTAAAACCCTAAACGAGGCCCTGAACCCTAAAGCCTTAAATCCCTAAACCCCAAAGCCTTGAAACCCTAAACCCTAACACCCCCAAACCCTAAACTAGGCCCTAAACCCTAAAGCCTAAAACCCCTAAACCCTTAAACCCTAATACCCTAAACTAGGCGCTAAACTCTAAAGCCTTAAAACCCTAAACCCTTAAACCCTAATACCCTAAACGAGGCCCGAAAACCCTAAAGCCTTAAAACCCTAAACCCTAAAACCCTAATACCCTAAACTAGGCCCTAAAACCCTAAAGCCTTAAAACCCTAAACCCTAAAACCCTACTAAAACCCTACTAAAACCCTAAAACCCTAAAACCCTAAAACCATAAAACCCTAAACCCCCTAAAACCCTGATGCCCTAAACGCCCTAAACCTTCAAACAACCCAACCTCTGCTCGATTGGTGGTCGCTTGCCCGCCCACTCGGCAGTTGCGAGCGCCGCCGCGGTCCTAAGCGGCGTTTGGCGACTTCTTTGGGGGTTTTAGGGCTTTAGGGGGTTTAGGGCTTTGGGGTTTTCGGGTTTTGGGGTTTGGGGGTTTTAGGGTTTTGGGGTCTTGGGGGTTGCGGTTTTTTGGGGTTTTGCGGTTTTAGGAGATAGTCTTGTTGCATTTAGGGGGTTCAGTTTTCGGGGTCTGGGGAGTCTAAAGTAGCTTTCGGGGTCTGGGGAGTCTAAAGTAGCCTCTAAAAGGGCGCCATGCTTTGGTACTGCTTAGAACTGCGTATCGCGTTATAGCGTCCAGGCTTTCCTGCACGTTTTCCGGGAGAAGGCCAGCCACAGTCACATCATGCTGCGCGATCGATTCGAAGAGTCCCCACAACCCTAAACCCTAAACCCTAAACCCTAAACCCTAAACCCTAAAACCTAAAACCTAAACCTAAACTGCACTAACCCTAACCCTAAACTTCATGCTTTTGAACCCTGATCCCTGTCACCCCCAAACCTCGAAGCTCTACGCCTGAAGTCGAAGGCCCCTTACACGAAGCCCCGAAACCCTCTGAGTGCTTGTAGTTGGAATGGGTGGGCAGTTTAGAATCTACGTATAATGGCATCATAAGGGGGCTAGCATTAGTTGCTGCGGTAATACTGGTAGTAAGCCCCTCTGAAATCCTTTCAGGGTTTGTAGGGTTGGGGCGTTGGGCTTTAACTGAACCCCTGAACTGCCTAAAATTCAAGCCTGCCCTAGAATCCCTCAGCCAACAGCTCTGGCAAACCCTAACCCTAAACCCTAAACCCTAAACCCCATCTAAACGACAGCATCCGGGCGTCATTAGCTCAGGGGCAGCGCTCTGCGTTGCCTCCACGGAGAGAACATGGGAAGGTTAGGATTTAGGGTATATAGGGGTCTCATAAGCCCGATAACATGGGCTTTAGGGTTTAGGGTTCCAGGGCTTCAGCCGGGGCTTTGGGTGCGAATTCGGGCCTGCTTGGCGTTTGGGGCTTTAGGGTCTTAGACTCAGCAGAACTAATCAACAAACACTCCTAAACCTCAAGTAAGACCGAAGTCTCGACGGTAGAGAACACACTCCCGTGAGCATGTCGTGTGTCCCAGGACAGGACGGGCTATTAGATCTTACGAATTCTGCTCCATAGAATCAACCTATAAAAAGCCGTTTTGAAGGAGTAGAGGCCTTTGGGATGTTTCCCCTTACCATACTAAGGCATTCTAGCACCCCCATTATAATCCCAGTTAAGGAGACTATAAGGGGGAACATCCCAAAGAGTCCTGGCTGTCAACCCACTCCAGCCTTCTCGCAGTCAGCGACACGGCGTAGAATGGGCCCTGACCAGGAGAGGAGAAAAGGCGCATCCCAAATCCCCTGAACCTTGTGGGTATACCCATCCTAGGGCCCCCTCCACCCCAAACCCCAAACCCTAAGCCCTAAGCCCTAACCCGAAACCCGAAGCCCTAAACCCTAAACCCTAATCCCCCACGCCCCACCTATCGCTTCAGCGCTGTTCGGGTATGGGGTCGCGATGGGAATGGCAAAGCAAAGAAAAGCAGGCTAAATGGTGCCATGTTCATTATTCAGGTTTAGGGTTTGGGGTTTGGGGTTTAGGGGTTACGGTTTAGGGCTGGTTCGCGCTGTGCTCGCTACAGCTCCAACACCACCCTGCCAACCCACACATTTCAAGCTCTGGGTTGTCGCGGTTTCTCTATAAAGTCAGGACGGCAAGAGAACGGGAACGAAGGGGTCTGTAAACCCCCTAAACCCTAAACTAAACCCTCAACCCTCAACCCTCAACCCTCAACCCTCAACCCTAAACCCTATAAACCCTAAACCCGAAACCCTAAACCCTAAACCCTAAACCAGAATAATCAACCTCAGCTCCCTCGGACCAAAGCTCGAACTTTCGACTCACAGCTCTCCAACATATTTTGCCTTCAGCAGTTCATCCCCTTGGCCCTCTAGAGCCGAAGACCACCAGTCCGGTAAATCCTAGACCCTGAAACCTTGAAGGCCTCAGAGCCCTAAGCGCCTTGAACCCTCAAGTGGGTGGTTGTCAAAATTATGATCCCTTTTGGGGTACCCTAAATATTAGGTGCCGTATTATAATAGGGATCCAAAAAGGGACCATAATTTTGACAACCACCCAAGTCTAAGTCTAATCTTAACATTCACCTTATCAACCCCAAAACTCCAAATTTCAGGAGAAAAACAGGCCCTCAAGCCCTGAAAGTCTCGAATTCCAGGTCTTGAGACGAAAGCCGTATACCCTACGGGGGACCTGACGAAAAACCCAGAAGCGTAAACCCAAAACCCAAAACCCAAAACCCAAAACCCAAAACCCTAAACCCTAAACTAAACCCTAAACCCTACTGAGCCAAGCCTGCAAGGCGGCGACCCTTGGAATCAAAGGATACTGCTCGCCGGCTGGTGCCATAGCCTTGAAGAACTAGGGGTCTGACGTTTAGGGCTTAGGGGTTGTTTAGGGGTTAGGGGTTTTCGGGGCTTAAGGGTTTAGGCGGTTCAGGGTTCAGGGCTTTTTGGGGGTTTAGGGTCGAGGGGTTGAGGGTTGGGGCTCAGGGTTCAGGGTTTAGGGGCTTAATCAGAGTTTTGGGTCCTTAAGGAGGGGGGTTTGGGCTTCTCCGAGGTTATGTAACACAGGGTTCAGGGCTTGATGTTTTACAGGGCTTGGGGTGCCGGAGTTGTTTGAAGCTGTGTGGATGTGTATGTGCTCTGAAACATGCGTTTGTTTCGTGGGGGCGGAGGGGGGGGGGGGGCGGATTGACAAGTCTTCCATTGCTCTAAACCCTCTACCCCAAACCCTAAACCCTAAACGATCTGTCTAAGGGGGCCAAGGTGGGTTCTGGGTATGTGTCCCTAAGCCCTGAGCACAGCGTTTATACTGCTGCTTCCCTTGCAAAAAGCTGCGTGTAATGTATAGCTCCGGCTAGCAGAGGCTAGACGCTCACTTGTGGGAACTCAATTCAAATCTGCACTTGAAGCACAATGCGCTATTTACGTACATGATCGACAGGTTGGCAGCTTTCTTCCAAAGTAAGGCCGCTTGGAAGGGAATATCTTTCCACACTTGCGGCACAAGTTCACTGGCCAGCCCTGGCAAAGTTCCTCTTGGACCCCCGGCGCGCTTGCGCGTTTAGGGTTGTGCAAGCAAGACCAGCACAGGGCCCTGTCCTCGTCTAGCGCCATGTCAGCGGGGAATCTCTCCCCACAAGAGCCACAGTCGTACTCCCACCAAGTTCCGTCCTCCGGGTAGCCGTGTTCTGCAGCTCGTCGCAACCAGGGCAGCTCGTCAGAAACTAACCCAGCGTCTGGATACCGACGGGCGAAATAAAAAGCACGGCGCAGGAGGTGGCTGCGCACCTCTTCGTCAACGAACATATTCAGCAGCTGTAGCTGAGAGCCGCGCCGGACGTAAAGCCGCAATTCCTCGTCCCAGACATCCTTGCACCCCTCCAGTAGCTGCAAGAGGAGCTTGACCCACCTTTTGATCTTCCACGCTTCCATGGTGCCACTGTGCAGACGCACTTCGATGGTACAGTAGTCACGATCCGAGCTCGGAAAGTTTACCGCGTGGTACTTTCCATCTGGGTTCAACAAGTCCTTCACAAGTTTGGCCATTCTTCCATCACCAGCATACCACAAGCGACCCCAGTCTTTCTTTGAGAGTTCCATTGCTATCTGCTTGCAATATAGCCGTTGTCGCGGCGTGATGGTGGCACAGCAGCGCACAGCAATGGTTCAAGGCGGACCCAAAGGCGCACAAAATTCAGCAGCGCATGCCTGGGCAGCCGAGTCATGTCTAAATGAACGTGGAGTCCGCATGATTTCGTGATTCTGGTGTCCATGTCCTGCAAGACACTGCTTAATGTGTCAATGTCATCTTCCTGCTCCTCGAATGCCCTTGCAGGTGAGGACAGTTCCACGGACGCCATGCTGTCAATATCATCCAGGCTAGTATCGAGTTGCACGACCCAGTAACGCAAGCAAACCTTTTGCTCTCGATCCGTATAATATGCGATGCCTCCATCCGGCCTGTAGACCCTCACCTTTTGCCCACCGACCCGCTTTGCGACGTGCAGGCCGCTCAAACTGGCAAGTTGTTTGGCTGCCCTCTCGGGGCTGCACTGCGGCACGTGCATCTCCAGTTCCACCCCGAAGCGCCGCTTCACCCAGGCAGGGCGAAGCAAGCGACGTTGCAGCTGCTTCGCACTTGCCAGCAATGTCATGGAAGCCCGCAGAGCTCGAAACTAGGAACCAGTTGGCCGCGGAAAGGGCCTTGAGCATCGAGCGCTGCCTCTGCACCCTAAGCCCTATCAACCTCAGGGGGGTTCAGAGCATTTTTTTCGGTCGCAGTCTGATCTCCCTTACCCCAACCTCGAAGCACTTTAGAAGCTTTGAAAACTCCGCGCTCATGGAGCCGGTAGCCGAGATGGCGGGGCCTTTGCTGGGGAGGGGAGATTGAACGATGATGATCATCATCATGGACGAGCAACAACAGTCACAACAACAGTGGTAGCAAATGGTAGTAGATACCCTGTATGCGTGACTTCATTAAACCTGTAAACATGAGAACAGCAAGAGCAGCAAAACCAGTCGGCACGACCTCGGAATGACAACTGTGCCTTTTTTGGCTTTAAGGGGCTTAGAAGGGAACCAGAACCTCGTTCTGGTTCCCCAAAAGGGGAATAAGGGTCTACTCTGGGCCCTGGCAACACATAACCCTGCAACCCTAAACCCTAAACCCTAAACCCTAATCCCCTAAAAAGTGACTGGGAGGCTGGTGTTCAGGTGCATCCAAGCTGCCGGGAAGGCAAGCCCTGCCTTGCGACAGGGTGCTTTGTCTGGTTGTCCGGAACTGGGAGGTTAGTCTAGTTAATGTAAGGGTTTAGGGTTTAGGGTTCCGGGTTTAGGGTTTAGGGTTTAGGGTTTAGGGTTTAGGGTTACCACAAAGGGTCCATGGACCTAAATAGGCAAAAAGCACCTCCTATATAGGGACTCTTGGGCCCAAGTATATTCTAATATGGTACATAGAGCCTTAGGGTTAGGTCGAAGTATAGGGCTGTATAGGGTATAAGTGAGGCGCCCTATACTCATGCCCCCTCCCCCATTTTGGGGTGCTTGGGTTCATCTTATAGGGTATAAGTAAGGTGCCCGATACTCATACTGACCATTGAGGGGTGCTTAGAACCCTGTACTTGGAATTCGAGGGGCAGTACTGTGGTATGGGACCCTTCCCGTCCCATTTCCGTCAAAGGAACATGGAGCATCAGTGTCAGTGTCCTGTAAATCCTGGCGAGGAAATCTACTGTACCAGGTCGACAAGCACGCTGCTCGGCAGTATCAATGCAACAACGTCTGATGTGAACATATCCGTTTCAAATCCAGGCGTGTAGACATGAATATTCATAGCTGGGCATCCGAATCCATAATGGCACCGCTACCGCAGGCCAGCAAAGGTACGTACATAAGTCTCGACTTAAACACGCATTGCGTGCTCCTTCGACGACTCTCTACCTACCCAACTGGCGGGAACGAGGATACCTATTTCTGACTATGCTATACGACCTTGCTAAGCGAGGTACATATCCCAAAACCGGAAATGCAAATGAGGGTCAAGGGCAACCTTGCACCCCAACCACAATACCTACAAAGACCTCTAGAGAACTCAACCCCAAATATTCCGAACTCCCACTTCGGCGTGAATTCCAACCTATGGGACTTTTCACCCTGTAAATCAAAAACTCCATAAGGCCTAAACCCAGAGGTCATGGAAGTCCTCATCATCCACTCAGCAGAAAAGCCTAACATGCGAATCGCCTTAAACCCTAAACCCTAAACCCTAAACCCCAAACCTCAAGCCCTAAACCCCAAACCCCAATTCCTAAACCCCAAAGCCTAAACCCTAAAACACGTCCGAGGCCTATGGATGACATCGCGGAACTGGGCTGAACGGAGGCGGCGGTTGTCGCCGTCCTAGCAGATCGCGTGCGCGCGAGCATGCGCTCTCGCGAGAGACATTTAGAGTGATTTTGGGGTTTAGGCTTTAGGGTTTAGGGGTTTGGGGTTTGGGGTTTGGTAGTTTAGGTGTACCCTTTTAAGGATTTCCTATAGTAAGGGTTTGCAAATTTGGGGGTATACTAAGGGGTGCCCCTATGTTGAGAATTACCCATGTTTAGGGCTTTCGGGCTTTAGGATGTGAAAGTGGAGGGTTTCGGATGTACATGGGGTGCAAGGCCTTGGGGCCTAAGGGCTCTATGTTTCTGGTGATTCTAATCTAGACCCAAGAGTAGCCTGGAAATAAAAGTTGGGGCTTCTAAGGGAAACTCCGAAAAAAAGGAATAAGGGCCTGCGGCCTACTTTGAGTCCTGGCAATGGTTTCGGGGAGTTAGTTTAATGGTTTGGTGGGGCTTCTTATGCAGGTCCTTTCGCGTTAGACAGACCCGCTCCATGCTCCACCACTTTCACCGATGTCGGGCATACGTAGCCCACCAACCCCAGCAACCCTCTTGCTAGGGTTGTTTACATGGCCCCTTCATATCGGTCCTTAAATGGGGGGGTCTCTTATATACCCCTTAACCCCTTAAATCATATACCCTACAGAACCCACAGGCCTATACTTCAGAGCCCTTCCAAGAAGGTGAGGGAACCCTACGAAGCCTAAAACACTAAGCCCTAAACCCTGAAACCCGACACCCCTAACACCCTCTACAAGTCCCAAGATGCCACCCTGAAGCCCTATATATAAACCCTACACACTAAAGAAATGAAAATACATATAATATAATATATTTTAATTTAATTTAAAACACAATATAATATAATAGAAAATATAGAATATATAATATAATATAATACAATATAATATAATGTAATAAAAATATAATAGAACACAATAAACCCAACAAATCCCATAAGCCCTAAACCGTGCTCCTGGTCTCCCAGCTGCACGACCGTTTCGCCGAGCTCGCTTGGGCACCTGTTTGGCTTCGAGCCCAAAAATGGGTTTAGGGGTTAGGGTTTAGGGTTTAGGATTTAGGGTTGACGGGCTCTTGTTGAGAGTTTAAGGGTCCGCCGACCCTGTGATGGGGCTGCCCTGGCCTTCAAGCTGGCTTCAGCTCCTGTTTGGCTCCCAACGTTTCACAGAGGCTCAAGCACATCAACTTTTTTGGCATCCTTTGAGCTGACGAGCGCGTTTAAACCTTTCAACTATGCTCCAGCGGGGTCGGCGGCTTGAGCCGGGGGCTCTTAAATTTAAGGGTTGAGGGTTCGGGCTTAAGGGTTTGAGGTTTTTCGTCTAAGTGTCAAGAAAGCTTAGCTTAGGTGTAAGAAGAGTTCGGGGTTCTTGGGTTCGGTGCTTTAGGGCTTTAGGGCTTTAGGGCTTTTGGGCTTTAGGGCTTTAGGGCTTTAGGGCTTTAGGGCTTTAGGGCTTTAGGGCTTTTGGGGCTTCCAGCGTATCAAGTACTCTCATTCTAAGGGGTGCAAGGTGGATGTTGGGACCCCGATGGACTCAGAGGCCCTGTGCCTACAGGGCCTTAAAGGCTTCAAGGGCATTACGAGGCCTTCTGACGCTCAGCCTGTCAGGCTTTGCAGGCCCTAAACCCGAAACCCGAAACACTAAACCCTAAACCTGCATTTTAAAGGCTCAGTTGGGAAGCCCAGGCCCCAACATGCAGGCGTCTGCCCCACACCCTCAACGTGCCCTAAACCACCCCCTACCCCCCGAGGAAAGCCGCACCCTGAAATTTGGCTTAGGGTTTGGGGTTTAGGGTTCATGCAGGGTTTAGGGTCTGAGGCCTCAAGTCCTATGCCACTCTCAAGCCCCCAGATCTTGTTCCCTTGCTGGGGCGCCTGGGCCTAAAACTGCCCGGACCCAGCGCGTCTGCATGGAGGATACCCTTGACTCGCGGTCGGTTCCTGCTTCAGGGGCTTTGGGCTTCAGGGGAGAAAGGGTTTTAGGGCTTCAGGGCCTGCTTATGATGTAGGCTTTTGTAGGTTTCGGTACCTCCTTCAGGAGCTCTGGGATGTAGGGATACAGGGTAAGGGTCTCAGGGCTTAGGGGCTGGAGGCGGAGCTCCTTAGGGTGTAGGGTCTAGGGTTTAGGGTTTAGGGTTTAGGGTACCCTAAACCCAAAACCCGAGGAGTAGTAGAGCGCGGGGCTTGAGTTCAGGGGACCACACGTATACCCGTTATATACCCCATACGAATTCAGGGCCAATACATCAGAACCCTTTAGCGGAGGTAAGGGGGCCATATGAATTAAGGGCCCATGAAACTACCCTAAACCCTAAACCCTAAACCCTAAACCCTAAACCCTAAACCCTAAACCCTAAACCCTAAACCTAGAGTGGGCCAGCGCCGGGCGCCTTCCGAGCTATCGAAGCTGGCATCCGGGACCTCCGCGGCTCAATCTCTTAAGGTGCCCGGTCGAGGGGGTTTTAGGGTTTAGGGTTTAGGATTTAGGGTTTAGGGTTTAGGATTTAGGGTTTAGGGTTTAGGATTTAGGGCTTAGGGTTTAGGGCTTGGACTTCGGGTTTCGAGAAGGGTTCGGAGGTTGTTGTGGCTTCGGCTACGAGGTTCAGAGGCTGGTGTTTGATACGGGCTAGATGCTAATTTCAGACGCTGGGGGAGTATCACGATCTCTACGGGAAGGAATGCGCAGAAGGCACTCGGCCCCACATAGGAGTTCGCGTGTATGTGTGCGCCTCGATACCAAAACACAAGGACCTGTACGCCAAAACCTGGGCAGCAAAGAAAACCCTACATCCTAAATCCTAACTCCTAGCCCGAATGGCCCCTTAACACCAGAACCCTAAGACGTAAAAACCCTAAATACCCTAAATACCCTAAACCCTAAACCCTCAACCCTCTTAGCCCCCAATGATCTTTGCCAAAACGCCGTTGCCGTCCAGCGGAAGTCCGCAGCGTCTCGGCCATCCATTGCCACCGGGGCTTGCCATGTTACCATGGCAGCCCCGTCCGTGCGTGTGCGTGTCGCCTCTATAAAGATACGTTTTTGGTGCATAGATTTCTGTATGTACATATATACAGAAACCTATACAATTGTGTATATATATATACATATATGAAAGTACAGTATGCATGTTGCATACTTATGGCCTTATGGCACATCATGGGGTTGAAGATGCTCACCCTCGTTGGGGTGGCTTTCCTCCGACTGCCGCGAGCAGAGGTCGAGCGAACACATTTTTTTTCAGGGCAGGGGCACATGGATCGAGATTGTGGGAGATTGTGTCCACAGAGGCCCTGTTGCCAGTCAAACCCTCTTTGCCACGTGTTGCGCCGCACTGCCGCTAAGTTTACCCGTCCCCTCGCCTCAGATTGAGACTCTTCGGGATGTGTGAGGGCTTTAGGCTTGAGATTTAGGTTGGGATGTTCCCCATATACTAGAACAGTCCCTAATCGGCTTCATAGTACCCCTATTGCTAATCACCATCCCACGGTTTAGGGCTCAAGGTCTGCCAGTTTGCCTAGGACGTGGGAGTTGGGGACTCAGGTGGGCCCTTTACCCTAAAAGCTAAAACCCTCCAGCCCCAAACCCGACCCCAAACACCCTACAATGGAAGGTTTTTGGGCTGTCCTAAACCCTAAACCCTAAACCTTAACCCTAAACCCTTGTTTTTTTAAGCAAATTTGGCAATGAGCTTGGCCGCGTTGGGGCGGAGCAACCGCTGAGAGGCTTGCTGGGATTCGGGGGAATCCAGGGGTTGGGATGCTGTGCCGTAGTCTGGTCCGTTCCTGTCCTATACAACCCTTGAAACTCACAAACCCCAATTTCTGAACCTCATCCCTATAAGCTCCTAAACCCTACATGCTAGACCTTCAAGCCCTAAATCCTAAACCCTATTTGCCCACAATCCTAAACCCTAAACGCCCTAAACGGTCCGAAACCCTCAGCCCTAACCCCAAACCCCAAACCCCAAACCCTAAACCCTATAGAATGAAACTCTCAGGTCCTAAGGAGCTGAACCCTGAAAATTCGAGCCGCGAGCTCCCCCTAAACCCTAACAGCCATAAGATCCGCAACGCCTTTAAAAAAAAAAAACTAAGGAGGTTAGGGTGTGGGGGTGAGGGCTTAAGCTTTAGGGGTTTAGGGTGTCGGGACTAGGGGCTTACGGGTTGAACGTCGGGTTTAGGAAGTTGACGCCTAAGCCCTACGCAAATCTCGCGGCGGCTCCGGTTGTAAAAAAGTATGGGCCGCTCACAGCCGGCGAAGATTTTCCGAGCAACCTTTGTCCTCCTTGTAGGAGGCCTCCTCCCTCAACCTACGTCTCCAGGCCCTATTCCAGTGGCGTCCTCCCAAAAATGCGGGTTTGGTTTGGGACTTAAACCTATTTACGCGTTGGATGCAGGCTGCCCGTGACATCGCCAGCTGTGAGCATCTGCGCATGGTGGAGGAACCACGTTGATTCCGTGGCGCTCCCAAGCACGGATCGTTGCAAAGCCCCAGCCCTTAGCCCCAGGCTGTACAAACCCCTGAATGGTGAAATTCGCACCCTAAACCCTAAACCCCAAACCCTAAACCCTAAACCCCAAACCCCAAGGCCCTAAACCCTAAACCCTAAGTTTATAAGTGGCTGGTTGGCTATCGGGTGTTTACAATAGTTCAGCCGATCTGCATGCACCACCTCGCAGGCGTTGGTCGTCAAAAGAAACAAAAAATCGATAGCCAACCACATATGTGTGTATGTATACACGTACATATATGTGTTTATATAGATATACACACATATATATATATGTATATATATTTATGTATATACACATATGCATTTGTATACAGTCACAATTATTGCTTCTAACTTAATCGACCTAACCCAGCTAAGATAGCCCCGAAGCTTATGCTAGCTGACATAACCGGATAATTGACTACTAAAACTGGTGAGGGGAAATGGTGTAGCCCTAACACTTAGTAAAGAATAGTTGGGGTGGGGGGTGGGGTGTGGCTCCGAAGCTACGCAAGCGTGGGATAGGAAAGGCGCCCTCCAAATCTAAAGAACGGCGCACTCCCAACGCGTACCCTGATGCACACCCCAAACCTGAACCCAAACCCCAACAAAAACCAAGCCCTAAGTCCATCCGAAGGCAGAAAACCCAGCTTCGGAACAGGCGCAAGATGAACGGCGGGAAGGCTCCGGGAAGTCTGTCTCTGGTGTATGTTTTAAGCCAGAAGGAGAGTCATCCTATGGATCCAACATGACAACGTAAACTTTCGCCACATGAACCATGTAAGCTATAGGGATGATAGTGTACTACCCGACTAATATAGGGGTCGGAATAATTACCAGGAGTATTTTGTCGTCCCTTTGTATTTCTACTATCATAACCTCCAAGACCCTATTCTATTTTTTCAGGCCCCGAAATTACTTAATCTCCGATCTGCAGTACGGCTTTGCAACTCTGATGATCCGTCAGAATTGGCCTGCAATGGCCGCTGGACGATCCAGGCAAACACCCTAAACCCTAAACCCTGAATCTCCGATTGCAACACGCCACAAAGCCAGACTTTTGCTGAGAA
This sequence comes from Symbiodinium natans, assembly GCA_905221605.1. NCBI lineage: Eukaryota > Dinophyceae > Suessiales > Symbiodiniaceae > Symbiodinium > Symbiodinium natans. The sequence goes on from CAJNDS010001435.1 coordinate 450,176, forward strand.
AACGAAGACCGAAACCCTGTGTCTCAAACCCTGAACCATGAGCCCTCAACCCACACATCCTCTGCTGTCCCTAGGTCTGCAGCTGCCAGCGTCTAAAATTCCAGGTGCCGGTTTGCTCGAGTATGTCTAGTCACGGGCAACACTTGTAGGCCCAGAACTCTTCACCTCAACCGGGCCGTGAGTGCTTAGCATTGAGGGGTGTGTCGAGGGTTGTTCAAAATAGCCCCTTCAATTGCAACATCGAACTCCAAGTTGACACCCCCGAATCCCCGAAAGGAGAGAGTTGAGGTTTGGTGGCATTGTGATGCATTGCGTGTGCGCCAGTCAGTGCGCGCCCATCAACGTTAGCGACATCACCCTCCAACCGGCAGGAGTCAGGAGTACACCATGAATCCATTCCATCAGAGTGATGTGAGCAGGATTTGAGCGGCATGCGAAATAAGGTTGGACACTCCATCTCGGGATTCGCCGTTGTTGCTTTTTGCCACCTGGCAGCCGCAGATTGAGCACCGATCTGCTTTGCTAAGAATCGAGGCCCCGTCCTTGATATGGCGTCGATCAAGGTAGGGGGAGACCCGGGGGTCCAGAAAGCTCTTGGGAAAATCAGGTAAACCTCAACGTTCAAGCCCTATAAACCCTAATTACATAACTATATATCCCTCATAGATATCCCCTGGGTGCAGCCCTATATGCACCCGAAGAATCCCATCAAGGCGCAAAGCATCAGCCTTTGGCTCGTTGCTTGGTCCCCTGCTATGGGCCCCTAAGTGGAATATCCCTGATATACCCGACCACATCCAAGGGCCCATACTTCGGAGTCCTTTAAAGAAATTCAGGGGACCATAATGAAGGGACCATGAAATTACCCTAAGCCCTAAGCGTATTCAAGCTTCGGGATCTCCAAACCCCTGAAATCGGATGTTCCCCCTTATACGAACCGTCCTTCATAGGGATTTTAGTACCCCGCCCCCCCCCCCCCCCCCCCCCCCCACCCCCTACTAAAATACCTTTGAAGGACTGACAGGATAAGGGGAGGCAGCTTAGGGCTTGCAGTTTGAAGGAAGTGCCGCACTACGGCGGAGCGAAAGCCATGCAGCCCTACACCCTAAACCCTAAGTCCCAAGCCCTAAACCCTACAACCCCACCTCTGTTCGAGGATCTGGACCCCTCGCGGCTCGTTCGCTGGGGCGCGGCGCCAGGACAGCGCAAGCGAAGGAAGAGCACAATGGAGCACTGACTTTTTTACCCTCTGAGTCCTCTGAGTCCAAAAACGGTAGGGTTTAGGGTTTAGGGTTTAGGGTTTAGGGTTTAGGGTTTAGGGTGTAGGGTTTAGGGTTTAGGGTTTAGGACTTAGGGTTTAGCGTTTAGCGTTTAGGGTTTAAGGGCTTGGGGTTTAGGGATTAGGGGTAATTATATGATGGCTCTGTGGAACTGACGTGCGCCGCCTTCCTGCGGGATGTCCCTGGACCGCGCGCCGGGACGTGTTTAGTACCAAGGCCCCCCACACGGGCTGACTTGGGCCTATCTAGGGTTTAGGGTTTAGGGTTTAGGGTTTAGGGTTTAGGGTTTAGGGTTTAGGGTTTAGGGTTTAGGGTTTAGGGTTTAGGGTTTAGGGTTAGAAGTATTCTAAGCAAGGCCCAAAACCTAAAACACATAACCCAAAACCCTCAACCCTCAACCAGGTCATATCTATGGCTTCCGTACTCCTAACCCTACTTCTTCCTAGACCCCAGATGGGTATAGGCTTACGGAAAGGGACACAAAGGCCCCTGTAACACCAGAAGGGTTGAAGGTGTCATTCTAGATTCTAGGGTTCTTACCGGGTGTTTAAGCTACTCCCTAAGGCTCCCTAAGCTTCCCTCAAGCTCCCTGGGTACCTAAACCCTCAACCGTACACTCTAAACCCTCAACCCTAAACCCCTTCCCTTCTAGGGGTGGAAACTGATTATGGGGCTTAGGAGCTCACTGAGGGGAGCTTCGGAGCTTTGAAAGTGGAAGACATTGGGTTTGGGGTTTATAGGGTTTATAGGGTTGATAGGTTTATAGGGTTGATAGGGTTTATAGGGTTTATAGGGTTTACAGGGTTTATAGGGTTTATAGGGTTATAGGGTTTATAGGGTTTATAGGGTTTATAGGGTTTAGAGGGTTTAGAGGGTTTAGAGGGTTTAGGGATAGCAAAACCTCAGGAACCCAAAACCCCTCTCTCGACTGCACCGCGGAAAGGCCAAGGTCGGTTGGGAGGAGGCGGAGCGACTCTTCATCGAGACGACTTGGCGGCCGCAACCTTTCGGAAGCCCCCCCTGGTTCCCCTAAGGGTCCATGTACCTAGGACCTATATAGTATATACTTGGGCCCTATAAATCTGGTATATGGGAACCAGTATACACTATATAGGGACATGGACCCTTAGGGTTCTTAGGATGAGGGAATGAGGGCCCAAATTACTCCCTTGAAGGGTATATATATATATATATAGGGTCAGTCCCTGCTAAGAACCAGCCGGAACCCAGCTGGGACGAGAACCCCCGAAACTTTCATCCCAAAACGCTGCGGTGCTACGAGTGCGCCCAAACCCTAAACCCTAAACCCTAACCCTAAACCCTAAACCCTAAACCCTAAACCCTAAACCCAAACCCTAAACCCTAAACCGTAGAGCAACTTAAGACTCCCGTTGCAAGTGCGGAGGCCGGGGTCGATGTCTGGTAGGGTGAGGGGTAAGGAGGCCCTAAACCCTAAACCCTAAACCCTAAACCCTAAACCCTAAACCCGAAACCCTAAACCCTGAACCCTAAACCCTAAGCTGGCCAACAATGGGAAACTGGCAAAGTTGCTCCAAAACCCCGCAACGCGCTAGTCGAGGGCACGAAACAAGCAGCGACAAAACTACACGGCAGAGCACCTCTACATTCCCAAAGGGTCCTAAGTACCTACATAGTACAAAATTGGGTTTCTATAAAAGGAGCTACGATTATGGTTTGGGTGAGTGTCCCCCATATAGGTACTTAGGACCCTTTGGGATTGTAATTGTACTACTTCTGGGTGGACCGTGTTTTGCTCTTGTCTACGGCCAGCTTAGCTTCGTGGTTTGCAGGTCTTTGGCTAGGAGCACATTGCAGAGAACACCGTAGAACACGACCTTGCAGACATTGACACCCAAAGCGGAAGCTTTAGATGCTTCAAAAAAAAATTGGGGGGGGGGGGGGGGGGGGGGGGGGGGGGGGGGGGGGGGAGACGGGGGCGGGGGGGGGCGACGGGGGCGGGGGGGGGGAGACGGGGGGGGGGGGGGGGGGGGGGGGTTCTTCTATGTGTGCAGGTGTCGCTATGGCTTTCTTGGGGCACTCCATTTGAAGCCCCTAAACCTAAACCCTAAACCCTAAACCCAAAGGCAGGATCTTGGAACCAACTCCGCCTTCTGCTTCGTCTCAGCGATGATGGCCTGACACCGTTTCTAGTTCATGGTTGGGATAGTATTCAAACTCTAAATTTCAGATCCTTATGGAGTTTAAGTGCCCTAAACATGTAAAATGAGTTTAAGTACCCTACAAAGGTAAAATGTTACCCCTCCTTGACAAAGGAGTTCGTATCTCAGCTCTCTTCGGACCAGGGTCGGGAGTCTAGGGTCTGGTACCCCGAACCTACGCAACTTGCATGCTTCCAGGGCCAGAATAAGAAGTGTCTAGACCCCATACCATAATCCCTCAACCCTAAAACCCTTCTCTCTCTTTTTTTTTTGGGGGGGGGAACCCTGGTGACTTACCAAGGTCAATCCTTCGGATCTGGAACCATTGTGCTCTCAACAGCACAAGGCAATGCTTGAAGGGTTGTCTACCCACGAAGCTCAAAGTAAAGAGTTGTTTGGTTACCCCCGCCCCACCCCTTGAGAACCCTATACTCGTCATGTGATAGTTGTGGGATCCTTGTTCTTGGTCTTTGGCCTTACTACAAAAGCTCAAAGAGCCCCGGTGCGCCAAACCTGCCTGAAAGTGAGTGGTTGCCGTGAACCGGTTTAGGGTTTAGGGTTTAGGGTTTTGGGTTTAGGGTTTAGGGTTTAGGCTTTCGTGGAAAACTCCCTCATTCTCTGCCGAACCCCCCGCCCCCCCCACGCACCTCCTCCGACATAAAGAATTGCATAATTCCGCCGATGCCTCCGACGCCTTGGCTGGGGAGTTGATGCTACGTTGAGCTGAGTCCTCAAACCCTAAACCCTAAACTCTAAACCCCAAACTTGGGATGGTCCCCCTTATATTATAATAGAGGATACCATAATCCCTTTAAAAGACTGCAACGGAAGCACCCGCGTCGCAAGACAAGGGAGGTGGCCCATGGCCGCACGCCGGGCAAGAATCTGATGCTGGATCCCTTTGCCGAATTCGGGATTCAGAAACCCTAAACCCTGAACCCTAATCCCGAATTGCACGCACAGGAGTTCAGGATTCAGAACGTAGAGTGAGTGTCCGAACTTTCAGGGTCTGGCCCTGGTTGGGAAAGGTTAGGGTTTTGGGTTTGGGGGTTTGAAGGTTTTGGGGTTCTGGGGTTGAGGACAGGAACCCCGAAACCCTCAATGAGTCTTCGCCACTTGGTTCCGACGGCTGAGGCTTAGATCGAAAGCTGTAGCTGAGGGCGTGGCCCACCAGCTTGCCAATGTCCTGTGCCCACTGGGCCCAGATTCCGGCCCTAGAACGCCTAAGCCCTAAGCCCTAAACCCTAAACCCTAAACCTAAGCCCTGAACCCCTAAACCTTAAACCCCTAAACCCTAAACCCCCAAACCGCTTGGGGCGTAGGGTTTGGGGGTTTGGGGTATTGCGTTCGAAGTTGAGAGCTGTGCTGTGATCCCGTTGGACCGAACAGGGAACCACTGAAACCTCAAGTTGGGTTTAGGGTTTAGGGTTTAGGGTTTAGGGTTTAGGGTGTAGGGTTTAGGATTGAGGCCTTAGAGTTTAGGGCTACCCGAAATATCCCCATCGCCCGATTTGTACTTCGCAGGGTCAGATGGCCTAGGCTGGCCCTGAAGCCCCGCGAAAAAAAACACTCCGAAATGGGATCCCCATAAGTCCAAGAAGGGTAAACAAGTAAACCATCTCCCAGGACACTAGGCCGTTTGAGCCCCCCCAGGAAAATTCTGCCTTAAACCCTAAACCCTGAGCCCTAAACCCGAAGCCCTAAACCCTAAACACACCTCAAACTCGAAGACGGGAAGCGAGGATGAAACTACCCTAGACCCTGAACCCTGAACCCTAAACCCTAAACCCTAAACCCTAAACCCTAGACCCTGAACCCCAAACCCGAAACCCTAAACCCTTAAACCAAGGCCAGCAAGTCAGGTCCTTGACGCCCTCGAGAAGCATCTCGGCCCGATCGTTCGACTCGTCCAGGGACCTCAACTTACGGCTCGTCCTCTAAATTCCTAAACCCTAAACCCTAAACCCTAAACCCTAAACCCTAAACCCTAAACCCTAAACCCTAAACCCTAAACCCTAAACCCTAAACCCTAAACCCTAAACCCTAAACCCTAACCCTGCACCCTCTGAAAGATATTCTTGCATATGATCCACTTAAACCCTATGAGGGAAAAATCACAATGTCCCAAGGGCCTACCTAGTAACTGCTCTCAGAACCAACTCTCCGTGAGTTTAGGGTTTAGGGCTTTCGGGCTTAGAAGGGTTTTAGAACCAGCTCAGTTTAGGGTTCAGGGTTTCGCGTTTTTGGGTTTTGGGCTTTAGGACCAGCTCTGTGAGTTTAGGGTTTTAGGGTTTCGGGGTTTAGCTTGTTGGCTTGGGGCTACCCGGAGTAGCCTTGATTCTCTCAACATACGGGGCTACTCCACCCAATGTTTAAGGCGCATGTGCTCTACCCCAGACCCTAAACCCTAAACCCTAAATCCTAAACCCTGACAGCCCACAGTGTTCATTTTGCTCGATACCCCAGGATTCGGTCAGGCACAGCTTGAGACCGAACTCGCTTGTGTTCGTTTAGGGTTTAGGGTTTAGGGTTTAGGGTTTAGTGTTTAGGGTTTAGGGCTTGCGTTGTGGCTTCTGAGTTCGGTGGTTTGATGGCTTGGTGCTTTGGGGTTTTTGTTGGAGGGTTATGTTCTTTTTGGGTTGGGGAGGGGTGTTTGGTGGCTTGGTGCTTGGGAATGTGTTTTGGGGGGCTATTTGTTTGCTTGGTTTTTGTTTTGTTCTTTTTGGCGGGGGAAGGGTGGGGTGGGGGTGTGTCATGTTCAAGGCTTCCATGTTACTGAAGGCTACAGGGTGAGGGAAGGAGCACTATAGGGTACAGGGTTTAGGGTTTGGGCTCAACGGGATTTCGGTACAAGCGGTGTGAGTTGCGCATGGGCGAGAGCATCTCAAGTTCCACCTGTAGCGCGCGTCTGCAAAGCGCAGCGGATACTCTGGTGGTATCGGTCCGTGCCTGTCTCTGCAGGCAAGCCCCTGCAAAACCACACGCGCACTCCAATGAGATGAGTCCACGTATTTGTGTTTTGGTTCCCCATCCTATGCAGACTGGCAAACAGGAGATTGGCCATCTGACCAGCAAAGATAAAAGCAACTGTCCTCAAAAGGCGCACTAGCGCTTGGGATGTATCCCCTACTAAACTTCGAGTGCTGCAATCTCCTGACAGCCCTCGGATAATTCCACAAACTGGAAATCGATGGTGCGAGACTCAAGCAATCTCCGTACTCCGAAGCCCATAGATGCGTGATGGGTTAGCCTATCAGAAGACGGCCTTGTGACCCTAACGGCTTGAGACAAGGATCGCGAAGAAGCGCGCACCATCCCCCCTAACCCACAATAGTGAGGTGAGATTCTGCCCACTGGAACATACTCTGACAGTGGTCTGTCAGAAAGAAGCTCACTACGAAACCCGTGGCTAGCCGCTAGCTGTATCAAAACGCCTTCCTTCATGGGCCCGAAAGGTCGAGCGTTCGACGCTCTCGCAACAGCAACCCTAAACCCTAAACCTTAAACCCTAAACCCTAGACCCTAAACCCTAAACCCTACACCCTAAACCCTGAAACCTAAACCCTGAACCCTAAACCGTCGGCCAACATCACGACCCATCTGGGAAGGCCAAGAGGCAATCACAAAAAAAAACTGTCAGCTGCTCTCGGGTGTAACTTTGCTCGACCATAGGGAAGCCTTCAATAGTAGCGCCCGAAGTAGCTCCGGTGTAGGGTTCATAGGGTTCATAGGGTTCATAGGGTTCATAGGGTTTGGGGTTTAGGGTTTAGGGTCTAGGGTGGGAACTTAGGCTACTCCACGTCGCATCCTGTCAAATATCGGTCTAGCAAGGGCCATGGTATGGTATTGGATAAGCTTCAGGAACCTCGCGCGCCTCGGCCTGCGTCGGTGGTGGCCCATGTCGTGACATGATGAGAAACCATGCGATACCATCTAAGGGCAGTCACATGGTCCCTTACTACGGGCCCTTATTTGGGGACCCCTTATACACCCCCATAATGTACCCCATAAACACCCAAAAGCTCATACTTCAGTAGTACTTATGACTTCTGCGCGCCCTCAAAATCCCTCAAATAGCAGACTTAGTTGCTGAGTTCATAAGCCCCCCAAGAAGTGTACACTTTCCCTTCTGTAGGGGATTATAGTATCCACAAAAAGTGTAAAGTGTACCCACTCAGCCACTAAGAAGATGCCAAGGTCTTGAGAGCAGGCTCATCCGATTGTCCAGGGAGGGCTTGCCAGGGATGATCTCCCAAGCCTCCCTGGCCTACGTGACGGCAGTGTAAAAATTGCACGGGGAAGGCCCCTGCTCCCGCACTGGGGGGGAGTTATTGCTCTTGGGGGGGGGGGGGGGAGGTTTAAGGGTTCGGGGAGAGCATCCGATTTTGGAATCCCCTAGGGTGTAGGGCTTATAAGGCTTGGGGTTTCATTGAGGGTTTCGGAGCCCTAAGCCCACGAAACATCATAATCCGGGTAGTGGGTGCTGCAGCCCATGCTGCGTGCGAGGCGTTCCCCGTTCCCCATGGCAGTGCCAGCCCACCAGTACCGGCACTGCTCTTCGAAGTGGCGCCTCAGTTCTTAGGTGGGCTTCAGGGTTTAAGTTTAGGGTTTAGGGTTTAGGGGTTTAGGGGTTTAGGGTTTAGGGTTTAGGGTTTAGGGTTTAGGGTTTAGGGTTTAGGGTTTAGGGTTTAGGGTTTAGGGGGTTTAGGGTTTAGGGTCTGCAAGGATCGGCCCCCGAAAACCGAAAGCCATGAAAAGGCGGCACCCAATATGGGGGCTTAACGATTCTAGGGGTACCCCTTGTTGGGGTCCTATATTAAACAAATATAATGGAATCCTACAATTTGGGGGTCTTGTCAAAATTAGGGACCCCTGATGATCGTAAACCCCCCATATGTAGCCAAGGGGCTTTGGCTCACGGCATCATCAGACCTGATCGCCGTCCACAAGGCAAAAGGCAAGTGCGGTTCCCGAGGTTGGAACATACTCAAGACCACATCTCCCCACACACCCTCCCTCGAGCCTCGAGCTCAAGTGAAGAGAAAGACAAAGAGAAGGAAAAAGAGAAGAGGCAAGAGAAAGAGAAAGACAAGGAGAAAGAGAGAAGGATCAAGAGCAAGAGAAAGAGAAAGACTGACAGAGGCATAGACAAACGCAGGGACAGAGAGAGAGAGAGAGAGAGAGCGAGCGAGCGAGCGAGAGAGCGAGAGAGAGCGAGAGAGAGCGAGCGAGCAAGAGCGAGAGCGAGAGAGCGACAGGGAGAGGTGGGAGAGAAAGGCAGGGAGGGAGAGGGCCAAGCTCCCCTTCGCGCTCAATTTGAGGTTGGAGGTTCTGGGCTGAGGGCTTAAGATGGTGCTGGTCTAAGTAGGAGATTTTGGCTCCAACACTCAGATGGGGGCTTCCGAAAATAGGGGTCCCCAATATAGATCCCCAAAAAGTAGGATCCCCTTATTAAAAAAGGACCCCAGTAAGGTACCCCTCAATATCGTAAACCCCCGATGAAAGGGCCACAGGGGTTCACTGCAGCTGCGTGGCCAAGAATCAACCGCTGGTCGTAGCACTTCCTGGGCTCTCTCAAGACAGAGGCCTCTGAACAATATCCTTCTGGGGTTTAGGCTTTAGGGTTTAGGGTTTAGGGTTTAGGGCTAGGGAACCCTGAATATTCCTTCCCGCAGCCCCAACCTCTTACTCATTGAAGTCCATTGCTGGGCGTATGGCTAGCAGAGTGAGTGTTCGTAGGGAGGCACTACCTAGGGGTCTAGCAGACTCGTGCTTTTTTGGGTACCTTCTTTCGGGTTGGGCTGCTATGGCGACGAGTCGGGTATCCAGAGTGTTATGCCATGAAACTGTATAGGTATAGTACACAATAGTTCTAATCTCGCTCTTCTTATCCCTATATAGAGGCCCTTGCCTGCAACGAGGGAACGGTGAGCCCTGAACGCCCCTCAGCCTCAACCCCCCCCCCTCTCACCCCTCTCCCCACCCAAAAAAACAATGCAACAACCGAAAGCCCGAAAGAACCAAAGCCTTGCCTTCTAACCTTAGGGTTTAGGGTTTAGGGTTTAGGGTTTAGGGTTTAGGGTTTAAGGTTTAGGGTTTAGGGTTTAGGGTTTAGGGTTTAGGGTTTAGGGTTTCCAGCTACACCTCAGCACGACTTCGTGCACAAGCAAACGGCTACGGGGCTCTGCCCTTTAAGAACCTAGACTGGAGTACAGGGGCCAACCAACAGCAACCCTACAGCGCTGTATTTCTCATGGCCGCCTTAAGCCTCACTGGCAGACAGCTTGAACCCGAAAACCTCTATAGTCTGCAGGCCAAAAACCTTGATTGACACCCGAACGCCCTTAAATCGCCCTCAAGCCTCCAATCCACAAATATTCTTCCTGAAAAGGGAATAGAGGTATTATTATTTCCTTTTTTGGGGAGTTCTTAAGCAAATAGTAGAAAACCCATCAAAATCCAACCGCCGCCAAGCGTCTGGCGGCGCCAGGAGTGGTCGGGAGACTCGCGCCTTGTCGCGACTCCGGTTTCGGGGGCGGAGGGTTTAGGGTTTAGGGTTTAGGGTTTAGGGTTTAGGGTTTAGGGCTTGGGTTTTGGGGACTTAGGGTTAGGATCCTTCGGTCTAGGGCTTGGGTTTGGGGGACTTAGGGTTTAGGGTTTTGGGTTTGATTCTTGGGATGGTCCCAAAATCGACCCCAACGATAGGCCCAACATAGGCCCATAGTTTGGGGTAGCCCTGATGTAGGGCCCAGGGGCCATCGCAGGTATCCACACCGGAGACCCATGGCAACGTACTGGTCCTTCAGGTAGACCTTCCTTGGCGGTTTAGGGTTTAGGGTTTAGGGTTTAGGGTTTAGGGTTTAGGGTTTAGGGTTTAGGGTTTAGGGTTTAGGGTTTAGGGTTTAGGGTTTAGGGTTTAGGTGCCTCCTGGGAGACCACGGGGTCAACATCCACATCTTGGGTTGCAGGGTTTCGGGTTGTATTCTTATGGTTTATCTAATCTTTACCCTTCCTCTTCGATAATTTGCCCTTTTTGCTTCTTGTTTTCTTTCGTTTGGGGGGGGGGGGGGGGAGGGGGGGGGGGAGGGGGGGGGGGAGGGGGGGGGGAGGGGGGGGGGGAGGGGGGGGGGAAGGGGGGGGGGGGGAGGGGGGGGAGGGGGTTAAAATGCATTTCTAAAGCTGAAAGTCAATGAGCAAAACCTGTTTCAACTACGACCGTCTTCCAAACATGGCCTGAGGCACGCCTTTCTCCACTGCAGAGGAGCCGACGACTCTCTGCAACAGAGGCGAAGCAGTCTTCATCTCCTCCAGCGTCTGTGGGCAAAAGAGTAGGGCAGCTGCGGCATTCACAGACCCCGTCTTGATGAGCAAGTTCAGCCGCTGAACCTTCTTCTCCATGACTGCAGCGCAGACCGCTTGCTCAAACTCGCCTGCTGCGGCTGCATCGTGCATGAAAGAAGGGCCCAAAACCATGATGAGCGAGCCAAAGCCCAGCTGAAGCGTCAAAGCCTTGACACTGGCGGCGGGACGTCCTGGTTCAAGTAACTGACGACGAAGATCGCAGGGGTGTCCCCCAAAGAGCGGGGGGGGGGAGGGGGGGGAGGGGGGGAGGGGGGGGGGGGGGGGGGGGGGGGGGGAGGGGGGGAGGGGGGGGGAGGGGGGGGGGGAGGGGGGGGGGGGGGGGGGGAGGGGGGGGGAGGGGGGGGGGAGGGGGGGGGGAGGGGGGGGGGGGGGGGGGGGGGGGGGGGGAGGGGGGGTGAGGGGGGGGGGAGGGGGGGGGGGAGGGGGGGGGGGGAGGGGGGGGGGAGGGTGTTGGGGTGTCATGGCTTCTTTCTTGATTTTCGATGCGTCGTAGATTCCACAAGATCCTCGGGCCCCATCCAGGCGGTGCGGCTGTAGCCCAGAAGACCCTTAAACCCTTTAAAAACCCTAGAAACCCCTTGAAAGCTTAAACCTTGAAATCCGAAATGCCCTGAAACCCTCGAACCAATTAAACCCCAAATACCCTTGCACCCCCGCACCCTAAAACCCTCACAATGCAAACCCTAAACCTTAAACCCGACACCCTAAACCCTAGTTTCGGCATCTAAAGGTCGAGTGCTGATAGGGGTCCGGGGCTTAGCCACACCGGCTCCTCGCATGAAAGAAGGCAGCGTGTCTAATTTAAACAACAGGGTTTAGGGTTAAGGGTGTGGGTGTAGGGCTTTAGGATTTAGGGCAAACCCTCAACCCGAAGGCCAAACCCCATACCCCACACCCCAAAACTGCAAACCCAACACCGCAAACCACCATAAATCCTACACGCAAAACCCCTAAACTCTAAACCCCAAGCCCTAAACCCCAAACCCCTAAACTCTAAACCCCAAGCCCTAAACCGCAAACCCCTAAACTCTAAACCCCAAGCCCTAAACCCCAAACCCCTACACTCTAAACCCCAAGCCCTAAACCCCAAACCCTACACCCAAACCCAAGCCCTAAACCCCAAACCCAAAACCTGACCTCAAGAGCTGCGACGCCGCTAACTTGCGCCTGAGCCCTAAACCCTAAACCCTAAACCCTAAACCCTATACCCTAAACCCTCAACCCTCAACCCGAAACCCTAAACCCTAAACCCTAAACCCTAAACCCTAAACCCTAAACCCTAAACCGAGACAAGATGCTCGGCGAGTTCCACCGGGCCTCGGGATCTGTTTCGGGTTGCAGGGGCTGCGGATTCAGGATTGAGGGGCATTCGGGTCACCCCAAACCCTAAACCCGAAACCCCTAAACCCTGGGCTGGGACTTTCTAAGACGTCCAGGCTTTGGGGACTCAGAGCTGATCACGGGAGTTCGTAGGGTTTAGGGTTTAGGGTTTAGGGTTTAGGGTTTAGGGTTTAGGGTTTAGGGTTCAGGGTTTAGGGTTCAGGAGGCGGAGTTGCAGGAGTGTTGCGCCACTGCAAAGGCACAAGAAGCTCTTAGACGGGTTTTTGCTGCGCTCAATGTCAACGTCACCTCATGTCTCCGAAACTACATTTGCTCAAGAACCTTTCCCCCCCCCCCCCCAACAAAAAAAAACACACTCTTCCTCATGAGGGCAGTTTAGGGATGATTATCTTTTATTTTTTTGCGGGGTTCTTAAGCAAGTAGTAGGAAAGGTAATCTTGCCTTGCAGAGTTTAGGGGTTTAGGGGGTCTGCGGGATCCTAGTATTGGAGCCTGTCTGATTCGAATAGGATCTTGAGAAGTGTCTGTAGTTTAGCCATGTAGGGTGCCTAAGGGGTAGCTTAAGTAGGCCTATAGGTATGGTAACTATACCTATGGCCCTATTGAGGGTACGTATAACCCTACTTATATAAGTACCCATGAACCTCTAAGTATAGGGTCCAGAGGGGGAGTAAATTCTCAGGAACCGGTAAAACTTGCGCGCGGGTCTGGTATTGGTGCGTGCCTGGTATGGGGCTCGAGGTAGCTTATGGCTTAGGTCTTAAGGGTTTAGGCTGGGATGCTCCCCCTGATGCTCACAGCCCTGAATGGGGATTCAAGTACCCCCCCCCCCCCCCCTAGTATAATCCCTACTAAGGACTGCTAGTGTAAGAGGTAACATCCCAACCCTAAACCCTAAACCCTAAACCCTCAACCCTCAACCCGAAACCCGAAACCCTAAACCCTAAACCCTAAACCCTACGAGCTTAGGGTGTAGTAGGGGCCTCTCCGTTCCCGGTTTCCTGTGTGCCAAGGAGTGGCTGGGGCCGCCAAGCATGAAGATGAGGATCTTCCTCTCCTCGTGGTGCCGTTTAGGGTTTAGGGTTTAGGGTTAGGGTTTAGGGTTTGCTGTGATAGGGCGTAGATGCTGTGAAGGTTAGGTTTCGGAACAAGCCCGAAAGCTTCGTGAGGTGCTGAAGAGCAGCTTTGGCCCGATTGTGGAGGCCCATCTAACACTTTTCTCCCACCCCACGCCGTCCAAGGCGGCAAAGCCACCCAAACCTATTCCTTTTCGGGTTTAGGCCTAAACTCAGACAACAGTCCACTTTTCAAAACTTTGATGTTGGTTGAATCCGAGAGTCAAGGGTGCCGGCAAGGTCTCGAAGGTAAGATAGAGGCCCCGGGCCGGCGGGTAAAGAGGACAGGCTGCCAGGCCAGGGCGGCAGGTCAGGGGGGGCCTGAAGGGGCCACCAGGCCAACATGGCGGGGGCGTCAGGGGAGCTAGGGGGTCGGGGGCAGGGGCAGGGAGACAGGCAGGGGCCAGGGCCAGGAGGGTAGGACACCCAAAAATGATTTTTTTGGAGAAGAGGCCGCTGTGGCGGGGGGTCCAGGACCTCCCTGGGCTGGGGCCCTGGGGGTACCCCCCCCCCGAAAGGGCCAGCCACCTCCAGGGTCAATGACCTGAAGGTGGTTTCGGGTAGTTACTTTTTTGTAAGGGACCAGTACTGGTCCCGAGGAGAACGTGTTCCGGTACCGGGCCCATCGCGGGCGCTACCGACCCCCATGCTGTGGGAGGCGGGCGAACGACCTGGGTCTGTGCCATCGAGGTCAAAGGGCTTAAGCGCCGCCCCCCAACGTAGGGGGGCGGCCTAAGCCCTGAGTTTAGGGTTTAAGGTTTTGGGGCCTGGATTCCCTCATGTCCCTCAGCCCTAACTAGATCGCTGCCGGCGCCGATGTTTGCAAAACATCCCTGAAGGAGACCCTACATGGCCTTCGATAGCAACCGCCCTACGCCCGAAACCCCAAGCCGTAAACCTCAACCTTTGAAGCCTGACGTCGGCGCAGTGCAGCCACTGGTCCTGCAACTCCGCCTCCTAAACCCTAAACCCTGAACCCTGAACCCCAAACCCCTAAACCCCTAAACCCTAAACCCTAGACCCTAAACCCTAAACCCTAAACCCTAACCCCTAAACCCCTAAACCCTAAACCCTAAACCCTAAGGAGGTTCTTTGGGCACCTCCTTGGCTCGGCGGAGCAGGCCCACGAACTCTGCCTGCTTGGGTTTGGGGCTTGCGGTCTACGAGGGTTTAGGGGTTAGGTTTAGGGTTTAGGGTTTAGGGTTTAGGGTTTAGGGTTTAGGGTTTAGGGTTTAGGGTTTAGGGTTTAGGGTTTAGGGTTTAGGGTTTAGGGTTTAGGGTTTAGGGTTTAGGGTTTAGGGTTTAGGGTTTAGGGTTTAGGGTGTAGGGTGTAGGGTGTAGGGTTGAGGGATAGGGCTTAGTCATGGACAGGTCAGCAACCAGGAGGGGTCCTCACAGACATTTGAGTATGCGTGACAACCCCCCTGTTTTGGAAGATATCCCTGAATCTCGTTATCGCTCTTGTCTACTCTTCTCGTTTTCTCGAGCTTTAGCATTATTATGAGCGTTATCGTTCTTGTTTACTCTTATATCTCTTTTTATCGAGCAAAATACACATCAGATCATCTCGGGGCACTTCTCTTTACTTTTCAATACCGGCGGTTTTTATCATCCCTCGTTTAGGTTTTAGGGTATAGGGTTTGGGGGTCTGGTGCTTTGGGGGTTGACGGGTTTTGGGGTGTTTGGGGCTTAAGGTTCAATTGTCCCGCAAAAGTCATGCAACCCTGGATTCCTCAAGCTGAGCTCTCTAAACCCTAAACCCGAAAGCCTAGCCCTGGTACGAGCCCTAAACCCTAAACCCCAAACCCCAAACCCTCAACCCTAAACCCTAGCCCCAGAAAGACTTGCTGGGTTCCCCTAGGCCCTTTCAAAGATGTTTAGGGCTGAGTGTTTTACCACAACCCAAACCATAGTTAAGAGTGGTTTAGAGTTTGCAGTTCGGGATTTAGGGTTTAGGGTTTTGGTAGCTAGAGGACTGCGGATGTATCTGCAGGTGCAGATGTGCCACTTGCAGTTAATAGGGTCCTTAAGGGAGGGGGGATCAAAGGGTGGTACGCAACCCAAGTTTCCCTAATACTCCCCCCTAAACCCTAAACCCTAAACCCTAAACCCTAAACCCTAAACCCTAAACCCTAAACCCCACTACTCCCTAGGCTTCCCGAAGGTTCCCTGAAAGGTACCCGCCCCCCGTGAAAACCCCCGCCCTGAATGAAGGACCCTTATAAACATGCAGACCCAAATCCCCAGTCAGTGCTTGGCTGTCGCTAACAGCTTGGTGTTTTCATGCTCTCGAAGTGGTCTTACACTGTCTGGTGTCTGCGCCGAACAAAATCGTGACACCAGGATCAGCTCACTCCAAGGACCCTACGAAGATAGGTGCCTCAAAACAATCCCTAAACCCTAAACCCTCATTAAACCCTCATTAAACCCTCATTAAACCCCTAAACCCTAAACCCTTTTCATAAACCCAAAACCCTAAACCCAATAAACCCTAAACCCTAAACCGTAAGGGTACCTCTATGCTACCACGAATCCCCAGTTTGTTCTCTGGGAGTCCCCGTTGCGGCTGGGCCTTCACCACCTCGCCCAGGCCTCTGGGGGTCTTTAGGGTTTAGGGGTTTTAGGGTTTAGGTTTTAGGGTTTAGGTCCGTTTAGGGTTTAGGGCTTGGGTTTTTGAGGGTTTAGGGTTTAGGGTTGCAAGCATTCGGGCGGATGTTGGGGTGAGGGCTCGGGGTGTAGGATTTCGGGGTTCAGGGTTTAGGGTTTAGGTTTAGGGTTTAGGGTTTAGGGTTTAGGGTTTAGGGTTCAGGGTTCAGGGTTTAGGGCTTAATTCGGGATTGCCGGTGCCAGAGAGCAGCATCAGTCTACAGAAAGCCTTTTGCGCCGGCAGCTTCGACGACTCGATGTGACTACGTGGCTTAGGGTTTAGGGTTCAGGGTTTAGGGTTTAGGGTTTAGGGTTTAGGGTTTCGGGTTTAGGGTTCAGGGTTTTGGGTTTAGGGTTTAGGGTTTAGGGTGTACTCAGAACCAGCAAATAACCACCGTTGGAGGTGGAGGGGGGAGATATAGGATGGGCCCTTGCGAGCCTCCGTTGTGGTATTTTCTGGGTACTGGAAATGGCCAAGCCTCTAAAGCCCTAAGCGCCCCTAAGCCCTCAACCCCTAATCCCAAAACACCTCAAAACCCCTAAGCCCCCATACCCTGGCCGGATTCAGCGGGACACTGAGGCCAAGGTTTGGACCGAGGCATACGACTAGCCCCTACAGCTTCAAGAGAAAAGGGCTTCCTACTTATTCAAACCCCCGCGAGACCCAGACGACGCCCTGCAACCCTAAGGCCCGAAAACCCCAAACCCCAAACCCCAAACCCCAAGCCCCAAACCCGAAACCCGAAACCCGAAACCCGAAACCCTAAACCCTAAACCCTAAACCCTAAACCGAACCTTTCGCCCTTGCCAGAGATGATCCGGGAGCCCACGCCGTGCTCTTTGACGGCCAGTCGGGGAGCCAGTGCTGCGTACACCTGTGCGATCAGAAGGCAGATATGGAGTGCTTGGAGGTTCATGGGGGTTTAGGGTTTAGGGTTTAGGGTTCATGGGTTACTTATAGGGTTATAGAAGTACCCTTAATGGGATTATTATAAGTATAGCTACCATACTCATAACCTACTTGTAGCTACCCCTGAGGAGGTTGGTTGCGGCGGCATTAGGTTTGCGTGATCCGCTTGATCCCATCCAGAAGAGAGCAAAAGATCGCAACATATTCCAATCATGGTCATTCCACACACCCTAAGCCCTGAAACCTAAGCCCAAAACCCGAAACCCTCAACACCGCACGTAAGCTCTAAAGGACTAAACAGCTTCAGTCTGTCAGCGACTTCCGAAGAGAGTTCAAGGCCTCCAAGAATAGGGGGCCCGCTTGACTAGAATGGGAATTGTGGGTCTGAGGTTGAGGTTCTATGGGAATAAGACCCTGAACCCTAAACTCCAACCCCTTAACCCTAAACCCTAAACCCTAAACCCTAAACGCAGGTTCTAGGTCTACAAGGGAATAAGCCGAATCATAAACCCTCTGCCCGAAGCCCTGAACCCTAAACCCTCAACCCAATGGCTCCAAGTAGCGAATTAGAGAATGAGGTCCTCCACACACCCTCTTCAAGGATGATTTTCGGGGATTGCAGACCTTATTCCCAGTTCTCTATAAGAACGGAGTAAGATAATGACACTGCGTGCGTTCCCGGGTTCTAGGGTCGATGGTTTAGGCTCTTGGGTTTGGATTGAGGGCAAAGGGTTTCGGGCCAAAGGATTCCAAACCCTCGGCCCCACTAACCCTTAAACCCGGAACCGCCACCACTACAAGGAGGTTCACGGGTACTTGTCAGCAAGGTTTTAGGACCCCAAACAGGGCTAAAAGTATAGTTGCCATACTAAAAACCCTAAACCCTAAACCCTAAACCCTAAACCCTAAACCCTAAACCCTAAACCCTATCCTTAAACCTTCAAGTACGGGGTTTTCTAGCCCGGAAACATCCAAAAGGATGGCCGGCGTCTCGTTGTAAAGCGCTGCCTCAGGGCTTCGACAAGTGGTTCAGGGTTTAGTCAGGTTTAGGGTTTAGGGTTTAGGGTTTAGGGTTTAGGGTTTAGGGGTTAGGGTTTAGGGTTTCGGGTTTCGGGTTTAGGGTTTAGTAGGGGGCGAATAAACCCCAAAGGTTTAGCGCTTCTGGGTCTTGTAGGATCTGGCAGGCTGAATCCAAAACTCCGAAGCCCGAAGCCACCCCGAGAACTCTCAGCAAAAATCGGCACCCTAAAACCGAAACTTTGCAAACCTAAAACTCTAACCACATGTCCCCTCCACCCCCCCCCCCCCTAACCCTTAACCCTAAACCCTAAACCCCAAACCCCAAACCCTAAACCCCCCTCCCCCTTCCCCCTAAGCCACGAGCCTTCAGAGCCTGCTCCGGCTTCAGCGTCTCGGCAGGGCGCAATCTCTCCTCAGTGAGTCGTTTAGGGTTTAGGGTTTAGGGTTTTAGGGTTTAGGGTTTAGGGTTTAGGGTTTAGGGTTTAGGGTTTAGGGTTTAGGGTTTAGGGTTTAGGTCTGCCGGGCATTCCCGGCTTCTACCAGGCTGCATCTGGGTCTACGGGTTTTGGGTTTAGGGTTTAGGGTTAGGGTATAGGGTTTAGGGCTGAGGGTTTAGGGTTTAGGGTTTCAGGCTTAAGAAGGGGTTTGGTTGGGATTCATGGGTAGTTATAAGTACGGCTGTTCATCATATTGTGTGGCGACCACGGTTCCAGCATCTGATTCAGGGTCCTTTGAACCGCGCAGCTGACTACCCTTACCACATCGAGTAGAAGGAGTTGTTGGGGATTTTTTTTGTGTCTTAAGTACCAGGCTCCTGAAACCCTAAACCCTAAACCCTAACCTAAACCCGAAACCTCACAATGGTTTCGGTCCGTGCATCTAGGTGGTCCCCACACCTTTAGCCCTCAATCGCCACGGAGGGCCGCAGGTGTTTACGGCTTTAGGGCAAAAGGCTCTTAGGGCTTCGGGTTTAGGGTTTAAGGGTTTAGGGTTTAGGGTTTAAGGTTTAAGGTTTAGGGTTTAGGGTTTAGGGTTTAAGGTTTAAGGTTTAGGGTTTAGGGTTTAGGGTTCAAGGTTTAGGGTTTAGGGTTTAGGGTTTAGGGCATAAGGCTCTGCGGGTTGAACTGAGCCCAGGACTTCTGGGACTCTAAGCTGTGCATGAAGGCTCAGGGGTAAGTATAAGTAGGTTTCTAAGTACGGGAACTGTACTTATATTACCCTATGAAGGGGCACTTTATGGCCCTACTTATATAACCCTATTAGGGGCACTTTATGGCCCTACTTATATAACCCTATTAAGGGGCACTTTGTGGCCCTACGAACACGTACCCGTGAACCTCCAAGACGGTTTAGGCTGAGACACCTTGCTCCGACCACCCTCCACTGCGATCTCTTGCAAAGCGTACCTGGGCACCGCAACTCGTACGCCATGGGCATTTCCCGAACCCTAACCCCTAAACCCTAAACCCTATACCCCCAGACAAGGATAGTCCGCAAAAGGGGACCCCACCCCCTCCCAAAAAGGAGTTCGATCTATCCTTGCCTATTTAGGCATATGGCACCGCACATAGACCCCTCCGAACGCCCACTCATTTTTCCCAACCATTTTCTCCAACAGCACACCACTTCATCCTCCACACACCCGAATCACTAAATAGTTCTCAACGAGCATACCATCCATTTTCCACCACTTTTCCAACTTTCCAGACCTCATTTTCGCATTTTCAACCAGCCAACCGCTTGCCCCCGAGCGTCCAAATCTTCAGCATCCCATTTTCAATGAGCATGACAACAGCCCTAAGCCCTAAGCCCTAAACCCTAAACCCTAAACCCCAAACCCTAAACCCCTAAACCCTAAACCCCTATCCTAAACCCAACACCCCACTACCCAACGCCTAAATCCTACCCTAAAACCTAAACCCTAAACCCTAAACCCTAAACCCTAAACGGTGGCCTACACGCCTTCACTCCCACTGGCTCCCCGGCTGGCGCCGCGCGCGTGGTGCTCGGAGATGGCCAGCAGGGAGGGGGCCGGCGAAGTCCATGTGCTCCAGTGCCTTGTGCAGGGTTGAAGGAGTGGTTGGCTTTGGGTTTTGGGCTTTGGGTTTTGGGTTTTGGGTGTTGGGTTTTGGGTTTAGGGTTTAGGGGCTTGCAGTTCAAGGAGGGTTTAGGGTTGGGGGGGTAGTTTGGGTGCCGGGCGTTGGGTTTTCTGTTCGTTGGGGCCCCCAAATCGGTCCAAGAGGATCGGTATACCCTGAGTCGCTAAGGCTCGATGGAAAATGCCTCTCCCAGAGGCCCTCAAAGCTCTGAAGCCCTAAACCCTAAACCCTAAACCCTAAACCCTAAACCCTAAACCCTAAACCCTAAACCCTAAACCCTAAACCCTAAACCCTAAACCCTAAACTAAACTCCAGACCCAGGCCTGAAACAACCGGGACACCCCAAGCTTTGCCCTGAAGCCCCTATGAATCGCCACCCCGCAAGGCCTTGCCAAAGGGCATCTCGAACGTGACTAGCAAGCAGGCGAGCCTCGCAGCGCGAGACCAAACAGGGAAAAACTGCGAGAAAATGGAAACCCTCAACCCTTCAACAATTAAACAATTAAACCCTTAAACCCGTCAACCCTTAAACCCTTAATTAAACCCTTAAACCCTTAAACCCTTAAACCCTTAAACCCTTAAACCCTTAAAGCCTTAAAGCCTTAAAGCCTTAAACCCATAAACCCTAAACCCTAAAACCCTAAACTACTGCAGCGCGAGTCAGACTTCAGGGGCACCGATGCTTTCGGGTACTGCGAAAGTACCTGTCTCAGCACTTGAGCGCTTGCACGTCTTGGGCCGGCATCATCATGGTGTGACAGACACGCAGGAGTTCTTGAAGCTCGCGGTAGTGCAACTTACAGGAACCCATTGCCTGACTTGAGCTTTCGACATGAACGCACCATGGACACAAGCCACCGAGCAGACAAACTGGGGATAGAACTCTGACAGGGACACTGCTACGTTTGGGAAGCCCCACAAGCACGCCATCATTGATGCTAACATGTGGCGAAATTCATGCTCGCGGTTGTCTTTCGCGGCTGGCACGATTACTATGTTTGGGCGCACTGGGCTCCCACGACAGACTCTCTCGCAGATTCTTTCGATCTCGAGGTGCATCCGCTCTGGCCAACAACAACAACGCGCAGATCTCCGCGCAGGCACCCCTGCTCTTTGCTGCACGACGTGGCGTAGTTCCTGCCAGGTTGGCTTTGCAAACGTCTGCGCGGGCATCCAAGAGGAAACGCACGACCTCCGCATTGTCGCTCTCCACCGCCGCAAGTAAGGGTGTATCGCCGTCGTCGTAGGTCGCTTCGTTCTGGTTGGCACCAGCGTTCAACAGCAAACTGACCACGCTGGCGTAGCCTCCCTCAGCAGCCACCACGAGCGGCCCCCTGCCATCCGTTGACAGTTTTGCGTTTGGGTCAGCGTCTGCACTCAACAATAGACCCACGACAGATGAATTGCCATCTTGGGCAGCCATAAGCAAAGGTGTCCTGCCATCATCACTGGCTGCTTGGTTAGGGTCGGCCCTTGCCTCGAGAAGCATCTGCACCATGTGGCCGTTGCCTTCGTCGGCTGCGTAAAGCAGGGGCCCGGCGCCGTCGTCCGACCGCACCTTGTTGGGGTCTGCACGTGCATTGAGCAGCAAGGCCAGCATCTCTGCATCGACACTGCAGGCCTGAACAAGTGGCGTGGTGCCATCGTTGTCTCCCATGTCTTTGTCAGCACCAGCATCCAGTAACAAGCGGGCCACTTCCAGATGGCCACTGCTGACTGATGCCAAGAGCGGCGTCATGCCATCACTGGTGCAAGTCTTGTCCTTGTCGGCACCTGCTGAGACCAAGCTCCTTACCACGTTGATATGACCATGGGTAGATGCCACGGTCAGAGGTGTGGCCCCGTCCGATGTCCGTGTCACATCCGGGTCTGCTCTTGCTTCCAGCAACAGCGACAAGGCTGTCAGCGATCCCTCTGTTGCAGCTTTGTGCAAAGCTGCAAAACCCCTGGAATTTCGTGAGTCCGGATCGAGTGGCATCTGCAGGAGGTGTTGGAGACGAGACGTACTGAGACTGCCCACGGACCTGCACAGCTCATCCGCCTCTTCCTGTGAAGCTGGCAGCAACGGAAGCACAACCAGATGCAAGCCACTCAACGACTGGATATTCGCAGCATCCCCGAGTATTTCGCCACCTGGAGTCACCAGCCTTTGTCGAAACCTTGGTATGCCAAGCAGGGACCACAGGCAGGACTTCAGTGCACGAACCGGCCCTTTCGGCTCCTCAGACATACTCTGCACTTGGTCTTGCTCAATCGCAGCTATCTCTTCACCCGATGCCATCATCCGAATTCGTAACATTGTGGCAAAAGTAGGACGGCCTAGTGCATTCGTGATTAACCTAATATAAATCCTAAACTGACTCGCCCGAGCCGTGGCTCAAGTTTGCATGGAGCCAATATCCGTAAGACCAGTTGCACTGGAAGTGGTATAATTATACTGTCTGTAGGATTTGGGGTTCACATAGTAGGGGCCCTTATCGCTGCCATATTATAAAATTTGGGATCACAATCAGGGAATACTATTAGTAATTATTCCGATCTCTATATTGAGTTTAGTGCTTCGGCTTCAAAGCAGATACTTCCAGCCTGCTTGCAGCCCTCGGTCCTGTGCCCATAGCGATCCGAAATCTGCTTGAGGCCTGACATGGCACCAGATAGGGACACTGAGGTTTAGGGTTTAGGGTTTGTAGGGTTTAATTAGGCTTAATTAGGGTTTGTAGGGTTTAGGGCACCAGATAGGGACACTGAGGTCTAGGGTTTAGGGTTTGTAGGGTTTAATTAGGGTTTAATTAGGGTGAATTAGGGTGAATTAGGGTTAATTAGGGTTAATTAGGGATAGTTAGGTTTGATTAGGGTAAATTAGGGTTTGTAGGGTTTAGGGTTTAGGGTTTAGGGTTTAGGGTTTAGGGTTTAGGGTTTAGGGTTTAGGGTTCCATGTGGTGAAGTAGGAAGTGGAACCCCATAGCGACTCAGATTGAAAGAATAGGTTATATGCTTCATGGCGACACACAGGCCGTTCATTCACCTCTACACAATCCACAAGACCTCCCTCAAACCCTAAACCACCTAAACTGCCTAAACGCTAAGCCACCCAAACCACCCAAACCACCTAAACCCTTAGCCCAAAACCCCAACCCTCAAACCACGGACACCCAAACCCGAAACATAGGGGTCGGAATTACCTAATAGTATTCCCTTATGGTCTCTATAGAGATATACTGTAATTACCCCCAAAACCCTATTCTAACCATTAAGGCCCTTACAGTAGCACTCAACCCTAAACCCTAAACCAAAAACCCTAAACCCTACACCCTAAACCCTAAACCCTAAACCTTCAAACCTTCAAACCTTCAAACCCTAAACCCTAAACCCTAAACCCTAAACCCTAAACCCTAAACCCTAAACCCTAAACCCTAAACCCTAAACCCTAAACCCTATTCCAATGACTAAAGGCCCCTACCTTAAACGCCCCTCCTCCACGAGGGCATGGGCGAAGTAGCCACGGACAGGCCGCTCGTCGTCGAAGTCCTCAAGCCAGGCCTTCCGAGAAGTGGGGGGATGAGGGGGTTTAGGGGTTTAGGGGTTTAGGGGTTTAGGGGTTTAGGGGTTTAGGGGTTTAATTAGGGGTTTAGGGGTTTAGGGTTTAGGGTTTAGGGTTTAGGGCTTGCGTTTAGGGCTTGGGTTTAGGGTTTAGGGTTTTGGTCTTCAGGCTTAGGTCTTAGGGCTTGGGGCTTAGGGCTTGGAGTTTAGGGCTTAGGGTTTACGGTTTAGGGCTTAGGGTTTTGGGTTTCGGGTGGGCTTGGGGATCATGTGTTTCGGGTTTGGGTGCCTACAGTCTGTAGGGCTTAGGGGCGTCAGGGTTTTTGGGTTCTAAGGGCCTCAGGGGTTTCGGGCTTTGGTGATCCCATGGTTTGGGGTTCAAGGTTTGGGTTTAGGGATGGGAAGTACAACGGCAGAGCCCCTTTACATAAAAAGTATAGAGCAGCTCGGACGTGGGTTTAGGAGGTTTAGTAATCAGGGTTCTGCGACGACTACGCCGCTGTTGTCACCTCAACGCCCCGAATTTGACATCCACCGCGGCATCTGTCCGGACGTAGATGTTCTGGGAGCTGTGTGAAGACGTTCCCGTTGATAAAGAAAAACACCATGATCCCTATTATACGAACCCCAAAAAAGGCACTGGTAAGTGTGGTGGGAAACCGCTATATTCGCACTGTGTGGACGTTGATGCAAGCTCTGGCATAATCACTCTTCTTGATGTCTTGGTTCGCTCTGAAATACCCCAGACCCTCAAATCTGCCTAAGCCCGACTTCTGGGGTTCAGGCATTTAGAGTTCAGGCATAGTGTATGGGGTTTTGGGGTTTTGGAGGGACACAGCACTCCTTTCACGCTCCGCGTTCCAGTTCGAGTCAGAAGTGCTCAGGACACAGCTCCGGGCTCACGAGTCCTGGCGAAAAGATGCGACGGGCAGGTTCGTTCGAGCAACCCTCTCCGAGTCTAAACCCTAAACCCTAAACCCTAAATCCTAAACTCAAGGCCTGGGCCGCCCCCCTACAGTTGGGGGCGGCGCCTACGCCTCGACCTCGATGGCGCAAGCCGATTTTGGTCGTTTGCCCGCCCCACAGCTTGGATTTCTGGGACCCTTTCCTGGGGGCCTCAGGCCAGGCCAGGCAGGGCAGGTGAGTTCTTGGAACCTGGCCTCCCCCCTGGCCTTGGACGGCGTGGGGTGGGAGAAAAGCGGTGGATGGCCCTCCACAATCGGGCCAAAACTGCTCTTCGGCACCTACGAAGCTTGTTCCGAAACCTAATCTTCACAGCATCTACGCCCTATCACAGCAAACCCTAAACCATAAACCCTAAACCCCAAACCCTAAACCCTAAACCCTAAACTCTAAACCCTAAACCCTACCCCCTATTCTCGGCCCAGCAGCCTGGGCTTTGTGGGTTCAGGGTTGAGGTGTTGGGGACTTGGGCAGCTGGAGGTTTCACAAAATGGGTCTGTGTGCATGAGGGCTGTACCACTCTGGGGGGCTGTTGGCTCGGTGCTTAGGGTGTACAGGATTAAGGGTTTTTACCGGGTTTGGGGTTTAGGGTTTGGAGTTTCAGGCTTTTGCTTCATCGGGAGATAGGCAAGTAGGCACCTGCTATCGCCCTGCATTTAATTTGGGTTTAGGGCTTATGGTTTCACAACCTTTCAAGTTATCAGAACCCAGGCTCGTGCTTGCTAAGTGGTTGCTAAGTGCGCGGCCCCCCTTGGCGACAGCGTCGAGGGTTTAGACTAGGATTTCATGGGCTAAGGACTTGAAGTACCAAATCCTCCCAAAAGCCTTTATGACTGAACCTTGCGATCTCAATCTCTCTCCCACTCACTACCCTAAACTCTCACTACCCTAAACCCTAAACCCCTCAACCCTAAACCCTCAACCCTAAACCGCAGCCCTGAAATCTCTCCGGCCCCAACCTCTTAAGCCCCAAGCCCTAAACCCTAAACCCTAAACCCTAAACCCTAAATCCTAAACCCTAAACCCTAAACCCTAAACCCTAAATCCTAAACCCTAAACCCTAAACCCTAAACCCTACACCATGCCTCCTTAGAAGGTCGCAAGAGCGCCAAGGGCCAAGGACAGCAGTGCCAGGCCACCTCGGCAAGGCTTGGGGTTTGGGGTTTGGGGTTTAGGGTTTAGGGCTTAGGGTCTAGGGTTTAGGGTTTAGGGGTTAGGGTTTGGGGCTTTGGGTTTGGGGTTTGGGGTTTGGGGTTTGGGGTTTCGGGTTTCGGGGTTGGGGTTTGGGGTTTAGGGTTTGCGGCCGCAAGGTTGAACGGCTGTGTGCCATTCACTTTCCGTACCGCGTAGACCCTCGCTGCCGTCAACCCTAGCCTTCCTTGGTGCTTAGTAGGGAGTGAGGGAATGAGGGCCCTATAGAATCCCTTTAAGGGATTAGGGAATGAGGGCCCTGCAGAATCCCTTTAGGAGATTATATAGGGCCCGCATTCCCTCATTCCCTACTAAGAACCCGCCCGTAACAACAGCAAGCCCTACGTAAGCCTAAACCGAAACCTTGGGGATGTTATATATATATATACCGGAAAGTGCTGACACAAACGTGCCTGTGGCACAACATGCCTATGGCAATGCAGTGGGACACACATAGCATGCTTGCGAACTGTTGGCACTGCAGATGTACCAGGTGGCACAGACAGAGTGCGCTTGAGTGCGCCAGTGGCAGCTCTTTGATTTCACAAGCTGAGGCGGTGGGGCGGCGGCGGCCCGTCTTGAGTGGTGGCGGCATCGTGCATACAATGTCATACACTAACAGTCCGTATTTGGGATTCTAGCACCTCCCGATTAGAATCCCTATTAAGGACTGCTAGTAAAAGGGGGAACATCCTAAACCTACACACTATAAACCCGCCAAAACTTCGCGCAGCACAAGCGTGAACACAATCCGACACGCTTGTTACGCCGAGAGCTGCAGATCACCAGCGACATCCCAAACCTGCTAATTCCTAAACCCTGAACCCTGAACCCTAAACCCTAAACTGTGGTTAACAACTGACGTTGTTTCGCTGTTTGAGTCGGATCGACTTCAAGTACGTGTCAATCCTAAACCCCCAAAGCCCGCAGACCCAAAACCCTAAAGCCCAAACCCTCAAAGCCCCACCCCTAAGCCCTAAACCCCAAATCCCCCGAATCCCCTAAACCCCAAAACCCAAACCCTAAACCCCAACCCCCAAACCCCCGAACCCCCTAAACCCTGAACCCCAAATCCCCAAACCCTATGCTCTCAAACCACGAAATTCTCTCCGGGGTGCCGCGGCAAGCTCCAGACCGTGGCTTCACCTCAACGCCAGCCTCCTGTGGCCGAGAGACCGCAAGAGAGGGCTTAGGGTTTAGGGTTTAGGGTTTGGGGTTTAGGGTTTAGGGTTTGGGGTTTAGGGCTTAGGGCTTAGGGCTTGGGGCTTGGGGCTTGGGGCTTGGGGCTTGGGGCTTGGGGTTTAGGGCTTAGCGTGCTACTATCTTGCTCAGGAGCCCCAAAAACAGAAACATTATAATCCCCATATGAGGGTTCGCAAGCAAATAGTCGGGTTTAGGCTCGCGAAGAGGGCTTAGGGCAAGTTTGGGGTTAGGGTCTACGGGGTAAAAAGAAGCCTGAATAATTAGAATAGGGTCTTTGGGGTTATTATGGCATAGCTACAAAGGGACCATAAGGGAATACTATTACCCCTATATTCAGGGTTTTACGGACCTTTCAGGTCCGGTAGGGTCTTTCCGTGCTTTGGAGTTGTTAAAGGGCATTTTCGGTTTTTTGTTTGACATTTGTTTAGGGTGTGTAGGCTTGCTTAGGGCTGTTCGGCATTTTTCGGGAGTTTAGGGGTGTTAGAGGGTAGTTTGAGATTTAGGGATCGAGCCAACACCTCCAAAACCCTGCCCTATAACCCTAAAAGTCTTCATGACTCTCAGCCCCAAGCCCCAACTCAACGCCCAAAACTGCCCAAAACCGCCCGACCCGGTGTAACCTCTGTGAGGCAAAAAGCTGCGTAGGCCGTTGTGGCTGACAGTGGCGAGCAACAAGGGAGCTCAAAGAGAACGGCTCCACAAGAGCGGCCCAGAACCAACGATGGAAACGACCAAGGCCCCAACTAGAAACCCAGTCGACTATACTTCTGGGCTACTGTTTCTAATCTGGGAGTAACAATGGAAAAGCCACACCTTGAAGGCCAGTAGACTATACTTTTGGGCTACAGTTTCTACTTTGGGGGGGTGTAGTAGCCTCTTATTTCGGGGAACTAGGCGTTTAAGGCACCTGCAGGTCGTCACCGCCAGGCTATCCCAAAGACAAGAACCAAGAAGCTGCCCAAATGCAGCAAAATTCCGGGTTTAGGGTTTAGGGTTTAGGGTTGAGGGTTTAGGGTTTAGGGTTTAGGGTTTTAGGGTTTAGGGTCCTCTAAGATTTAACACTAAACACCCCCCAGTGTAAGGTACAGGGTTTAGGGGCCCAATGAACCCGAAGAGTCCCCAAAAGCTACTCGAAGCTCCTGGGCGGTGTTGTAGAGGGCATTCACGATCTCGTCGCCCACAGCGCCAATCGGCTCAAGCTCCAATCGGGCCTTCTCCTGGGGGGACAATCGGTGGCTTTGGGGGTGTAGGGTTTGGGTTGGTTTGGGGTTTAGGGGGTAGGGTGTGGGGTTTAAGGTTCAGGGCATTGCATCTCGGGTATAGAGTTTTAGGGGGCTGTCGGAATTCAAAGGGGTCAGGGTTGACGGGTTTTGGGTTTGGGGTTGCAGAGTCTGTCTAGGGCTTCAAGGACTCAAGGAGTTTTGGGCTTAGGGTTTCGGCCCCCTAAACCCAAACCCCAAACCCCAAGGTATTGCATCTCTCCCTTGAGTTGGCCGCCTGGACAGCTTGTATCTACACGACAGGAAACACAAGTTATGTCCTGGAAACCTAACCTGGGGGTTTCCGCAATTAGGGTTTAGGGGTTAGGGTTTTGGGTTTAGGGTTTAGGGATACCTTATTGGGGTACTGATTATCAGGGAATCCTACTATTTGGTCCTCT
This sequence comes from Symbiodinium natans, assembly GCA_905221605.1. Classification (NCBI taxonomy): domain Eukaryota; class Dinophyceae; order Suessiales; family Symbiodiniaceae; genus Symbiodinium; species Symbiodinium natans. The sequence goes on from CAJNDS010001435.1 coordinate 478,685, forward strand.
ATACTAGGGGTCCGCTATTTTCGTCAACCCCCACCTGGGCCAAGACGAAAGCCTACTTGGAGCTTCAGGGCACTTGTCACTTATAAGCCCCGTTAGTCCTCTAAGTAGGTTACAAGTAGACTGATAAGTGGGGTTATATAAGTACCCATGAACCTCCAAGTAAACCCCAAACCCGCAATCCAGAACCCCAACACTACATCCAAACCCCCAAACTTTTAAACCCCTAAACCCCTAAACCCCTAAACCCCTAAATCCCTAAACCCCTACGACCCTACACCCCTACAACCCTCAACCCCGAAACCCCTAAACCCCTAGACCCCCAACCCCCCAAACCCCCAAACCCCCAAACCCCCAAACCCCCAAACCCCTAAACCCCTAAACCCCTAAACCCCGAAACCCCTAAACCCCTAAACCCCTAAACCCCTAAACCCCTAAACCCCTAAACCCCAAACCCCTAAACCCCTAAACACCTAAACCCCTAAGCCCCTGAACCCCTGAACCCCTGAGCCCCTAAACCCCTAAACCCCTGAACCCCTGAACCCCGAAACCCCTAAACCCCTAAACCCCTAAACCCCTAAACCCCTAAACCCCTAAACCCCTAAACCCTAAACCCCAAAACCCCTAAACCCTAAACCCTAAACCCCAACACCTACATCCCAAACGCAAGGCCATCTCCAACGCCAATTGGGAGCGGGCTTAGCTTGCTCTTGTAGGGTTTAGGGTTGAGGGTTTAGGGTTTATAGAAATTGTATAGGGTTTGGGTCCCAATAACGTTTCGAACGAAACGTTTCGTACGAAACGTTTCGTACGAAAGTTTCGATTTTTAAAACTGGTGGTGGAGGGGGGAGGAGGGGGAGGGGGGGAGAAGAGAGGGGGGAGGGGAGGGAGGGGGAGGGGGGGGGGAGGGAGGGGGGGGGAAGAGGAGGGGGGGAGGGGGGGGGGAGGGGGGGGGAGGGGGGGGGGCGGGGGGGGAGGGGGGGGGGGGGAGGGGGGAGGGGGGGGGGGGGAGGGGGGGGGGAGCAGGGGAGGGGAGCAGGGGTGGGTGAGGGGAGGGGAGGAGGGGGAGGGGGGGGAGGAGGGGGGGAGGAGGGGTGGAGGAGGGGCAGATTGAGCCTCAGCTTTAAGCTCGGCTCGTCAGTTGTTTAGACAAATAACTTGAAAGTTCAGAATGATACCACATAGGAGGGGGGGGGGAGGGCGAGGTTTAAGTAAATTGAGCATTTGGCCTCAGACTTAAACTCGGCTTGTCAGCTGTTTAGACAAATAACTTGAAAATTCAGAATGATACCACATACAATTTCTATTTATTTTGTCTT